>JAJKFL010000237.1:1207564-1807564 GCA_021186555.1 Reticulitermes speratus | reverse complement strand
GAACAATGTACCTTCTGGCTGTCAGTAAGAGGCACTTTACGTGCAGAGCAATGTACCGTCTGTCGTCAGTAAGGGCATTTCACGTGCAGAGCAATGTACCGTCTGGCTGTACGTAAGGGCATTTTACGTGCAGAGCAATGTACCGTCTGGCTGTCAGTAAGGGCACTTTACGTGCAGAGCAATGTACCGTCTGGCTGTCAGTAAGGGCACTTTACATGCAGAGCAATGTACCGTTCATGGATGTCAGTAAGGGCACTTTACGTGCAGAGCAATGTACCTTCTGTCTGTCAGTAAGGGCACTTTACTTCAGAACGATTTACCGTCTGGCTGTCAGTAAGGGCACTTACGTGCAGAGCAATGTACCGTCTGGCTGTAGTAAGGGCACTTTACGTCCAGAGCAATGTAACTTCTGGCTGTCAGTAAGGGCACTTTACATGCAGAACAATGTACCGTCTAGGCTGTCAGTAAGGGCACTTCACGTGCAGAGCAATGTACCGTCTGGCTGTCAGTAAGGGCACTTTACGTGCAGAGCAATGTAACCTTCTGGCTGTCAGTAAGGGCACTTTACATGCAGAACAATGTACCGTCTGGCTGTCTAGTAAGGGCACTTTACGTGCAGAGCAATATACCGTCTGGCTGTCAGTAAGGGCACTTTACGTGCAGAGCAATGTACCTCTGGCTGTCAGTAAGAGCACTTTACGTGCAGAGCAATGTACCGTCTGGCTGTCAGTAAGGGCACTTTACGTGCAGAGCAATGTACCGTCTGCTGTCAGTAAGGGCACTTTACGTGCAGAGCAATGTACCGTCTGGCTGTCAGTAAGAGCACTTTACGTGCAGAGCAATGTACCGTCTGGCTGTCAGTAAGGGCACTTTACGTGCAGAGCAATGTAACCGTCTGGCTGTCAGTAAGGGCACTTACGTGCAGAACAATGTACCGTCTGTCTGTCAGTAAGAGCACTTTACGTGCAGAGCAATGTACCGTCTGGCTGTCAGTAAGGGCACTTTACGTGCAGAGCAATGTACCGTCTGGCTGTCAGTAAGGGCACTTTACGTGCAGAGCAATGTACCGTCTGGCTGTCAGTAAGGGCACTTTACGTGCAGAGCAATGTACCGTCTGCTGTCAGTAAGGGCACTTTACGTGCAGAGCAATGTACCGTCTGGCTGTCAGTAAGGGCACTTTACGTGCAGAACAATGTACCGTCTGCTGTCAGTAAGGGCACTTTACGTGCAGAACAATGTACCGTCTGCTGTCAGTAAGGGCACTTTACGTGCAGAGCAAATGTACCGTCTGGCTGTCAGTAAGGGCACTTTACGTGACAGAGCAATGTAACGTCTGGCTGTCAGTAAGGGCACTTTACGTGCAGAGCAATGTACCGTCTGGCTGTCAGTAAGGGCACTTTACGTGCAGAGCAATGTACCTCTGCTGTCAGTAAGGGCACTTTACGTGCAGAGCAATGTACCGTCTGGCTGTCAGTAAGGGCACTTTACGTGCAGAGCAATGTACCGTCTGACTGTCAGTAAGGGCACTTTACGTGCAGAGCAATGTACCGTCTGGCTGTCAGTAAGGGCACTTTACGTGCAGAGCAATGTACCGTCTGGCTGTCAGTAAGGCACTTTACGTGCAGAGCAATGTACCGTCTGGCTGTCAGTAAGGGCACTTTACGTGCAGAGCAATGTACCGTCTGTCTGTCAGTAAGGGCACTTTACGTGCAGAGCAATGTACCGTCTGGCTGTCAGTAAGGCACTTTACGTGCAGAGCAATGTACCGTCTGACTGTCAGTAAGGGCACGTTTACGTGCAGAGCAATGTACCGTCTGACTGTCAGTAAGGGCACTTTTACGTGCAGAACAATGTACCGTCTGTCTGTCAGTAAGAGCACTTTACGTGCAGAACAATGTACCGTCTGGCTGTCAGTAAGGGCACTTTACGTGCAGAGCAATGTACCGTCTGTCTGTCAGTAAGGGCACTTTACGTGCAGAGCAATGTACCGTCTGGCTGTCAGTAAGGGCACTTTACGTGCAGAGCAATGTACCGTCTGTCTGTCAGTAAGGGCACTTTACGTGCAGAGCAATGTACCGTCTGGCTGTCAGTAAGAGCACTTTACGTGCAGAGCAATGTACCGTCTGACTGTCAGTAAGGGCACGTTACGTGCAGAGCAATGTACCGTCTGACTGTCAGTAAGGGCACTGTACGTGCAGAACAATGTACCGTCTGTCTGTCAGTAAGGCACTTTACGTGCAGAACAATGTACCGTCTGACTGTCAGTAAGGGCACTTTACGTGCAGAGCAATGTACCGTCTGTCTGTCAGTAAGGGCACTTTACGTGCAGAGCAATGTACCGTCTGGCTGTCAGTAAGGGCACTTTACGTGCAGAGCAATGTACCGTCTGGCTGTCAGTAAGGGCACTTACGTGCAGAGCAATGTACCGTCTGCTGTCAGTAATGGCACTTCACGTGCAGAGCAATGTACCGTCTGGCTGTCAGTAAGGGCACTTTACGTGCAGAGCAATGTACCGTCTGGCTGTCAGTAAGGGCACTTCACGTGCAGAGCAATGTACCGTCTGTCTGTCAGTAAGGCACTTTACGTGCAGAACAATGTACCGTCTGCTGTCAGTAAGGGCACTTTACGTGCAGAACAATGTACCGTCTGTCTGTCAGTAAGGGCACTTTACGTGCAGAGCAATGTACCGTCTGGCTGTCAGTAAGGGCACTTTACGTGCAGAGCAATGTACCGTCTGGCTGTCAGTAAGGGCACTTCACGTGCAGAGCAATGTACCGTCTGACTGTCAGTAATGGCACTTTACGTGCAGAGCAATGTACCGTCTGGCTGTCAGTAAGGGCACTTTACGTGCAGAGCAATGTACCGTCTGGCTGTCAGTAAGGGCACTTCACGTGCAGAGCAATGTACCGTCTGTCTGTCAGTAAGAGCACTTTACGTGCAGACAATGTACCGTCTGACTGTCAGTAAGGGCACTTTACGTGCAGACAATGTACCGTCTGTCTGTCAGTAAGGGCACTTTACGTGCAGAGCAATGTACCGTCTGGCTGTCAGTAAGGGCACTTTACGTGCAGAGCAATGTACCGTCTGGCTGTCAGTAAGGGCACTTCACGTGCAGAGCAATGTACCGTCTGACTGTCAGTAATGGCACTTCACGTGCAGTACAATGTACCTCCACTCGCATTCACCAAATGCATTTACTCCATTTCGTCCTGTCAGCAGTCAAGGCCATGTTACTGTAATAGCTGTGCACCTTTCTTCTGCAGCTCGGCTTGTATTGGAGGCATATTGCTGAGAACTGACGTTTGTTACTGCACACACATTGGCTACAAGCAACGTAAGTTTGTTGTGATCCAACAGTAAATTATTGGCACTTTACTTCAAAGCAATGCACCTTCTCTGCTCTATCTCGGCTTCCATTGGAGGGATTCCCTCCAGAAGTAATATTTTGGGCCCAACTCAATCTACTGCAAACGATGTATTGTAGGTTGAGATTGTTTTATGATTATATTGTGGTAGACAAATTTGCAATTTCATGTTTTGTTTCAGTGTGTGTTGCTCGTTGAAATTGTTTTCAACTTCAGTTGATAGACGATATCGCGCTTCATATTAAAGCGACGTTTCATTACGTTTGCTGTTTCAGTAAAATGTCGAAGTGTTTCAGACATGTCAGTATGCGGCACTTGGCCATATAGTGGATGTGTGTCGCCAATGCATACGGCGGCATAGACGTTTGAAAAGCAGATATGCAGGCTTTTACTTGTAGAATCTAGGGAAATCAGTTACTAAGTGCCAGTGCAGTGTATGGCGACGATACCTTTGAAAATATCGGCTATTGACGACTGGGTAGATTTGATTGTAAACAGGCCAATGTTAACATGGAAGCAAGGAGCCCTTTTTTGGAGGCAATTTATGCGACTTTGTACCTGTAGTAGAAACAGTAATTTCATCTTCTCGTTAGGGAGTTATGAAAGTTTTGACGGACGTAATTCAGCGGAAAGCCTCGGAAATGTTGCGATAAATTCTGAACACGCACCAAAAACCCCGTTGCAGTCGGCAGTTTACGGCCGTGAACCAAATTTTAGCCTACCAAACCCACCGTATTTTCTAGACCTCGCTCCCTGCGAATTCTGCCTCTGCCCGCGACTCACGAATGGGCTCAAAATTCATCGTTTTTCTCCAGTAGGTGAAATTCAAAAGAAAGCGTCAGCAGGTCCAACAACCATCACAAATATGACTTCCAGACTTTCGTCAGCCGACGGAAGTACAGCTGTAGCAAGTGTGTATGTGCAGAAGGGCAGTACTGTGTGTGACTAGCTTAGGTTTTGTGCATGTCGTTCTGTCTGCTGATTAAGTTTACGTTACAGGATATGTTTAATATTTCAATGTTTGTGTCCACATATGAATATTTGGGATCCTGAGTGTGAGTTAAGAAAATTAAGTGAATCCTGAGTTATGAATCATTGATTTATTTCATGAAGATATATCGGAATATTTATAATTTACGACGTTAATAATAATATTCAGAATGTACATAATTCAAACTACACGGACGCTCCCTTTGGCTTCTATCACAGTCGAGATATCGACTGGGTTCGTCAATTAATCCTTCAAAGCACATCAGTCATGTCACCACGTCAGCCCTGCCCACATTATCGTTTAGGATAGTCAAACAGAATGTAGTGATAACAGAGATTATACAGCACTTGAGTTTGCCACACGTGTCAACATGTAACTGTTGCTGGGCGAACTGTGATAAACGTTGTGAGAACACAAGAGGTGTGGCTGTACAGTGCGACAAGTGATGTAATTGCACGTATTGCAGTACACTTACAGGTTGATGACAGACTGTACAGTGCGACAAGTGATGTAATTGTACGTATTGCAGTACACTTACAGCTTGATGACAGACTGTACAGTGCGACAAGTGATGTAATTGTACGTATTGCAGTACACTTACAGCTTGATGACAGGCTGTACAGTGCGACAAGTGATGTAATTGTACGTATTGCAGTACACTTACAGCTTGATGACAGACTGTACAGAGCGACAAGTGATGTAATTGTACGTATTGCAGTACACTTACAGCTTGATGACAGACTGTACAGTGCGACAAGTGATGTAATTGCACGTATTGCAGTACACTTACAGCTTGATGACAGGCTGTACAGTGCGACAAGTGATGTAATTGCGACAAGTGATGTAATTGTACGTATTGCAGTACACTTACAGCTTGATGACAGACTGTACAGTGCGACAAGTGATGTAATTGTACGTATTGCAGTACACTTACAGCTTGATGACAGACTGTACAGTGCGACAAGTGATGTAATTGTACGTATTGCAGTACACTTACAGCTTATGACAGACTGTACAGTCGACAAGTGATGTAATTGTACGTATTGCAGTACACTTACAGCTTGATGACAGACTGTACAGTCGACAAGTGATGTAATTGCATGTATTGCAGTACACTTACAGCTTAATGACAGACTGTACAGTCGCGACAAGTGATGTAATTGTCAGTATTGCAGTACACTTACAGCTTAATGACAGACTGTACAGTCGACAAGTGATGTAATTGACGTATTGCAGTACACTTACAGCTTAATGACAGACTGTACAGCTCGACAAGTGATGTAATTGCACGTATTGCAGTACACTTACAGCTTAATGACAGACTGTACAGCTCGCCAAGTGATGTAATTGTACGTATTGCAGTACACTTACAGCTTAATGACAGACTGTACAGCTCGCACAGTGATGTAATTGCAGTATTGCAGTACACTTACAGCTTAATGACAGACTGTACAGCTCGCCAAGTGATGTAATTGCAAGTATTGCAGTACATTACAGCTTAATGACAGACTGTACAGCTCGCCAAGTGATGTAATTGCACGTATTGCAGTACACTTACAGCTTAATGACAGACTGTACAGCTCGCCAAGTGATGTAATTGACAGTAATGCAGTACATTACAGCTTAATGACAGACTGTACAGCTCGCCAAGTGATGTAATTGCAAGTAATTGCAGTACACTTACAGCTTAATGACAGACTGTACAGCTCGCCAAGTGATGTAATTGCAAGTAATGCAGTACACTTACAGCTTAATGACAGACTGTACAGCTCGCAAGTGATGTAATTGCAAGTAATGCAGTACATTTACAGCTTAATGACAGACTGTACAGCTCGCCAAGTGATGTAATTGCAAGTAATGCAGTACACTTACAGCTTAATGACAGACTGTACAGCTCGCCAAGTGATGTAATTGCAAGTAATGCAGTACAATTACAGCTTAATGACAGACTGTACAGCTCGCCAAGTGATGTAATTGCAAGTAATGCAGTACAATTACAGCTTAATGACAGACTGTACAGCTCGCCAAGTGATGTAATTGCAAGTAATGCAGTACACTTACAGCTTAATGACAGACTGTACAGCTCGCCAAGTGATGTAATTGCAAGTAATGCAGTACAATTACAGCTTAATGACAGACTGTACAGCTCGCCAAGTGATGTAATTGCAAGTAATGCAGTACAATTACAGCTTAATGACAGACTGTACAGCTCGCCAAGTGATGTAATTGCAACGTAATGCAGTACACTTACAGCTTAATGACAGACTGTACAGCTCGCCAAGTGATGTAATTGCAAGTATTGCAGTACAATTACAGCTTAATGACAGACTGTACAGCTCGCCAAGTGATGTAATTGCAAGTAATGCAGTACAATTACAGCTTAATGACAGACTGTACAGCTCGCCAAGTGATGTAATTGCACGTATTGCAGTAAACTTACAGCTTAATGACAGACTGTACAGCTCGCCAAGTGATGTAATTGCACGTATTGCAGTACACTTACAGCTTAATGACAGACTGTACAGTCGCCAAGTGATGTAATTGCACGTATTGCAGTACACTTACAGCTAATGACAGACTGTACAGTCGCCAAGTGATGTAATTGCACGTATTGCAGTACACTTACAGCTAATGACAGACTGTACAGTCGCCAAGTGATGTAATTGCACGTATTGCAGTACACTTACAGCTAATGACAGACTGTACAGTTCGCCAAGTGATGTAATTGCACGTATTGCAGTACACTTACAGCTAATGACAGACTGTACAGTTCGCCAAGTGATGTAATTGCACGTATTGCAGTACACTTACAGCTAATGACAGACTGTACAGCTCGCCAAGTGTAGTAATTGCACGTATTGCAGTACACTTACAGCTAATGACAGACTGTACAGTTCGCCAAGTGATGTAATTGCACGTATTGCAGTACACTTACAGCTAATGACAGACTGTACAGTTCGCCAAGTGATGTAATTGCACGTATGCAGTACATTACAGCTAATGACAGACTGTACAGTCGCCAAGTATGTAATTCACGTATTGCAGTACACTTACAGCTTAATGACAGACTGTACAGTCGCCAAGTGATGTAATTGCACGTATTGCAGTACACTTACAGCTAATGACAGACTGTACAGCTCGCCAAGTGATGTAATTGCAAGTATTGCAGTACACTTACAGCTTAATGACAGACTGTACAGCTCGCCAAGTGATGTAATTGCACGTATTGCAGTACACTTACAGCTTAATGACAGACTGTACAGTTCGCCAAGTGATGTAATTGCAAGTATGCAGTACATTACAGCTTAATGACAGACTGTACAGCTCGCCAAGTGATGTAATTGCACGTATTGCAGTAAACTTACAGCTAATGACAGACTGTACAGTTCGCCAAGTGATGTAATTGCACGTATTGCAGTACACTTACAGCTTAATGACAGACTGTACAGTCGCCAAGTGATGTAATTGCAAGTATGCAGTACAATTACAGCTTAATGACAGACTGTACAGCTCGCCAAGTGATGTAATTGCACGTATTGCAGTACAACTTACAGCTAATGACAGACTGTACAGTTCGCCAAGTATGTAATTGCACGTATTGCAGTACACTTACAGCTAATGACAGACTGTACAGTTCGACAAGTGATGTAATTGCACGTATTGCAGTACACTTACAGCTTAATGACAGACTGTACAGTTCGCCAAGTGATGTAATTGCACGTATTGCAGTACACTTACAGCTTAATGACAGACTGTACAGCTCGCCAAGTGATGTAATTGCACGTATTGCAGTACACTTACAGCTTAATGACAGACTGTACAGTTCGCAAGTGATGTAATTGCACGTATTGCAGTACACTTACAGCTTAATGACAGACTGTACAGTCGCCAAGTGATGTAATTGCACGTATTGCAGTACACTTACAGCTAATGACAGACTGTACAGTCGCCAAGTATGTAATTGCAGTAATGCAGTACATTACAGCTTAATGACAGACTGTACAGCTCGCCAAGTGATGTAATTGCACGTATTGCAGTACACTTACAGCTTATGACAGACTGTACAGTTCGCCAAGTGATGTAATTGCAACGTATGCAGTACACTTACAGCTTAATGACAGACTGTACAGTTCGCCAAGTGATGTAATTGCACGTATTGCAGTACAATTACAGCTTAATGACAGACTGTACAGTCGCCAAGTGATGTAATTGCACGTATTGCAGTACACTTACAGCTAATGACAGACTGTACATTTCGCCAAGTGATGTAATTGCACGTATGCAGTACACTTACAGCTTAATGACAGACTGTACAGCTCGCCAAGTGATGTAATTGCACGTATTGCAGTACACTTACAGCTTAATGACAGACTGTACAGTTCGCCAAGTGATGTAATTGCACGTATTGCAGTACACTTACAGCTAATGACAGACTGTACAGTTCGCCAAGTGATGTAATTGCACGTATTGCAGTACACTTACAGCTAATGACAGACTGTACAGTTCGCCAAGTGATGTAATTGCACGTATTGCAGTACACTTACAGCTAATGACAGACTGTACAGTTCGCCAAGTGATGTAATTGCACGTATTGCAGTACACTTACAGCTAATGACAGACTGTACAGCTCGCCAAGTGATGTAATTGCACGTATTGCAGTACACATTACAGCTTAATGACAGACTGTACAGCTCGCCAAGTGATGTAATTGCACGTATTGCAGTACACTTTACAGCTTAATGACAGACTGTACAGTTCGCCAAGTGATGTAATTGCACGTATTGCAGTACACTTACAGCTTAATGACAGACTGTACAGCTCGCCAAGTGATGTAATTGCACGTATTGCAGTACACTTACAGCTTGATGACAGACTGTACAGTTCGCCAAGTGATGTAATTGCACGTATTGCAGTACACTTACAGCTTGATGACAGACTGTACAGCTCGCCAAGTGATGTAATTGCACGTATTGCAGTACACTTACAGCTTAATGACAGCATCACCTTCAACGTAGTCCTTGGGCAGGCACAGTTGCTGTATTAATTATATAAATTGTATTACAGTAGACGACTGTAAGAGTCCACAAAGCTATTGACTTCAGCTACAACATTTGTCCATATATGGTGCCAATATTGGCTGCAGTGCCAGCATCTGCTGAACAAGGCGGTGTACAGTACAGCGATACTTTCCTTTTTGCCATAAAATCTTGACAGAGCGCTCTGTGGTCTGAAACACTGTCACTATGTAAGAACTAACTGTCGGCCCCGTTCAGGTCTCTGTCTACGCACAGCTCCACCTAACCTTGTCAGAATTTCTACGTAATTACCCGATTTACAATTGATTATGAACAAGATATCGTAAACGGTGAGATTTGAAGCTGTATCTCGCAACGATGATAGTCGTTCTGGACGTGTACAGTCTACCATGTTCGATGATCAACTGGTTCTTCAGCCTCAACTCATACCTTACGAAGAACAGTGTCTGTACAAATCTTATTCAGACAAATGTACACTGTTTTATGTTATTTAACACAACTTTTTATTAAAGGACTGCCCAACATGTTTCGAACCTATACAAGGTTCATCTTCAGGGGCTTACTTGTTGAAATTACATCAGCTATACATCTGGTATTACAAGTTACATAAATTCTTACAATGCCGCTAGATGTGTGTGGGTTTTGATTTGTGTGTCAGTTGTTTTGTGTTCACTACATATTCGCTGGTGGCCTACAAGTAAGCCCCTGAAGATGAACCTTGTATTGGTTCGAAACATGTTGGGCAGTCTTTAATAAAATGTTGTGTTGAATAACATAAAACAGCTTACATTTGTCTAAATAAGTTTGTGTAACCAAACATGTACGGTACAAGTGACGTAAAACTGTCTGTCTCAGTTATAACGAACAATCATTGCCATAGACCACAACGTTCTGAGGTCTTTATGTAAAGTTCATTTGTTTTCTGTTTTTAACCCAACAAGCAATGTGTCAATACCGCAAATATTAAACATCGCGAAACCCCGCCGGTAGCAACCGGTCTAAAACAAGCTGACGGACAGACGTAACGAATGAAATCTATGCAATTTCTTATCGAACGCGCATTATGAGAGCTGAATTAAAGAATTTCAAGGAGTTAGAACAGAAAATGTAACTACATTATCACTGCACAGCTTTTTATTCCCACATTATTATTATTATTAGTAGTAGTAGTAGTAGTGGTAGTAGCAGTAGTAGTATTAGTATATTTCTAATTTTTTAAAGGATCATTTACCTATAGCAGGTTTTTGAGCACTAACTTTCGGCTGTACCACACACATTCGCATAATTGCACTTTTACTTCTTTTAGAAACACTATTTTTCATCTAACGTGTAGCTGTATATATAATTTACATCCGTATCAAATTCGCTATGTCCAACGGTCCGTTATCATCACATACAGAAACATAACTAAACATTTGTCCGCTGCCATCTTGCTATTTCACACTCTTAATAAAATTTTGCACAATTTTCCACGATCTACTACTGCATAGAATTTCAGTGTCTGGAAGTATACGTAAATGTCGCTCACACCTCAAAAGTTCGCATGTCCTCCACGTTGTTATTGCTGAGTGCAGGAAATTAAGCGCAAGGCGTCGGTGTGCCCTCCAAGGTATCATAATGTTCACACCGGGATTGGTAACAGTCGGTCACATGATGATTCAGTAGTTTAAATGCTAACAGACAGACACAACAAAGTACACAGTAGCACTATAGCAGTGTTACAAGTTTAAATGCTACAGACAGACACACAAGTACACAGTAGCACTATAGCAGTGTTACAAGTTTAAATTGCTACAGACAGATACACAAGTACACAGTAGCACTATAGCAGTGTTACAAGTTTAAATGCTACAGACAGACACACAAGTACACAGTAGCATATAGCAGTGTTACAAGTTTAAATGCTACAGACAGACACACAAGTACACAGTAGCACTATAGCAGTGTTACAAGTTTAAATGCTACAGACAGACACACAAGTACACAGTAGCACTATAGCAGTGTTACAAGTTTAAATGCTACAGACAGACAACACAAGTACACAGTAGCACTATAGCAGTGTTACAAGTTTAAATGCTACAGACAGACACACAAGTACACAGTAGCACTATAGCAGTGTTACAAGTTTAAATGCTACAGACAGACACACAAGTAACAGTAGCACTATAGCAGTGTTACAAGTTTAAATGCTACAGACAGACACACAAGTACACAGTAGCACTATAGCAGTGTTACAAGTTTAAATGCTACAGACAGACACACAAGTACACAGTAGCACTGTAGCAGTGTTACAAGTTTAAATGCTACAGACAGACACAAAGTACACAGTAGCACTAAGCGTGTTACAAGTTAAAGCTACGACAGACACACAGTAACAGTAGCACTACAGCAGTGTTACAAGTTTAAATGCTACAGACAGACACACAAGTACACAGTAGCACTACAGCAGTGTTACAAGTTTAAATGCTACAGACAGACACACAAGTACACAGTAGCACTATAGCAGTGTTACAAGTTTAAATGCTACAGACAGACACAAAGTACACAGTAGCACTATAGCAGTGTTACAAGTTTAAATGCTACAGACAGACCACAAGTACACTGTAGCACTATAGCAGTGTTACAAATTTAAATGCTCCAGACAGACACACAAGTATTCAGTAGCACTAAAAGCAGTGTTACAAATTTAATGCTCCAGACAGACACACAAGTACACAATAGCACTGTAGCAGTGTTACAAGTTTAAATGCTACAGACAGACACAAGTACACAGTAGCAATACAGCAGTGTTACAATTTTAAATGCTACAGACAGACACACAAGTACACAGTAGCACTAAAGCCGTGTTACAATTTTAAATGATACAGACAGACACAAGAACACAGTAGCACTACAGCAGTGTTACAAGTTTAATTGCTACAGACAGACACAAGTACACAGTAGCACTACAGCAGTGTTACAAGTTTAAATGCTACAGACAGAGACACACAAGTACACAGTACACTGTAGCAGTGTTACAAGTTTAAATGCTACAGACAGACAGACACACAAGTACACAGTAGCACTAGTAGCATTGTTAAATTTATAAATGCTACAGACAGACACACAAGTAACAACAGTAGCACTGTAGCAGTGTTACAAGTTAAATGCTAAGACAGAACACAAGTACACAGTAGCACTATCAGCAGTGTTACAAGTTTAAATGCTACAAGACAGACAGTCACACACAAAGTACACAGTAGCACTTAGCAGTGTTACAAGTTTAAATGCTACAGACAGCGACACACAAGTACACAGTAGCACTCAGCAGTGTTACAAGTTTAAATGCTACAGACAGACACAAGTAACAAGTAGCACTATAGCAGTGTTACAAGTTTAAATGCTACAGACAGACACACAAGTACACAGTAGCACTATAGCAGTGTTACAAGTTTAAATGCTACAGACAGACACACAAGTACACAATAGCACTTAGCAGTGTTACAAGTTTAAATGCTACAGACAGACACACAAGTACACAGTAGCACTGTACAGCAGTGTTACAAGTTTTAAATGCTACAAACAGACACACAAGTACACAGTAGCACTACAGCGTGTTACAATTTTAAATGCTACAGACAGACACAACAAGAACACAGTAGCACTACAGCAGTGTTACAAGTTTAATTGCTACAGACAGACACACAAGTACACAGTAGCACTACAGCAGTGTTACAAGTTTAAATGCTACAGAGAGCACACAAGTACACAGTATCACTGTAGCAGTGTTACAAGTTTAAATGCTACAGACAGACACAAGTACACAGTAGCACTATAGCAGTGTTACAAATTTAAATGCTCCAGACAGACACACAAGTATTCAGTAGCACTATAGCAGTGTTACAAATTTAAATGCTCCAGACAGACACACAAGTACACAATAGCACTGTAGCAGTGTTACAAGTTTAAATGCTACAGACAGACACCAAGTACACAGTAGCAATACAGCAGTGTTACAAGTTTAAATGCTACAGACAGACACACAAGTACACAGTAGCACTAAAGCGTGTTACAATTTTAAATGATACAGACAGACACAAGACACAGTAGCACTACAGCAGTGTTACAAGTTTAATTGCTACAGACAGACACAAGTACACAGTAGCACTACAGCAGTGTTACAAGTTTAAATGCTACAGAGAGACACACAAGTACACAGTATCACTGTAGCAGTGTTACAAGTTTAAATGCTACAGACAGACAGACACACAAGTACACAGTAGCACTGTAGCATTGTTAGAATTTTAAATGCTACAGACAGACACACAGTACAAAGTAGCACTGTAGCAGTGTTACAAGTTTAAATGCTATAGACAGACACACAAGTACACAGTAGCACTACAGCAGTGTTACAAGTTTAAATGCTACAGACAGACACACAAGTACACAGTAGCATAAGCAGTGTTACAAGTTTAAATGCTACAGACAGACACAAGTAACACAGTACACTATAGCAGTGTTACAAGTTTAAATGCTACAGACAGACACACAAGTACACAGTAGCACTAGCAGTGTTACAAGTTTAAATGCTACAGACAGACACACAAGTACACAGTAGCACTATAGCAGTGTTACAAGTTTAAATGCTACAGACAGACACACAAGTACACAGTAGCACTACAGCAGTGTTACAAGTTTTAAATGCTACAGACAGACACACAAGTACACAGTAGCACTAAGCAGTGTTACAAGTTTAAATGCTACAGACAGACACCAAGTACACAGTAGCACTACAGCAGTGTTACAAGTTTAAATGCTACAGACAGACACACAAGTTACACAGTAGCACTACAGCAGTGTTACAAGTTTAAATGCTCACAGACAGACACACAAGTACACAGTAGCACTATAGCAGTGTTACAAGTTTAAATGCTACAGACAGACACACAAGTACACAGTAGCACTACAGCATGTTTACAAGTTTAAATGCTACAGACAGACACACAATACACGTAGCACTAAGCAGTGTTACAATTTAATGCTACAGACAGACACACAAGTACACAGTAGCACTACAGCAGTGTTACAAGTTTAAATGCTACAGACAGACACACAAGTACACAGTAGCACTAAGCAGTGTTACAAGTTTAAATGCTACAGACAGACACACAAGTACACAGTAGCACTAAGCAGTGTTACAATTTAAATGCTACAGACAGACACACAAGTACACAGTAGCACTAAGCAGTGTTACAAGTTTAAATGCTACAGACAGACACACAAGTCACAGTAGCACTAAGCAGTGTTACAAGTTTAATGCTACAGACAGACACACAAGTACACAGTAGCACTATAGCAGTGTTACAAGTTTAAATGCTACAGACAGACACACAGTACACAGTAGCACTAAGCAGTGTTACAAGTTTAAATGCTACAGACAGACACACAAGTACACAGTAGCACTATAGCAGTGTTACAATTTAAATGCTACAGACAGACACACAATACAATAGCACTTAGCATGTTACAGTTTAAATTGCTACAGAACAGACACAAGTACACAGTAGCACTAAGCAGTGTTACAGTTTAAATGCTACAGACAGACACACAAGTACACAGTAGCACTAAGCAGTGTTACAAGTTTAATGCTACAGACAGACACACAAGTACACAGTAGCACTACAACAGTGTTACAATTTTAAATGCTACAGACAGACACACAAGTACACAGTAGCACTACGCAGTGTTACAAGTTTAAATGCTACAGACAGACACACAAGTACACAGTAGCACTACAGTGTTACAAGTTTAAATGCTACAGACAGACACACAAGTACACAGTAGCACTACAGCAGTGTTACAAGTTTAAATGCTACAGACAGACAACACAATACACAGTAGCACTAATAGCAGTGTTACAATTTAAATGCTACAGACAGACACAAAGTCACAGTAGCACTACAGCAGTGTTACAAGTTTAATGCTACAGACAGACACACAAGTACACAGTAGCACTACAGCAGTGTTACAAGTTTAAATGCTACAGACAGAACACAATACACAGTAGCACTACGCAGTGTTACAAGTTTAAATGCTACAGACAGACACACAAGTACACAGTAGCACTACAGCAGTGTTACAAGTTTAAATGCTACAGACAGACACACAAGTACACAGTAGCACTAAGCAGTGTTACAAGTTTAAATGCTACAGCACATAGTACAAGCCTAAGCATGTCAAGTTAAGTACAGACAGACACAAGTACACGTAGCATACAGCAGTGTTACAAGTTTAAATGCTACAGACAGACACACAATACACAGTAGCACTAAGCAGTGTTACAAGTTTAACATGCTACAGACACACACAATACACAGTAGCACTACAGCAGTGTTACAAGTTTAAATGCTACAGACAGAACACAAGTACACAGTAGCACTATAGCAGTGTTACAAGTTTAAATGCTACAGACAGACACACAGTACACAGTAGCACTACAGCATGTTACAAGTTTAAATGCTACAGACAGACACACAATACAAGTAGCACTCAGCAGTGTTACAAGTTTAATGCTACAGACAGACACAAGTACACAGTAGCACTAAGCAGTGTTACAAGTTTAAATGCTACAGACAGACACACAAGTACACAGTAGCACACACAGTGTTACAAGTTTAATGCTACAGACAGACACCAAGTACCAGTAGCACTACAGCAGTGTTACAATTTAAATGCTACAGACAGACACACAAGTACACAGTAGCACTACAGCAGTGTTACAAGTTTTAATGCTACAGACAGACACACAAGTACACAGTAGCACTACAGCAGTGTTACAAGTTTAATGCTTAACAGACAGACACACAAGTACACAGTAGCACTATAGCAGTTTACAAGTTTAAATGCTACAGACAGACACAGAATACACAGTAGCACTTAGCATGTTACAAGTTTAAATGCTACAGACAGACACAAAGTACAAGTTACAGCAGTGTTACAAGTTTAATGCTACAGACAGACACACAAGTACACAGTAGCACTACAGCAGTGTTACAAGTTTAAATGCTACAGACAGACACACAAGTTCACAGTAGCACTACAGCAGTGTTACAAGTTTAAATGCTACAGACAGACACACAAGTACACAGTAGCACTATAGCAGTGTTACAAGTTTAAATGCTACAGACAGACACACAAGTACACAGTAGCACTACAGCAGTGTTACAAATTTAAATGCTACAGACAGACACACAATAACACAGTAGCACTATAGCAGTGTTACAAGTTGGCATTTACAAATGTTTCCTCTCCATAAAGCCACGCACTATGCTCGTTTATTACCGTGCTCTCTGTGTTCCTTCGCTACGTCTGTTGAACCAGCTGACCCTTTGTCACGATATGTAAACGTCTTGTGTTTGAAGGTCACCTCAACATCGTGAGTTTCATTTCTCTGCAGTCAGTAATAACAACATGGCGGACACGCGAATTTGTGGTAGATTAGAAACACTAGCGGCACATAGTTTAGGGACCTGAAGTGGTGTTTATGGGCTTTGGAATTGTGTGCGTGTGTTGGGGTAGTATGTGTCTGAGTTAAAGTGTGAGCGAAATGTGACTGTTCGAGAGTCGGAACTGATATTTGTGGTAGAGTGGAAGTGTCAGTAACCATGTAATAGAACCACGGAAGTAGAAGAAAAGACTTACACAATTGGTTTATTGCGTGGAACGTCATAGAATATATCAAATGAAAGAAGATATAGATATAGTCAATAGGACAATATTAAAGTCGATATGTGACAAGTATGTTGTGCATGCTGGACTCAGCTGGCTCGGAATAAGGTCCAGTGATTGGCTTTTGTGAACATTACAAACGTTTGAACTTCGTAATAGCAGGCAATGTCATGAGCGTTTTGTACGTTGATACTGTTCAGTGCCAAAGCTTACATAACACGTCGTCGTGGCGCTGTAGTACTTGAATATTTGTGTTAAGACAGTGCAGGATAAACTGAGTCACGTGACAGTCTGATATTTATTTATAACGATAGCATATCTGAAGTGTGTAAATTGTATTTAACAAGTAAACATGTCCATATAAACTGCTAATCTCTTCTGATTAGTGTCTATATGTGCGATAATTATGACAGCTATGTGTCAGTACCGTGATGCTGCACAGTGCAATGTCATTTGAAGATCAAGCATGACACACAGACTGCTGGCTATTGTAATGTACTGCTGTATCTGACATCTCCCTTAGTAACAGCATGTGAAGGTACAACTGTCCATTATACAGCGTGAAAAGTGCAGGAACAGCTTTTACAACTGGCCTACCTTTATCTTGGCACTGGAGCTCTCATGGGGGTGAGCTTCACGCCTCAGCCGTTTTATGTTCTCTATTCATTGAATAGGAGGCTCCGTGAACTCGATATCCGGTTTATATGCATTGGACAAGAGTAAAACCTCTTGCGCTGTCTTGATATGTAACCGAGTTTCCTCGGTTTTCCACCATGCAGCCTGGTCACTATACTGACTGAGCTATCCCGGCTCCTATTTACAACACGTACATGGTTCATATATTGTGTGCCCTCCGGCTCTATAGTCCACGCCGCGCCTTAATTCCACCTAACCTCGTCCGAATGCATAAGCAATAAGCCGATTTACAATCGATTATTAACAAGGTATCGTAAGCCGTGAGTTTTGAAGCTGTATATCTTAACGATGATAAGACACGTTTACAGTCTACCGTGTTCGATAATTAACTGGTTCTTGAACTTCAACTCATGCCTTACGAAGAGCAGAAGCTGTCTCAGCTAATACGAACAATCATTGCCCCTCTCCCTAACGCTGCTTTGATTCTTTCTTCTTCTAATTTATTCATTTGCATTTTTAATTGTTACTGTTGGTTTATTTGTAGTTTATTTATCTAGCTTTATCCTTATATTTTCCTCCTGTACTGCTACTCCATTCCATATATGTTTTCCAGCTGTCTTAGCTGTTTGCACTCTCGGTACCCCAGCAGCTTTACGCTGTCTCTATCCACCCTCTCTCACCCTCGTTCTACCCTATTGGCTGTCATCACGCCTACGTATTGCTACCCTATTGGCTGTCATCACATCTACGTATTGCTACCCTATTGGCTGTCATCACATCTACGTATTGCTACCCAATTGGCTGTCATCACATCTACGTATTGCTACCCAATTGGCTGTCATCACGCCTACGTATTGCTACCCTGCCGCACTTTCCATGATCTACGTTATAGGCTGGCTTTCTTTCCTACTCGGACTCTTGACCTGTGAGGATGGGACCGATACGTTGTCCCGCAACGTCGGTAAACAATTACCACACGACGCCGCGTAATACCCCAGAAGACCGCAGATTTCATCAACCACGCAGCGGAAGCCTGAAATCAAAATATAATTTGTTTTCTGTTTTTAACCCAACAAGCAATATGTCAATACTGCAAATAGGAAACATCGCGAAACTCGGCCGGTAGCAACCGGTCTAAAACAAGCTGACGGACAGACGTAACTAGGGCTCAGGATACCGGTCAAAATCTTAATACCGATATTTCAGTATTTTTAATTCATGAAACCGGGATACCGGCATTAATACCGGTATTACAAAAACAAACATTTTCCTCAATAAATTTTGATGAAAATTAGGTGCAATGACGTAAGGAAAAACTTGTAATTACTTTAATTCGTGTTTTAAATGAAACTTTTGTTACAATAATAAATATTGTGTCAAAATGTATTAAAATACAGATATTCTAAAAACAAAAAGTGTATACATACTGATACTGCAAATCTTAGTTATGTTTAAGCATCCACACTCTTTGTCCGAATAAAGTGAGCTCTTAAGAAACAGCTTATACTGGATCTAATTTTGGTACATACTTAATAGCGGCAGAAAACGCCCTTTCGGATTCCATGCTGGATTGTGCTATTGTACTGAGATAGTTGTAGGCGAGTTGCAGCTGTACCCCCCTTATTCCCTCAACTTCAAAAAATCTTATTTCCTCTAGCCGTATTTTTTAGTTTTGAATACTTTCAGCAGGAACATTTACGATTCTTTCATTAATTGCCGCCTCAAGTATCTCTTTTAATGACTGTATCTCATTAGATTCAGGCAATTATTTTCTAAAGAATTTGTGGAGCACTGATGTTCTGTCCCATGTTGGTCTTCTAAGTTTAAATTCTGTTCATCATTTGCTGAAGGATAAAGACATTTTATTAAGCGAAGTACAATTTTCACTTTAGTGTCTCTACTTAGTCTGGGAAATACGACGCTGTCATCTTGTGTCTCGCTTTGCAAATACTGAAGAACCTGTGATGTATTTTTGCGCCTCTGTGAAATACGGATTTTCAAAGCCCCATGCAAGTCTGTACCTATTTCTGAATTTCGATTGCCAACATTTTCGATCATAAACTTTACGGCGGCATCTGCAGTTAAACAATTTGTTTCTTTGCGGCTTAGCTCATCTACAGCTAACTTTACAGGCATTAGTATACATACAGCCACAGATAATAAATTCAATTCATCCTCACAGAAATTAATACTTGAACCTAAATCAATTAAAGCTTTTTGCACACAATATTTGAACTCAAAAAATCTTCCAAGCATGGACAGTAAACTGTTCGAACGACTCTTGGAATTTAATTGCAAGACAATTTCTTTGCCAATTCTGCTGCAATATACTTTTGCAAATATTTGTCATTTTTGGTAGGCGAGCTTCTAAAAATTCTAACTATTTTTATTTTTGTTATAAGAGGAGATAAAAAATAGTGATTGAGATTATGGGGAAAAATACCTGTAGGACTATTTTCTGTAATTACACAACACTTTGGCTTCTAACTTTGTACACATCACGACGGAGGTAGGAGAAAAGACATACAGAAGTGTGTAATTCGTGGAACGTCATAGAAAATGTCAAATGGAAGAAGATGTGGAGATAGTCAGGAGGTGAATATTAAAGTCGATATATGACAAGTATGTTGTGCTTGCTGGACTGAGCTCGCTCGGAATAAGGTCCAGTGATTGGCATTTGTGAACATTACAAAATTTTGAGTTGTGTAATAGCAGGCATTGTTAGGAGCGGCTTTTGTAAGCAAGACTGCTCAGTGAGTGTAATTAGTTATGACAGTGATACATTGCGATGTGTGTCAGTGTGATAATGATAGGTATTGATTGTAGACTGGATTGATAACGTTTGTACGTTGATACTGTTCAGTGTAGTTAGTTATGACAGTGATACATTGCGATGTGTGTCAGTGTGATAATGAGAGTTATTGATTGTAGACTGGATTGATAACGTTTGTATTGATACTGTTCAGTGTAATTAGTTATGACAGTGATACATTGCGATGTGTGTCAGTGTGATAATGATAGGTATTGATTGTAGACTGGATTGATAACGTTTGTACGTTGATACTGTTCAGTGTAGTTAGTTATGACAGTGATACATTGCGATGTGTGCCAGTGTGATAATGAGAGTTATTGATTGTAGACTGGATTGATAACGTTTGTACGTTGATACTGTTCAGTGTAGTTAGTTATGACAGTGATACATTGCGATGTGTGCCAGTGTGATAATGAGAGTTATTGATTGTAGACTGGATTGATAACGTTTGTATTGATACTGTTCAGTGTAATTAGTTATGACAGTGATACATTGCGATGTGTGTTAGTGTGATAATGAGAGTTATTGATTGTAGACTGGATTGATAACGTTTGTATTGATACTGTTCAGTGTAGTTAGTTATGACAGTGATACATTGCGTTGTGTGTAAGTGTGATAATGAGAGTTATTGATTGTAGACTGGATTGATAACGTTTGTACGTTGATACTGTTCAGTGTAGTTAGTTATGACAGTGATACATTGCGATGTGTGCCAGTGTGATAATGAGAGTTATTGATTGTAGACTGGATTGATAACGTTTGTACGTTGATACTGTTCAGTGTAGTTAGTTATGACAGTGATACATTGCGTTGTGTGTAAGTGTGATAATGAGAGTTATTGATTGTAGACTGGATTGATAACGTTTGTACGTTGATACTGTTCAGTGCCAAAGCTTACATAACACGTCGTCGTGGCGCTGTAGTACTTGAATATTTGTGATAAGACAGTGCAGGGTAAACTGAGTCACGTGACAGTGTGTAAACATAGCAGAACAGTTGTGTTTGATGTCTGTTTTGTAATGATAGCATATCTCAAGGGTTTAAGTTGGATTTAAGTAGTAAACATATCCATCTAAACTGCTAATCTCTACCGAGTTGGAAAATACACCGATCGAAAGCCGAGATACAGCCGAAAAGATCATTGTTCTTCATGTAAATTTTCCGTCATTCTGACTATTCTCAATAGAACTTACATCTTGAGGGTAATGTGTGTATTGTCTCAGATATGACTTTTCATGAAGATACCTCTAATGGAACCCGAGATACAGAGAAGTGTTACATTACTGTTGTAGCAAAGTCCCTTCATTACTGACCGATCACAACCAAACTTGTACAGTCTGTAGCGAATGTACGTTGTGGCCAAATTACAGACTTTCAGGATTATCATTTAAATGGAAACCGAAATACACCCTAAACTATTTTGCTTTCAATAAACTGCGGTTAAGTATTGACAGATGGTAACCAAAATGACATCCTTTCTATCGAAGTTTCAGAAATTTTCAGGATATCTGAAACGGTAGCCGAGAGAGAGCTGATAGTACATTGGTCATCAAGTAGAGCACCCTTAATTATTGAACTATCGCAACCAAACTTACAGAGTTTTCAGCGTATGCGTTTACTGTCCAAGATGTGAAATTTCAGGAAAATCCTCTAAGTCGAGACACAGCCAAAATATTATATTGCTCTTCAATTTAAATTCCCTCAATTACTGAACGGTCGCAAACAATTGCACATCTTTGTATAGAATGTGCGTTGTGTCCTGAATGGGAATGTTCAGAAAATCCCAGATATGGAAACTGAGAAGAAATCGAAAAGTTGCTTTGCTGCCCAAGTAAAGTGCGCTTAATTATTTAGCAACCCGAACCGAACTTACAATATTTGTACAGTACGCGTGTTTTGTCCAAGACATGGATTCACAAGAACATCCTTCGAATGGAACCCAACACAAAATCGAGAAGGCACAGTGCTCTTCAAGCAAATTTACCCTAATTTTGTAGATCGCAATATAATTACGTCATTTGTAGCGAATATGTGTGATGTCACAGATGTGATTTTTCAGGATAATCCCCCAACGAAAGCCGAGACAGAACAGAAAGTGTTCAGTATTCCCTAGTAAGGTGCCCTTATCTCAGTACCGAACACAAGCAACATTACACCGTTCGTAGCGAACATGTGTACTGTAACAGATAGGAATTTCTAAGGAAATTCCACCAGTGGAAGCCGAGATACAACCGAAAGGTACAAAGGAACACTGCTCTCCTACTGAAGGGCCCTTAACTATTGACAGATCACAATGAAACTTAACAGTTTGTACCGAGTGTGCGTTTTAACCATATGTGAACATACATGTGAATCTGTCCAATGGAAGCCGAGGAACTGCCGAAAATATACATTTATCTTCAAGATAAAGGCACCCGAGAGCCACGGGTGAATTCCGACATGACGCAGAATGCAGGAGCAACGTGCTCACTACAGAGCGTCGTCTCTCCGTATCCTGAGCCAGATCATTCCATTGCACGCCCTCCGATCCTGTTTCCCTAGAATCCATCGTATTCTTCCATCTCTCTTTAGGTCCTACAAATTGACTTTTTCTTGTAGGTTGAAACTTCTAAAACCCTACCTGCAATTCTCCACTCCTCCGTACGTGCCACATGACCCGCCCATCTTATTCTCCTTTGTTTCATCTACCGAGTGCTATTAGGTGAGCCATACAAATCATGAAGCTCCTCGTTGTGCAGTTGTCGCTAACCTCCCCTTGCGTCCTCAATACTAGTGTCAAAAGTTTCCCCAACCCCCCACAACAATAATCATGGCGGTGCGGTGACTGAATGCACAACACTGTCTGCAAGTGCCATTACGGTGTGTCGCTGTTGTAACGATTTGTGAGGTTCAGAAATGTTAAGGCAGCTGTTTGTCTGCTTTGGCCAGTCAGTAACTTATCTGAATTACTGCTGTAGGTTTATATTGCAGAGAATGCAACTACAGTTGGTACAGCGGAAATACAGAAATATGAAGGTTACAAGTTGTTGTTAAATGGGGCAGTTGTGATGTGAGCTGTATAACAGGAAATGTGAGCTGTATAACTGAGACTGTGAGCTGTATAACAGGGAATGTGAGCTGTATAACAGGGGATGTGAGCTGTATAACAGGTAATGTGAGCTGTATAACAGGTAATGTGAGCTGTATAACAGGTAATGTGAGCTGTATAACAGGGAATGTGAGCTGTTTAACAGGGAATGTGAGCTGTATAACAGGTAATGTGAGCTATATAACAGGTAATGTGAGCTGTGTAACAGGTAATGTGAGCTGTGTAACAGGTAATGTGAGCTGTATAACAGGGAATGTGAGCTGTATAACAGGTAATATGAGCTGTATAACAGGAAATGTGAGCTGTATAACAGGGAATGTGAGCTGTATAACAGGGAATGTGAGCTGTATAACAGGGAATGTGAGCTGTATAACAGGTAATGTGAGCTGTGTAACAGGTAATGTGAGCTGTATAACAGGGAATGTGAGCTGTTATAACAGGTAATATGAGCTGTATAACAGGAAATGTGAGCTGTATAACAGGGAATGTGAGCTGTATAACAGGGAATGTGAGCTGTATAACAGGGAATGTGAGCTGTATAACAGGTAATGTGAGCTGTTTAACAGGGAATGTGAGCTGTATAACAGGTAATGTGAGCTGTATAACAGGTAATGTGAGCTGTATAACAGGGAATGTGAGCTGTATAACAGGTAATATGAGCTGTATAACAGGGGATGTGAGCTGTGTAACAGGGAATGTGAACTGTATAACAGGGGATGTGAGCTGTATAACAGGGAATGTGAGCTGTATAACAGGTAATGTGAGCTGTATAACAGGTAATGTGAGCTGTATTACAGGTAATGTGAGCTGTATAACAGGTAATGTGAGCTGTATAACAGGGAATGTGAGCTGTATAACAGGTAATATGAGCTTATAACAGGAAATGTGAGCTGTATAACAGGGAATGTGAGCTGTATAACAGGGAATGTGAGCTGTATAACAGGGAATGTGAGCTGTATAACAGGTAATGTGAGCTGTTTAACAGGGAATGTGAGCTGTTATAACAGGTAATGTGAGCTGTATAACAGGTAATGTGAGCTGTATAACAGGGAATGTGAGCTGTATAACAGGTAATATGAGCTGTATAACATGAAATGTGAGCTGTATAATAGGGAATGTGAGCTGTATAACAGGGAATGTGAGCTGTATAACAGGTAATTTGAGCTGTATAACAGGGAATGTGAGCTGTATAACAGGGAATGTGAGCTGTATAACAGGGAATGTGAGCTGTATAACAGGTAATGTGAGCTGTTTAACAGGGAATGTGAGCTGTATAACAGGTAATGTGAGCTGTATAACAGGTAATGTGAGCTGTATAACAGGGAATGTGAGCTGTATAACAGGTAATATGAGCTGTATAACAGGGGATGTGAGCTGTGTAACAGGGAATGTGAGCTGTATAACAGGGGATGTGAGCTGTATAACAGGGAATGTGAGCTGTATAACAGGTAATGTGAGCTGTATAACAGGTAATGTGAGGAGAACCTCATGGAATGTAAAGCATGGTATTGATAAGGTTTATTGCGCAGGTGCATGGTACAGACACGGTAGTACGAGACAATGTTTTGGTATGGAATATTTTATTCACAAAATATATTTGTGTGTATTTGTGTAGGATAAAATGTAGTCCTCAATACAGTTCAGCCGTATATTTTGATATTCATTTTAATACACAAAATATTATTATATTTACATCTTTCATTATTTTGAAAGTTATCTAAAGTCGCTTCAATAAAGAAACTGCGACTGTTATGGATTGGTTTTTATGAAGTGTGATTGTTCTGCTCATCATTATATGCAGTACAAACGTTATAAATTACAAGTGTAGAATAGCATGGCAATTATTTAACACGAAGACAGTGCACAGACAGTAAGTTACTGTAAAGGCTGTATGTTTCAGAAACTT
Source organism: Reticulitermes speratus (assembly GCA_021186555.1). NCBI lineage: Eukaryota > Metazoa > Arthropoda > Insecta > Blattodea > Rhinotermitidae > Reticulitermes > Reticulitermes speratus. Next base: position 1,782,023 of record JAJKFL010000237.1, on the reverse strand, counting down.
TTCACACAAATTTGCACTCCATACCGAAAATATTTAAGTGTCTCTTCAGTTTGCACAGTGTGTCTGTTATCTTTCTAACATTCACTTGTTAGTAGAGCTGTCAAATTACGACACTGCGCTTTCTGCCAATAGCCTGAATTTGAACGATCTAATCTCTGATTAGTTTTGACTATAAATATGATTACACACTCGCATAAAGTTTCAAACAACCGGCTGCAGTCCACTGCAGAAGACATCAGAGGGACAGTTGCTGCGTGACTGGCACTGTGTCTGTGTGTAATTGCTGTAAGTACAGTTAAGTTGCAGACTGTGCAGTGTGTATTTGTACAGTAAATGTACTGCGTGACTGGCACTGTGTCTGTGTGTAATTGCTGTAAGTACAGTTAAGTTGCAGACTGTGCAGTGTGTATTTGTACAGTAAATGTGCTGCATGACTGGCACTGTGTCTGTGTGTAATTGCTGTAAGTACAGTTAAGTTGCAGACTGTGCAGTGTGTATTTGTACAGTAAATGTACTAAGTGACTGGCACTGTGTCTGTGTGTAATTGCTGTAAGTACAGTTAAGTTGCAGACTGTGCAGTGTGTATTTGTACAGTAAATGTGCTGCATGACTCGCACTGTGTCTGTGTGTAATTGCTGTAAGTACAGTTAAGTTGCAGACTGTGCAGTGTGTATTTGTACAGTAAATGTACTGCGTGACTGGCACTGTGTCTGTGTGTAATTGCTGTAAGTACAGTTAAGTTGCAGACTGTGAAGTGTGTATTTGTACAGTAAATGTGCTGCGTGACTGGCACTGTGTCTGTGTGTAATTACTGTAAGTACAGTTATGTTGCAGACTGTGAAGTGTGTATTTGTACAGTAAATGTACTGCGTGACTGGCACTGTGTCTGTGTGTAATTGCTGTAAGTACAGTTAATTGCAGACTGTGCAGTGTGTATTTGTACAGTAAATTGCTGCGTGACTGGCACTGTGTCTGTGTGTAATTGCTGTAGTACAGTTAGTTGCAGACTGTGCAGTGTGTATTTGTAAGTAATGTTTGGTGACTGGCATGTGTCTGTGGTAATTGCTGTAAGTACAGTTAAGTTGCAGACTGTGCGTGTGTATTTGTACAGTAAATGTCTGCGTGACTGGCACTGTGTCTGTGTGTAATTGCTGTAAGTACAGTTAAGTTGCAGACTGTGCAGTGTGTATTTGTACAGTAAATGTTGGTGACTGGCACTGTGTCTGTGTGTAATTGCTGTAAGTACAGTTAAGTTGCAGACTGTGCTTGTGTATTTGTACAGTAAATGTGCTGTGTGACTGGCACTTGTCTGTGTGTAATTGCTGTAAGTACAGTTAAGTTGCAGACTGTGCAGTGTGTATTTGTACAGTAAATTGCTGGTGACTGGCACTGTGTCTGTGTGTAATTGCTGTAATACAGTTAAGTTGCAGACTGTGCAGTGTGTATTTGTACAGTAAATGTCTCGTGACTGGCACTGTGTCTGTGTGTAATTGCTGTAAGTACAGTTAAGTTGCAGACTGTGCAGTGTGTATTTGTACAGTAAATGTCTAGTGACGGCACTGTGTCTGTGTGTAATTGCTGTAAGTACAGTTAATTGCAGACTGTGCAGTGTGTATTTGTACAGTAAATTGCTGCGTGACTGGCACTGTGTCTGTGTGTAATTGCTGTAAGTACAGTTAAGTTGCAGACTGTGCAGTGTGTATTTGTACAGTAAATGTGCTGGTGACTGGCACTGTGTCTGTGTGTAATGCTGTAAGTACAGTTAAGTTGCAGACTGTGCAGTGTGTATTTGTACAGTAAATGTATGCGTGACTGGCACTGTGTCTGTGTGTAATTGCTGTAAGTACAGTTAGTTGCAGACTGTGCTGTGTGTATTTGTACAGTAAATGTGCTGGTGACTGGCACTGTGTCTGTGTGTAATTGCTGTAAGTACAGTTAAGTTGCAGACTGTGCATGTGTATTTGTACAGTAAATGTATGCGTGACTGCACTGTGTCTGTGTGTAATTGCGTAAGTACAGTTAAGTTGCAGACTGTGCTGTGTGTATTGTAACATAAATGTGCTCTGACTGCACTGTGTCTTGTGTAATTGCTGTAAGTACAGTTAAGTTGCAGACTGTGCAGTGTGTATTTGTACAGTAAATATGCTGCGTGACTGGCACTGTGTCTGTGTGTAATTGCTGTAATTACAGTTAAGTTGCAGACTGTGCAGTGTGTATTTGTACAGTAAATGTGCTGCGTGACTGGCACTGTGTCTGTGTGTAATTGCTGTAAGTACAGTTAAGTTGCAGACTGTGCAGTGTGTATTTGTACAGTAAATGTGCTGTGTGACTGGCACTGTGTCTGTGTGTAATTGCTGTAAGTACAGTTAAGTTGCAGACTGTGCAGTGTGTATTTGTACAGTAAATGTGCTGCGTGACTGGCACTGTGTCTGTGTGTAATTGCTGTAAGTACAGTTAAGTTGCAGACTGTGCAGTGTGTATTTGTACAGTAAATGTGCTGCGTGACTGGCACTGTGTCTGTGTGTAATTGCTGTAAGTACAGTTAAGTTGCAGACTGTGCAGTGTGTATTTGTACAGTAAATGTGCTGCGTGACTGGCACTGTGTCTGTGTGTAATTGCTGTAAGTACAGTTAAGTTGCAGACTGTGCAGTGTGTATTTGTACAGTAAATGTACTGGTGACTGGCACTGTGTCTGTGTGTAATTGCTGTAAGTACAGTTAAGTTGCAGACTGTGCTGTGTGTATTTGTACAGTAAATGTGCTGCGTGACTGGCACTGTGTCTGTGTGTAATTGCTGTAAGTACAGTAAGTTGCAGACTGTGCAGTGTGTATTTGTACAGTAAATGATGCTGTGACTGGCACTGTGTCTGTGTGTAATTGCTGTAAGTACAGTTAAGTTGCAGACTGTGCAGTGTGTATTTGTACAGTAAATGTGCTGCGTGACTGGCACTGTGTCTGTGTGTAATTGCTGTAAGTACAGTTAAGTTGCAGACTGTGCAGTGTGTATTTGTACAGTAAATGTGCTGGTGACTGGCACTGTGTCTGTGTGTAATTGCTGTAAGTACAGTTAAGTTGCAGACTGTGCAGTGTGTATTTGTACAGTAAATGTGCTGCGTGACTGGCACTGTGTCTGTGTGTAATTGCTGTAAGTACAGTTAAGTGCAGACTGTCAGTGTGTATTTGACAGTAATGTCTAATGACAGGCACTGTGTCTGTGTGTAATGCTGTAAGTACAGTTAAGTTGCAGACTGTGCAGTGTGTATTTGTACAGTAAATGTGCTGCGTGACTGGCACTGTGTCTGTGTGTAATTGCTGTAAGTACAGTTAAGTTGCAGACTGTGCAGTGTGTATTTGTACAGTAAATGTGCTGCGTGACTGGCACTGTGTCTGTGTGTAATTGCTGTAAGTACAGTTAAGTTGCAGACTGTGCAGTGTGTATTTGTACAGTAAATGTATTGCGTGACTGGCACTGTGTCTGTGTGTAATTGCTGTAAGTACAGTTAAGTTGCAGACTGTGCTGTGTGTATTTGTAACAGTAAATGTGCTGCGTGACTGGCACTGTGTCTGTGTGTAATTGCTGTAAGTACAGTTAAGTTGCAGACTGTGCAGTGTGTATTTGTACAGTAATGTATTGCGTGACTGGCATGTGTCTGTGTGTAATTGCTGTAAGTACAGTTAAGTTGCAGACTGTGCTGTGTGTATTTGTACAGTAAATGTGCTGCGTGACTGGCACTGTGTCTGTGTGTAATTGCTGTAAGTACAGTTAAGTTGCAGACTGTGCAGTGTGTTTGTACAGTAAATATGCTGCGTGACTGGCACTGTGTCTGTGTGTAATTGCTGTAATTACAGTTAAGTTGCAGACTGTGCAGTGTGTATTTGTACAGTAATGTGCTGCGTGACTGGCACTGTGTCTGTGTGTAATTGCTGTAAGTACAGTTAAGTTGCAGACTGTGCAGTGTGTATTTGTACAGTAAATGTGCTGTGTGACTGGCACTGTGTCTGTGTGTAATTGCTGTAAGTACAGTTAATTGCAGACTGTGCAGTGTGTATTTGTACAGTAAATTGCTGCGTGACTGGCACTGTGTCTGTGTGTAATTGCTGTAAGTACAGTTAAGTTGCAGACTGTGCAGTGTGTATTTGTACAGTAAATGTGCTGTGTGACTGGCACTGTGTCTGTGTGTAATTGCTGTAAGTACAGTTAAGTTGCAGACTGTGCAGTGTGTATTGTAAGTAAATGTGCTGGTGACTGGCACTGTGTCTGTGTGTAATTGCTGTAAGTACAGTTAAGTTGCACACTGTGCAGTGTGTATTTGTACAGTAAATGTGCTGTGTGACTGGCACTGTGTCTGTGTGTAATTGCTGTAAGTACAGTTAAGTTGCAGACTGTGCTGTGTGTATTTGTACAGTAAATGTGCGTGTGACTGGCACTGTGTCTGTGTGTAATTGCTGTAAGTACAGTTAAGTTGCAGACTGTGCAGTGTGTATTTGTACAGTAAATGTGCTGTGTGACTGGCACTGTGTCTGTGTGTAATTGCTGTAAGTACAGTTAAGTTGCAGACTGTGCAGTGTGTATTGTAAGTAAATGTGCTGGTGACTGGCACTGTGTCTGTGTGTAATTGCTGTAAGTACAGTTAAGTTGCAACTGTGCAGTGTGTATTTGTACAGTAAATGTGCTGGTGACTGGCACTGTGTCTGTGTGTAATTGCTGTAAGTACAGTTAAGTTGCAGACTGTGCAGTGTGTATTTGTACAGTAAATGTTTGGTGACTGGCACTGTGTCTGTGTGTAATTGCTGTAAGTACAGTTAAGTTGCAACTGTGCGTGTGTATTTGTACAGTAAATGTGCTGTGTGACTGGCACTGTGTCTGTGTGTAATTGCTGTAAGTACAGTTAAGTTGCAACTGTGCAGTGTGTATTTGTACAGTAAATGTGCTGGTGACTGGCACTGTGTCTGTGTGTAATTGCTGTAATACAGTTAAGTTGCAGACTGTGCGTGTGTATTTGTACAGTAAATGTGCTGCGTGACTGGCACTGTGTCTGTGTTGTATTGTTATTATTAATTCAGACTTGCATGGAATGCTCAGTATGACTTGTACTGCACTGTTCTGTGTTAATTGCGAAGTCATTAACATTGCAACTGTGCATGTGTATTTGTACATAAAATTTGGTGATGCATAGTTCTGTGTTAATTGCTGTATAAAACATAATTGAATTCATGTGTAATTGTACAGTAAATGATCGGGATCCTGGCTTAATTGCTTAAGTACAGTTAATTGAGACTTGGCGTGTGTTTTACTAAATGGTACTCTTTAATTGGATGTGGTTTATTAATTCTGTAAGTAGTTAGTTGCGACTGTGCGGGTATGTCGAAATTGCTGTGTACGCATGTTCTTGTGTGTAATGTTTAAATACGTTTAAGTTGCAATGTGGCATTGTATTTGTACAGTAAATTGCTGTGTGACTGGCACTGTGTCTGTGTGTAATTGCTGTAAGTACAGTTAAGTTGCAGACTGTGCAGTGTGTATTTGTACAGTAAATGTGCTGTGTGACTGGCACTGTGTCTGTGTGTAATTGCTGTAAGTACAGTTAAGTTGCAGACTGTGCAGTGTGTATTTGTACAGTAAATGTCTAGTGACTGGCACTGTGTCTGTGTGTAATTGCTGTAAGTACAGTTAAGTTGCAGACTGTGCAGTGTGTATTTGTACAGTAAATGTCGTGTGACGGCACTGTGTCTGTGTGTAATTGCTGTAAGTACAGTTAAGTTGCAGACTGTGCAGTGTGTATTTGTACAGTAAATGTGCTGCGTGACTGGCACTGTGTCTGTGTGTAATTGCTGTAAGTACAGTTAGTTGCAGACTGTGCAGTGTGTATTTGTACAGTAAATGTGCTGGTGACTGGCACTGTGTCTGTGTGTAATTGCTGTAAGTACAGTTAAGTTGCAGACTGTGCAGTGTGTATTTGTACAGTAAATGTTTGTGTGACTGGCACTGTGTCTGTGTGTAATTGCTGTAAGTACAGTTAAGTTGCAGACTGTGCGTGTGTATTTGTAACAGTAAATGTGCTGCGTGACTGGCACTGTGTCTGTGTGTAATTGCTGTAAGTACAGTTAAGTTGCAGACTGTGCAGTGTGTATTTGTACAGTAAATGTATGTGACTGGCACTGTGTCTGTGTGAATTGCTGTAAGACAGTTAAGTGCAGACTGTGCGTGTGTATTTGTACAGTAAATGTGCTGGTGACTGGCACTGTGTCTGTGTGTAATTGCTGTAAGTACAGTTAAGTTGCAGACTGTGCAGTGTGTATTTGTACAGTAAATTGCTGCGTGACTGGCACTGTGTCTGTGTGTAATTGCTGTAAGTACAGTTAAGTTGCAGACTGTGCAGTGTGTATTGTACAGTAAATGTGCTGCGTGACTGGCACTGTGTCTGTGTGTAATTGCTGTAAGTACAGTTAAGTTGCAGACTGTGCAGTGTGTATTTGTACAGTAAATGATTGCGTTGACTGGCACTGTGTCTGTGTGTAATTGCTGTAAGTACAGTTAATTGCAGACTGTGCTGTGTGTATTTGTAACAGTAAAATGTCTGCGTGACTGGCACTGTGTCTGTGTGTAATTGCTGAAGTACAGTTAAGTTGCAGACTGTGCAGTGTGTATTTGTACAGTAAATGTGATGTGTGACTGGCACTGTGTCTGTGTTGTAATTGCTGTAAGTACAGTTAAGTTGCAGACTGTGCATTGTGTATTTGTACAGTAAATGTGCTGCGTGACTGGCACTGTGTCTGTGTGTAATTGCTGTAAGTACAGTTAAGTTGCAGACTGTGCAGTGTGTATTTGTACAGTAAATTGCTGTGTGACTGGCACTGTGTCTGTGTGTAATTGCTGTAAGTACAGTTAAGTTGCAGACTGTGCTGTGTGTATTTGTACAGTAAATGTGCTGCGTGACTGGCACTGTGTCTGTGTGTAATTGCTGTAAGTACAGTTAAGTTGCAGACTGTGCAGTGTGTATTTGTACAGTAAATGTGCTGTGTGACTGGCACTGTGTCTGTGTGTAATTGCTGTAAGTACAGTTAAGTTGCAGACTGTGCAGTGTGTATTTGTACAGTAAATGTCTGCGTGACTGGCACTGTGTCTGTGTGTAATTGCTGTAAGTACAGTTAAGTTGCAGACTGTGCAGTGTGTATTTGTACAGTAAATGTGCTGTGTGACTGGCACTGTGTCTGTGTGTAATTGCTGTAAGTACAGTTAAGTTGCAGACTGTGCATGTGTGTATTTGTACAGTAAATGTGCTGTGTGACTGGCACTGTGTCTGTGTGTAATTGCTGTAAGTACAGTTAAGTTGCACACTGTGCAGTGTGTATTTGTACAGTAAATGTTGCTGTGTGACTGGCACTGTGTCTGTGTGTAATTGCTGTAAGTACAGTTAAGTTGCAGACTGTGCTGTGTGTATTTGTACAGTAAATGTGCTGTGTGACTGGCACTGTGTCTGTGTGTAATTGCTGTAAGTACAGTTAAGTTGCAGACTGTGCTGTGTGTATTTGTACAGTAAATGTGCTGCGTGACTGGCACTGTGTCTGTGTATTGTATTGTATTTTATTTATTACACATTCCAGCTCATCCATACAAGGCAAAAGCCATTGGATACAGAACTTGTCACACAACATGTACTTGCTATAATCGGCAAGCGTCATCTAAACAATGCATATAAATACAATAGGAAATAAAATCATGCACATAAAATTTAGTTGTTATGCATTACTTATACCTACATAACATTTACATTACATGTATAAAACAATACAATATATAAAAATATTTATACATGACAATAAGGTAAAATATGACAATGTAGTCATGACTATCCAAGGAGCTATCCCTGGCTAAAATATTGCTCTAAGTTGTAGAAGGATTTGGAATGTAAGAAAGTACTTAGAGCCGCTCTAAATTGTTTAATATTATGGGCTAACTCTTTTATATTTGAAGGAAGATGATTAAAGAGTTTTATACCAAAATAATAAGGTCCTCTCTGATAAGTTGTTAGATTTGTCTGCGGGCGGTAAAGATCGAAATTACGTCTTGTGTTAACACCATGTATCTGTGATGTTGTATGATATAAACCCTTGTTATTCACAATGAATGTTAATAAGGAAAATATGTATTGAGACTGCAATGGCAAAATTCTCCAAACCCTAAATGCATCCCTACAAGAATCCCTAGGTCTCAAACCACTCATAATTCTAATTATTCTCTTTTGAATTCTAAAAATTTGTATGCTGTAGGAGGAGTTGCCCCAAAAAATAATTCCATAGGTCAAAAGGGAATGGAAATTGGAGTAATATACTATTTTTAATGTCTCAATGGGCATAATGGGTTTAATCACCCTCATTAGATAACAAGCCTTGCACAATTTAGGCAAAAGTTGGGATGTATGAGCTTTCCAAGTACATGAGCTTTCAACTACTATTCCCAGGAATTTAACATTTGTGCTACTTAAAATAGTGTTGTTGTGATAACTAACAGAAGTTTCTTTATTAGAACTGGACTTTGCCGCAAATTGAACATGTTTGGTTTTATTATAATTTAAGGTTAATAGGTTTGAATTGAACCAATCATTCAGACGTGCAAATGCAATATTGACATCATTTTTATACTGTATATTATTGTAACTACTAATGACTAGACTTGTGTCATCTGCAAATAAAACTCATTTGACTGGATTATTAAAAATTGTAGGTAAATCATTTATATAAAAAAGAAAAAGAAGAGGACCAAGAATAGACCCCTGAGGGACTCCATGCCTGACAATGTCCCAATTAGAGCAACCAATGTGACTCAAGTCGGTACTTGCAATTAAAACTCTCTGATATCTATCTGACAAATAGGATGTAATTAAATCATGAAATTTACCTCCTATTCCATAGAATCGAAGTTTGCTTAGTAATATATTGTGATTAACGCTGTCAAAGGCCTTTTTTAAGTCGCAAAAAATTCCACCTACAATTTTTTTCTTATTTAATGCTTCTAAGATTTCATTATATAACACATAGGAAGCTTTGGTAGTTGAAGATTGAAGTCTGAAACCAAATTGCTCATTTACTAGAATATTATTGTCATAGACGTGCTGGTTTAATCTGGACCAAATGATCTTCTCAAAAATTGTTGAAAAGGAAGTTAAAAGGGAAATTGGTCTATAGTTAGATGGATCATTTTTACAACCATCCTTAAACAAAGGCTTAATCTCAGCATATTTTAGCCTGTCCGGAAAAATACCAGAGGATAACATTTTATTACTAATATAGGTTAATGGAGAAATAATAAATGGAGAACTAAGTTTTAATATTTTTACAGAGATTTTATCATATCCATGTGAGCCTTTTGTTATTAGTGATTTAATGATTTTAGTTATCTCAGATGACGTTACAGCATGATATTTTATACTTGGAAAGGGATGATGAAAAGCTTGCCGCAAATAATCCAACGGGCTGTTATTTATTTTAAAAGTATTATTTTTAACCACAGATAAGAAAAAATTATTTAAAGAATCTGCTATATCTTGATTACTACTAATAACATTCCCATTAACTTTTAATTCCTGTATTGTATCCATTTTGGTTGACTTCCCTGTTACTGATTTTGTAATATCCCACATAGTTCTTATTTTGTTACTGGAATTTAATACCTGTCTATTATAATGCTGTTTCTTAGCTTCCCTTATAACATCTTTTAATATCTTACAATACAGTCTGTAGTGATTCTTCAAGGCCTCATCATTACTATTTCTATATAATAAGTAAATATCTCTTTCATGCTTACAAGAGATACTTATACCAGGTGTAATCCATGAATTTTTATTTGATTTAATTTTCAGTTCTTTTAAAGGAAAACATGAATAAAATATTCTGAGAAATGAATTAAGGAAAGAATTATACATTATGTTTATGTCATTGGTGCCAAATCTGAGTCCCAAGTTTCAAAACTCAACTTGTATTGGAAATCCTGCACAGCAGCCTGATCAATTCTCCTTATTTTTTTTTTAAGCTCACATTTCTGGCGTTAACTTTGACATCTGTTAAAACAATTAACTGAGCATCGTGATCAGAAAGTCCATTACATAGAGGAAATATTGCATAATTTTCCTGTAAAGACACATCAATGAATATGTTATCTATTGCAGTTGCAGAGTTATTTTGTAGTCTTGTTGGAAAATTCACTGTACTCAATAAATTATATGAAGCTAATAACATATCCATTTGTCTCTTTTTGCTGTTATCAGTCAGGTAATTAACATTTATATCGCCACAAAGAACTAATTTAGTATTGTTTCTAAAAAACAGGTTAAGAATAGATTCAAGTTTATTTAAAGAAAGAGTAAAGTTGCCACTAAGAGCTCTATATATTGATAATATACAAATATTACCAAAATAATTAGATAATAAAATTGCACTCGCTTCGATATGTTGATCGATACAAAATTTACTTAAATCAACATTAAAATAACTTAAATCACGATAAACATATATACAAACACCACCCTTTTTCATAGAGCGTCTACAGTAACTGGCTCCCAGGGTATAGTTTTCTAGATGAACTGTATCTAGTTCCAACTGATCCAGATGATGCTCAGATAAACACAAAATATGAGGAAAATCAGAATATAAAAAATTTAAAATCTCATCAATTTTACATCATAATCCTTGTATGTTTTGATGGTAAATTTGGAGGGATACCTTAGAGAAATTTTTAGATGACTCTTTGTTTGAAGATAAAATGAATTTGCCTGGATATGCATGAGATAGTTGTCCTTTTATCGTCTTAAAATTCAGATAATTGAGTCCATTACATAGGATCTTTGTATTACTAGTTAACCTAAAAGTGACTTCACCATAAAAAATCTTCCTTTTTTGTTACAGGGGCTTTTTTAACTCTACTTGATGTTCTTGTCTTCAACATGCCAGAACTGCTCACATTTATGTTGTCATCCACCACACAACCAGTCGAACCTTCCTTGTCTAAACAGGGGACAATGGCTAACCTATCCATAATAATATCATTGGCTACTAAATCCTGATTATCAAAGATAGGTACAGGGGAGGAACTGGCAGTAGAAGAAGAGCTAACCTGTAAATAACCATCTTGCCAGGCAAGAGTTATTGGAGAACCAGTATCTTCTTCCAGTGCTGAATAAATATGGAGAAGTAGATGATTAGAAAGTAACTCTTTGCCCAAACCGTTTAGGTGCAATCCATGTTTAGTAAATAGCAATCTATTGCTGTCAGCTTCAATTACTTTGACATGAAAAAAAATCTTAGTTAGCTTGTATAACTTCCTATTAAAAGATTTGATTTCACTGTTAATATGAGAGTTCTTAAAGTCATACCTATAGGGGATGCCTATTAAAATTATATAAGTTTAATCAACACGTTTTACAAAACAAGTCACATCATTAAAAACCTTTCTAAGGTCATTCATATTTACATCATTCGACCCACTGCACATAATTAGGAAGTCATCCATTGTGAGTTTGTCGGTATCACGTTTTACTGACTCCATCACAAATTTAGATGTAGCTCCTGGCTTAATATGACCAAGCACTTCAAACTGATCGTTTGAGAAGACTTTCATATGAGCTGCACAACCACGTAGATGGCTGTCACCTACCAATAAAACTTTATGCTTGCGGCAATTAGAAAATCTCTTTTTGTTAACTAGGAGCTTCCGTGAAGATTCCCGCAATAAGAATTGTATGTAACTCACATTATCACTAACACACTGACTATTTCCATCCTTCTTGTCGGAACTTACTTGTCCATTCACAAGTGTTGGTATGCGATTCGGTTGAGGATCGGTTTTGTAGTTTTTCACATGGTCACCTCCAGGTACATGTTAGATTGGAGAAGGTGGTCGCTGCTCTTGTAGGTTATCCAAGACACTATACCGGTTCGAAATAGGAATAACTGGGATGGTCAGTTGCTGGGTTATTCTACTTGTCTTTCTAGATTTATCATTAGCAGTCTTCCATTCTGAATTAAATTTATTAGTATGCTGACAAGTCCCATGCAAAGCGTCTAGCTCAACAGACGCACTTACAGAACTATGGTTCTTGCAGACATTCAAATCTTCCTGTAGTATACGTATAATTTCTCTGGCTGATTTAAGTTCTTGTATTACTTCTTCTAATTCACTTTTATATTGCAGACAAGAAGTACACACTACCGTCTGATTAACAGCACTATCATTATCACTTTTCAAAAACAAGTTACATTCACACGATACGTCGTTCCTCTGCGTCGCCATGTTGGAAGTTGTTTTTATGCATTTACTAATTCGTTTGGGATTATTTATTTTACTCTTTCCCACTTGAATTTCTGTAATATTATCCGTGGCTTGATTTTTCGCTGCTTCTTTTTTGATTATCTTCCAAGTTTATTGTATTTTATTCTCTGATTTACTCATTAATTCATGATAATGCAATTTCTTTGCTTGTCTTATTACTCTCGTTAGTATAGTACAGTATCTCTTGTAATATAATTTCAGCCTATCATCACTTGATTTTTTAACTACAGTATATAAGGTTCTTTTGCATTTACATGATAATCTTATGCCCTTAGTTATCCATTTATTAGTAATGTCTTCCTTCTTTTTAAATACTAATGGAAAGCTATTTTCAAAAATTAATAGAAAGGTATTGAGAAAGCTATTAAATTTCCTATTAACATTTTCTTGGTTATAAACTTCATCCCAATTTCCATTTTGTAGAGCCAGTTCAAAATTTGCAATTTTTTTCCTCATTGATCTCTCTAAATGCCTTAACATGCTCACTTTGCATCATAACTTGCAGGTCTTCAAGTATCAAAATTTGTCCATCGCGGTCCGAGAGACCATTTATGGCAGGATAGACTTGGAATTTGTTATAAGTATTCCTATCTAAGAAAACGTTATCTATCAGTGAAATAGAGGTTGAGCTTATTCTGGTAGGGAAATCAATTATTTGTACTAAGTTATAGGTATCTAATACAGATTGTAATTGTTCTGTTTTATAAATTTCAATGAGGTAATTTATATTTGTATCACCACAGATTATCAGTTCCGATTTGGTGCTTTCTAGATATAGAAGTGTAGAATCTAATTGTTCAATAAACTGGCTCAGATCCCCATCTGGAGCTCTATAGAGACATAAAATACATAGTTTCCTCTTATTTATAATTATCTTTACAGCATATGCTTCAAAAATGTTTTCCCTACATAAATTGGTTAGATCCAGCACTTGATATGATATATTGTCTTTAACTAAAATGCAAACTCCGCCATTCTTACATATATTACGTGAGAATCCAGTTGCCCTTTTATATTCTAACATAGAAAATGTAGATAACTCACTTACACTCAAATGGTGCTCACTAATGCATATAATATCAGGATTATTACACTCATCATTTAGGAAGATAGCTAGTTCCTCTTTTTTGTTATGATACTTCTTATGTTCTGGTGATATATAACAAGTGATTTCACCTGACTATCCTTAAGTTGTGTGAAAGCCTTATTTGAAGTATTGCTAACCCTTTGGTTTAAATTAACCATAAAAATCATCCAGTTTGGCAGATGCTGGATTTTTTATTCTATTTGATTTAGGAAGTGATCCTAAGTTTGGTATCAATTTTACATTATCCAATTTTTCTCTAAGGCCATAAGTTACATCCAGATCAGGAACACTAGTGATTTCACTTTTCGCAGCCAACCTATTCTCTTGGTCATTAGACTCTAAAGGTAAAAATCCCCTTGTCTCGTTACTGTCTATTATTTCACTGTTGTCCACATTAAGCACTTCCAGGTCTCAGGCACTGTATTGTATTTCTTCTTTTGGCTGACTTTTCTCATCCTGCCCACTGATTATTTCTTCCTGTTTCACTTCTTGGTTATCTCTTACATTCATTTCCTCTTGTTGATTTTTTGGCTGAAATAAATTTCTTCCTCTTCCATCCTGTTCCTCTTCTTCCTTACTATCCTTAGGGTCTACTTGCCATTTGAAGGAAATGGAGAGGCTCTTCTGTCTCATTACACCAGTAACTTCACAAGTACGTGTATCATATCAGTCACACACAGCAGCAGCTTGTACACACCACATTACACCAGTAACTTCACAAGTACATGTATCAAATTAGTCACACACAGCAACAGCTTGTACACACCTCATTAAACCAGTAACTACACAAGTACATATATTATATCAGTCACACACAGCAACAGCTTGTACAACCTCATTACACCAGTAATTTCACAAGTACATGTATCAAATCAGTCACACACAGCAACAGCTTATACACACCTCATTACACCAGTAACTACACAAGTACATGTATCAAATCAGTCACACACAGCAACAGCTTGTACACACCTCATTACACCAGTAACTTCACAAGTACATGTATCAAATCAGTCACACATAGCAACAGCTTGTAAAAACCTCATTACACCAGTAACTACACAAGTACATGTATCAAATCAGTCACACACAGCAACAGCTTGTACACACCTCATTACACCAGTAACTACACAAGTACATGTATCAAATCAGTCACACTCAGCAACAGCTTGTACACACCTCATTACACCAGTAACTACACAAGTACAAATATTATATCAGTCACACACAGCAACAGCTTATACAAACCTCATTACACCAGTAACTACACAAGTACATATATTATATCAGTCACACACAGCAACAGCTTGTACACACCTTATTACACCAGTAACTTCACAAGTACATGTATCAAATCAGTCAAACACAGCAACAGCTTGTACACACCTCATTACACCAGTAATTTCACAAGTACATGTATCAAATCAGTCACAAACAGCAACAGCTTGTACACACCTCATTAAACCAGTAACTTCACAAGTACATGTATCAAATCAGTCACAAACAGCAACAGCTTGTATACACTCATTACACCAGTAAATTCACAAGTACATATATCAAATCAGTCACAAACAGCAACAGCTTGTACACACCTAATTACTCCAGGAACTTCACAATTACATATATAATATCAGTCACACACAGCAACAGCATGTACAATGTCATTACACCAGTAACTACACAAGTACATGTATCATATCATTCACACACAGCACAGCTTGTACACACCACATTACACCAGTAACTTCACAAGTACATATATCATACCAGTCACACACAGCAACACCTTGTACACACCTAATTACACCAGTAACTTCAAAAGTACATGTATCAAATCAGTCACACACAGCAACAGCTTGTACAAACCTAATTACACCAGTAACTTCACAAGTACATGTATCAAATCAGTCACACACAGCAACAGCTTGTACACACCACATTACACCAGTAAATTCACAAGTACATGTATCATATCAGTCACACAAAGCAACAGCTTGTACACACCTCATTACACCAGTAACTTCACAAGTATATATTCAAATCAGTTACACACAGCAACAGATTGTACACAACTAATTATACCAGTAAATTCACAAGTACATGTATCAAATCAGTCACAAACAGCAACAGCTTGTACAAACCTAGTTACACCAGTAACTTCACAAGTACATGTATCAAATCAGTCACAAACAGCAATAGCTTGTACACACCTCATTACACCAGTAAATTCACAAGTACATGTATCAAATCAGTCACAAACGGCAACAGCTTGTACACACCTAATTACACCAGTAACTTCACATTTACATATATCATATCAGTCACACACAGCAACAGCATGTACAACGTCATTACACCAGTAACTACACAAGTACATTTATCATATCATTCACACACAGCACAGCTTGTACACACCAATTACACCAGTAACTTCACAAGTACATTAATCAAATCAATCACTCACAACAACAGCTTGTACGTACCTCATTACGCCAGTAACTTCACAAGTATATGTGTCAAACCAGTCACACACATCAACAGCTTGTACACACCTCATTACACCAGTAACTTCACAAGTACATGTGTCAAACCAGTCACACACATCAACAGCTTGTACACACCTCATTACACCAGTAACTTCACAAGTACATGTATCAAATCATTCACACACAACAACAGCTTGTACAACCTCATTACACCAGTAACTTTACAAGTACATGTGTCAAATCAGTCACACACAACAACAGCTTGTACACACTTCATTACACCAGTAACTTTACAAGTACATGTGTCAAATCAGTCACACACAACAACAGCTTGTACACACTTCATTACACCAGTAACTTCACAAGTACATGTATCAAATCATTCACACACAACAACAGCTTGTACAACCTCATTACACCAGTAACTTTACAAGTACATGTGTCAAATCAGTCACACACAACAACAGCTTGTACACACTTCATTACACCAGTAACTTTACAAGTACATGTGTCAAATCAGTCACACACAACAACAGCTTGTACACACTTCATTACACCAGTAACTTCACAAGTACATGTATCAAATCATTCACACACAACAACAGCTTGTACAACTCTATTACACCAGTAACTTTAACAAGTACATGTGTCAAATCAGTCACACACAACAACAGCTTGTACACACTTCATTACACCGGTAACTTCACAAGTATATTATCAAATCAGTGAGACACAACAACAGCTTGTACACACTTCATTACACCAGTAACTTCACAAGTACATGTATCAAATCATTCACACACAACAACAGCTTGTACAACCTCATTACACCAGTAACTTTACAAGTACATGTGTCAAATCAGTCACACACAACAACAGCTTGTACACACTTCATTACACCAGTAACTTTACAAGTACATGTGTCAAATCAGTCACACACAACAACAGCTTGTACACACTTCATTACACCAGTAACTTCACAAGTACATGTATCAAATCATTCACACAAAACAACAGCCTGTACAACCTCATTACACCAGTAACTTCACAAGTACATGTGTCAAATCAGATAAACACAGCAGCAGCTTGTACACACATCGTTACACCAGTACCATCAAAAGTACATGTGCCAAATCAGTCACACACAGCAACAGATTTATCAATTTATTCACGGTTACATCTTTTGGCTCTAGTTATTATCAGGCCTCTTACAGACGTTGGTACAATAAATTATATACTTCATTATTTTTTAGATCCCCCTTTCTATTTAAAATTATATTATGAATGTATAAAATCCTTAAGTGCAAAAAAATATTTATTATTAATAGCTGTGGATTGTCTGCATGTGTATAAATATCAAATATAAATATGAAGGTTAGAAGACGGAAAGTTGGCAAATGAATAATTATAAGATTTTATATTTAAGTGGCAGTATGCTAGTTTCGAGTATGTTAGCGGCGTCAATATGGATGAGAATGCAGTATGTAATGAAGTGCAATATCTTTATTTACAATTACGAAGAAATATACCGCGGACATATGTAAGTTCTTATTAGCACGTTAAATGTACTTCAAATGTTTATGTACTTCAACATCACTTGTCATATCTCAATTATAGTGTACATATGATACGGCAACATTTATACACTTCTTATGTACTGTTTATGTACTTCAACAGCATTTGTCATATCTCAATTATAGTGTACATATGATACGGCAACATTTATACACTTCTTATGTACTGTTTATGTACTTCAACAGCATTTGTCATATCTAAATTACAGTGTACATATGATACGGCAACATCTATACACTTCTTATGTACTGTTTATGTACTTCAACAGCATTTGTCATATCTAAATTACAGTGTACATATGATACGGCAACATTTATACACTTCTTATATACAGTTTATGTACTTCAACAGCACTTGTCATATCTATATTACATTGTGCATATGATACGGCAACATTGAAACACTTCTTATGTACTGTTTATGTACTTCAACAGCACTTGTCATATCTAAATTACAGTGTGCAAATGATACGGCAACATTGAAACACTTCTTATGTACTGTTTATGTACATCAACAGCACTTGTCATATCTAAATTACAGTGTGCATATGATACGGCAACATTGAAACACTTCTTATATACTGTTTATGTACTTCAACAGCAATTGTCATATCTAAATTACAGTGTGCATATGATACGGCAACATTGAAACACTTCTTATATACTGTTTATGTACTTCAACAGCACTTGTCATATCTAAATTAAAGTGTGCGTATGATACGGCAACATTGAAACACTTCTTATGTACTGCATATGTACTTCAACAGCACTTGTCATATCTAAATTAAAGTGTGCGTATGATACGGCAACATTGAAACACTTCTTATGTACTGTTTATGTACTTCAACAATTGTCGTATCTAAATTACAGTGTGCATATGATACGGCAACATTGAAACACTTCTTATGTACTGTTTATGTACTTCAACAGCACTTGTCATATCTAAATTAAAGTGTGCGTATGATACGGCCACATTGAAACACTTCTTATGTACTGTTTATGTACTTCAACAGCACTTGTCATATCTAAATTAAAGTGTACGTATGATACGGCAACTTTGAAACACTTTTTATGTACTGTTTATGTACTTCAACAGCACTTGTCATATCTAAATTAAAGTGTGCATATGATACGGCAACATTGAAACACTTCTTATGTACTGTTTATGTACTTCAACAGCACTTGTCATATCTAAATTAAAGTGTGCATATGATACGGCAACATTGAAACACTTCTTATGTACTGTTTATGTACTTCAACAGCACTTGTCATATCTAAATTAAAGTGTGCATATGATACGGCAACATTGAAACACTTCTCATGTACTGTTTATGTACTTCAACAGCACTTGTCATATCTAAATTAAAGTGTGCATATGATACGGCAACATTGAAACACTTCTTATGTACTGTTTATGTACTTCAACAGCACTTGTCATATCTAAATTAAAGTGTGCATATGATACGGCAACATTGAAACACTTCTTATGTACTGTTTATGTACTTCAACAGCACTTGTCATATCTAAATTAAAGTGTGCATATGATACGGCAACATTGAAACACTTCTTATGTACTGTTTATGTACTTCAACAGCACTTGTCATATCTCAATTACAGTATGCATATGATACGGCAACATTGAAACACTTCTTATGTACTGTTTATGTACTTCAACAGCACTTGTCATATCTATATTACATTGTGCATATGATACGGCAACATTGAAACACTTCTTATATACTGTTTATGTATTTCAACAGCACTTGTCATATCTATATTACATTGTGCATATGATACGGCAACATTGAAACACTTCTTATATACTGTTTATGTACTTCAACATCACTTGTCATATCTCAATTACAGTGTGCATATGATGCGGCAACATTGAAGCACTTCTTATTTACTGTTTATGTACTTCAACATCACTTGTCATATCTCAATTTTAGTGTGCATATGATACGGCAACATTGAAACACTTCTTATATACTGTTTATATACTTCAACAGCACTTGTCATATCGAAGTTGCAGTGTGCATATAATACGGCAACATTGAAACACTTCTTATGTACTATTTATGTACTTCAACTGCATTTGTCATATCTAAATTGCAGTGTGCATATAGTACGGAAACATTGAAACACTTCTTATGTACTGTTTATGTACTTCAACAGCACTTGTCATATCTAAATTACAATGTGCATATAATACGGCAACATTGAAATACTTCTTATGTACTGTTTATGTACTTCAACAGCACTTGTCATATCTACATTACAGTGTGCATATGATACGGCAACATTGAAACACTTCTTATGTACTGTTTATGTACTTCAACAGCACTTGTCATATCTACATTACAGTGTGCATATGATACGGCAACATTGAAACACTTCTTATGTACTGTTTATGTACTTCAACAGCACTTGTCATATCTACATTACAGTGTGCATATGATACGGCAACATTGAAACACTTCTTATGTACTGTTTATGTACTTCAACATTGAAACACTTCTTATGTACTGTTTATGTACTTCAACAGCACTTGTCATATCTACATTACAGTGTGCATATGAATCGGCATCATTTAAACACTTCTTATGTACTGTTTCTTCAGTCTTTGAAACGACATATGACGACAAATGTAGCACAAATTTCTCAGTACACGAAGAGTCAATCGCACATTGCTTACTCAGTTTAAGATCCAACCAATTTAACTCGAAGACATGCATCAGCTACTGCTTACAAAAAGTATGTCCAAATGAACTTGCCGTAATATTGAAGTCGCGCTGTTGATCCCAGTCTCAGACGTATTAATCTCCATAGGTTTAATTCACCACGGTGCCTAGTTATTGAGAGTAGTTCACCCGAAGACGGAAGCAGCACCATCATTCGAAAGTTTGTGCTGTGTTAAAGTTTAGACGATGCACAAACCCCTGGGCAAGAAGATTGTTTTAACAAGTCAGACACCATCGTCAGAGCCAAAAGATTTGAATGTTTATTCCGCATTTTCCATTTCATTTTGCCATAATTCATATTTTGTCATTGCCTTGAATAATGTTATCACCACCTTGCGGTAAGGCAGTAAGTGATTACAATATACTGTTGTATGTTGACAGTTGGACACTTTGTGTAGGAGTGTGAGTGGGTCAGCAGGAAGTGACCGTACTGTGTACACTGTAAATTGTGTGACATTATGATTGTTGTATGTTGGCAGTTGGACACTTTGTGCAGGAGTGTGAGTGGGTCAGCAGGAAGTGACCGTACTGTGTACACTGTCAATTGTGTGACATTATGATTGTTGTATGTTGGCAGTTGGACAATTAGTGTAGGAGTGTGAGTGGGTCAGCAGGAAGTGACCGTACTGTGTACACTGTAAATTGTGTGACATTATGATTGTTGTATGTTGGCAGTTGGACACTTTGTGCAGGAGTGTGAGTGGGTCAGCAGGAAGTGACCGTACTGTGTACACTGTCAATTGTGTGACATTATGATTGTTGTATGTTGGCAGTTGGACGATTAGTGTAGGAGTGTGAGTGGGTCAGCAGGAAGTGACCGTACTGTGTATACTGTAAATTGTGTGACATTGTGATTGTTGTGTGTTGGCAGTTGGACACTTTGTGTAGGAGTGTGAGTGGGTCAGCAGGAGGTGACCGTACTGTGTATACTGTAAATTGTGTGACATTGTGATTGTTGTGTGTTGGCAGTTGGACACTTTGTGCAGGAGTGTGATTGGGTCAGCAGGAAGTGACCGTACTGTGTACACTGTAAATTGTGTGACATTATGATTTTTGTGTGTTGACAGTTGGACACTTTGTGCAGGAGTGTGATTGGGTCAGCAGGAAGTGACCGTACTGTGTACACTGTCAA
This sequence comes from Reticulitermes speratus, assembly GCA_021186555.1. Classification (NCBI taxonomy): domain Eukaryota; kingdom Metazoa; phylum Arthropoda; class Insecta; order Blattodea; family Rhinotermitidae; genus Reticulitermes; species Reticulitermes speratus. Next base: position 1,760,679 of record JAJKFL010000237.1, on the reverse strand, counting down.
TTGTGTGACATTATGATTGTTGTATGTTGGCAGTTGGACAATTAGTGCAGCAGTGTGATTGGGTCAGCAGGAAGTGACCGTACTGTGTACACTGTCAATTGTGTGACATTATGATTGTTGTATGTTGGCAGTTGGACAATTAGTGTAGGAGTGTGAGTGGGTCAGCAGGAAGTGACCGTACTGTGTATACTGTAAATGTGTGTGACATTGTGATTGTTGTGTGTTGGCAGTTGGACACTTTGTGTAGGAGTGTGAGTGGGTCAGCAGGAGGTGACCGTACTGTGTATACTGTAAATTGTGTGACATTGTGATTGTTGTGTGTTGGCAGTTGGACACTTTGTGCAGGAGTGTGATTGGGTCAGCAGGAAGTGACCGTACTGTGTACACTGTAAATTGTGTGACATTATGATTTTTGTGTGTTGACAGTTGGACACTTTGTGCAGGAGTGTGATTGGGTCAGCAGGAAGTGACCGTACTGTGTACACTGTCAATTGTGTGACATTATGATTGTTGTATGTTGGCAGTTGGACAATTAGTGCAGCAGTGTGATTGGGTCAGCAGGAAGTGACCGTACTGTGTACACTGTCAATTGTGTGACATTATGATTGTTGTATGTTGGCAGGCCTGGAGAGACACCAGAGAAGAGACTGCTGTGGCTGTGAACAAAGGCTGCCATGATGTTGGACTGAGGAAGCAGCACCTCGGATATCACGAGAGCTGTGAGTGTTGGCATTTCACATTGCTGTATGTTTTATGTGTTTTGTATTGTGTTGATGTTGGCAAAGCTTACTGACTTTTGGTAGAAACTTGCTGCCACACATTTTAACACCGTTACATGTTTGCACAGTGGCATGATGCTGCAGACGGACCCAGGACATTATACGACACTGATGAGCGCCCTCTAGTAGCACAGCTAACATCACAATGAAGGTATTAGTCACGTGTCTTCACATTCTGACATTGTACAGGAAGTTCCTGCTGTCTGTCTACTGAAGATTAGTGTCTGTCATGCGGACGTCTGTGTCGATGGATAAGCCTTGGTCACCGGTGTGTAAGAGACACGTCTGGAGCGACTACAAAGAGACGAAAACTTCTATTATAATCGTAATAGTTTGTGTCTAACCTTTTATTGTCTGGACGAGTTTCACTTGATAAGTGTCTGAATTGATACCGTGCATCACTTCAGAGAAATTAAATTGCATGCTGGCCAGTGTTGATTATCTTAGTGTTTGTGTAGTGTGACTTCGTTGCTTCATTTAGTATATTTGTATTAGTAAAGGATAATTTACCAGATTAGTCTAAGACACAGAGGCCACTTTTTTAAATTCTTGGCCGTGTGCCTCACTCTTCTTCAAAAGCTCCTTTGATATGTTGTGTGAATATTAATATTGTATTGTACTATAGCAAGGAACTGACGTCACAGTGCGCACAGATAGAACTGCATAATGTCTACCTCAGAGTGTGTTGGTGCACGTGACATTGCGAGAGAAAATTTAGTGTTGCCAACCGATCAGCCTGCTGAGCAAAGTGTTTTGCCGCCATTCTCAGGAACATTAAGTGTAGATGAAGAGCTAAAATTGAGCAACGAGAATATTAAGCAAACAATTCTTGATTTCTTCAAAGACAAAAATATAACCCCCATAAGCCAACTGACAGCAACGCCCCCTTTTCCCACTCCCCACGTGCTGGCCCAGTTTGCCTCAAAGGCATACACAGACTACAACAGACGAGAGACTGACGCTCAGTATGAGACACGGTTAGCTTTACCTGACGGCTGGAAGTTACTGACAACAGCGTCTAATACTAGAAGGAACAACGGCTATTTTGGAGCAGCCTATTGGCACCCTGAGCATCAGCAGGTTGTGATTGCTCATCGAGGTACAGAGCTTACAAATGTAGGCGCAATTTTTACAGACGTATTTGGCGTGTTGTTCAAACACCATGTTCCACAAATGGGTTCTGCTAGCACCTTTGCTTATAAGGTTGTTGAAGTGCTGAGAGAAGTTAATCACAAAAAGGGGACCAATTTCCAATTGTTCTTCACCGGCCACTCTTTAGGGGGTTGGCTAGCGCAAATCACTACCTTTACCACTAAATACCTTAAGGTAGAAGGAGATACTTTTCTTCAAAGTGGCAATGTTACACACAGTTATCATCCCCACACAGTAGTATTTGACAGCCCAGGTTGTAATGAAATGTTGTCACAAATGGCTGGCACATTTGATGTACGCTACGACGGGCGTTCCATTTACTCAGAGCACTTAGATATCACAAGTTATCTGTCCGCTCCAAATCTCATTAATACATGTAACACACATTTAGGGACGGTCTATCGCGTCTTTACTGATTTGTCTGATATGCGCTGGCTCGAGCAGCATACTCCATTGTATATCCGTAAGGCACATAGTATGGATAAAATTGTGAAAGTTTTTGACCCTGCAACAGGGCATGTATGTAGATTTGAGCAAGGTAAACTTAAAGTACAAGTGGTCATTGATTGGCCCATCTGTGGCTTCCGACGGGAAGAAGAATACATAAGTTTCTTTAAATGGGCAAAGCATTTTAATAACTACCACCCAGACATTGAAGAGGAAATTCTCGAACTCAAGGGTTACCACCCAATTCGTTATCAAACTAAAAACTATGACGAACGCATGACTAGTATAAGCATATTTAGTCAGGAAGAGCGGCAGTTTTTGGAGAGTTATCTTTGGTTACGTCGGTTGCCGGAATTCCTTAAGCCTAAAGAATTGTTCTGTGCTATGAAAAATAATGAAGTGCAGGAAGAAGCTGAAAAAATATTACAAAGTTTTGAGATTGAAAATGACACAATTCGCTGTACAGATGCCAGTGCATTACAGGCCCTGATCCCCTACGTGAAGAGGCTGCTTCAGCTATTCCCTCAGATACAAGGGAAAATAAAAACTGATTTGTCATCACATGAGATTAGAAACAAGGTTTATCAGTTTGAAACAAGGCTTTATATCGAACAGATTAACCAAAGTCCTCTTGATTTTAAAGCCGATGCCTTGAGTTTACGAGACTTTCTGAGAAGTGACCAACAACAAGTATTGCAGTTACACATGTCTGATGGTGATGGGTGGACAGGGCTAGTCAAGGTGTATCAGGTTCTTCAGAAGAATGACTGTCTCAGTGAACGTCAGTACACCGTAATGAAATTAAAGCGCTTGTTGGCGCTGAATGATTTGATAGATTTTGGTGCATTAATAAAGTCAACTGACACACCATATCTGATATTGGTGGCTTGTGAGGCCAACCAACTGCTGAATGGTAAAGAAGAAAATATAAGCATAACACTGTTTAACACTATAAAACATAAACCATCTACCAAATTCATCTTCTGCACTCGATCAGAAGATATCAAGTGTAATTTTCTGCAGCACAAATGCAACAAAATATTTAGGAATGGGTTTGTAAGAAGAGATGAACAGTTAACTTGGAGTGATATAACCGCCAGTTCGCGGATGAAATTACTAGAAAGAACAGTCAGTTTTCAAGGCGCTAATATTGCTCTGAATAAGCTCATACCTGCTGATTCTGCACTGGCTGATTTACTGCCCCTTGTTGCTTTACTGGAAGAAAGACAACTTTACGTTGGCAATGCTGTGCCGATTTCTAATGCTTACAATGAAGGTTACTATATCGGTAGAACCTTTCGTCATCAGATAGTCATTAAACAGGATATTTTTATTGGTGATTTAATAGCTTGGACTGAACAAGAATTCAAACAACTCTGTCGACTGAATCCAATAAGCAATGTGCATTGGATAGAGAGAGACAAGTCAGGGAAACTCTATTGGCAGCAATCGCAGGGAAGCATAGATGCACTGCGTAAATATATTGACACGCACAGTGCGCACACATATACAGCTGATGATTTAGACAAGCTCTTGGAGCAAGCATGCAAGCACAGAGTGATGCTGATTTCTGACACAGCAGGGATGGGTAAGTCCACCGTACTGACACATCTGTCTAAGCAAATCAAAAAGAAGTTCCCGGCCAAATGGGTGGTGAGAATTGACTTAAATGACCACACAAATGCGCTCAAGTCCCTCGAAGAAGAGATCAGTGAAAAAATTGCGATTAAATTTGTAACTGAGAATATTCTGAAACTTGATTCTGGTTTCGATGTGCAATTATTTAAGCAGTGCTGTGAACAGAAGCAAAAGGTAGATATAGTAATAATGCTGGATGGTTTTGATGAAATCAGTCCGAGCTATAAAGAGACAGTCATTGCTTTACTGCAAGCTCTAAGGCAGACGGCGGTAGAACAGCTGTGGGTCACCACACGACCACATCTGAGAGAGGAACTGGAAGATGAGCTACAACAGCTGTCCTACACACTAGAACCATTTTCTGAAGAAAATCAAGTGGAATTTTTAACAAACTTTTGGAGTCTCACAGACTGGTTTACTAAGATGGACAGTAAGGAGAAGGAGAAAAAGAAAGTCAAGTTAGCAAGTTATGCTAAACATTTAATTAAGAAACTAGCCCAATCAATTAGTGACAAAGACAAAGAGTTCACCGGCATACCATTACAATGCCGCATGTTGGCGGAGGCATTTGATGAAGAAGTTAAAACATTCTGTCAGTCAGCTGAATCCGTGCCTGAGTTACCGTTCAAGCTAAACTTGCTTGGGTTATACGAAAGATTTATGAAGAGAAAGTATGACATCTGTGTTGAGGAAAAGTTTAAGATGTCAATGACAAATGTGGGTGCAGAAGTGGTACGAACACAATTTCTTACAAATATCATACAGAATCATCAGATACTAGCCTTGAAGACGTTTTTTACTGAGGAACAAGTGGCCCTTTTTAAAATTAATAGCCAATGTACATCTACAGACGAAGACATAACCAGGACTGGGATAGTGCAAGTAAGTGATGACGGTAAACCGCACTTTATCCACCGCACGTTTGCCGAGTACTACGTTGCAAAGTTTTTGGTAAACCAATTGACCAAGCAGTCCAAAACTTCCCAACAAGTGCAGGATTTTTTATTGCAGAAAATATTTCTGGAAGAAGATTATAGAGTGATTAGAGTTTTTATAGATGGATTGTTGTCAAGGTCTGAGCCATCACAGGAGGTGTTGAAACAGTACGGAAATCGGATAAGTGACTTATGGGGAAATGGTGTAATGACATTACATCAGTCAGCGCTCGAAGGTAATGCTTATATTATTGGATTATTTTTAGAAAGCTTGCAAGCAGGACAGCACACAGACATTGTATATGAGCTGCTGCTAGCAAAAGGTGTTGATGGAGATTCCGCCTGGCACGTGGCAGCAAAGGAACGACAGCCACAGGTATTACAGAAACTGTGGGAGTGCAGTAAAGAGACACTGACAGCAGAGGAGTTAAGTAATAAGTTGTTATTAGCCAAAGACAATGAGAAACGAACAGCCTGGCATTATGCATCACAGAGATACAATGCAGAGGCATTACAGAAACTGTGGGAGTGGTGTAAACAGACACTAACAGCAGAGGAGTTAAGTAATAAGTTGTTATTAGCCAAAGACAATGAGAAACGAACCGCCTGGCATTACGCATCACAGAGATACAATGCAGAGGCATTACAGAAACTGTGGGAGTGCAGTAAAGAGACACTAACAGCAGAGGAGTTAAGTAATAAATTGTTATTAGCCAAAGACAATGAGAAACGAACCGCCTGGCATTACGCATCATGGGGATACAATGCAGAGGCATTACAGAAACTGTGGGAGTGGTGTAAACAGACACTAACAGCAGAGGAGTTAAGTAATAAGTTGTTATTAGCCAAAGACAATGAGAAACGAACCGCCTGGCATTACGCATCATGGGATACAATGCAGAGGCATTACAGAAACTGTGGGAGTGGTGTAAACAGACACTAACAGCAGAGGAGTTAAGTAATAAGTTGTTATTAGCCAAAGACAATGAGAAACGAACTGCCTGGCATTACGCATCATGGGGATACAATGCAGAGGCATTACAGAAACTGTGGGAGTGGTGTAAACAGACACTAACAGCAGAGGAGTTAAGTAATAAGTTGTTATTAGCCAAAGACAATGAGAAACGAACCGCCTGGCATTACGCATCACAGAGAGGCAATGCAGAGGCATTACAGAAACTGTGGGAGTGCAGTAAAGAGACACTAACAGCAGAGGAGTTAAGTAATAAGTTGTTATTGGCCAAAGACAAAGAGAAACTAACCGCCTGGCATTACGCATCACAGAGAGGCAATGCAGAGGCATTACAGAAACTGTGGGAGTGCAGTAAAGAGACACTAACAGCAGAGGAGTTAAGTAATAAGTTGTTATTAGCCAAAGACAATGCGGAAATTACCGCCTGGCATTTTGCAGTACAGAAGGGCAACGTAGAATTACTACAGAAACTGTGGGAGTGGGGTAAAGAGACACTAACAGCAGAGGAGTTAAGTAATAAGTTGTTATTAGCCAAAGACAATAAGGAACGAACCGCCTGGCATTACGCATCACAGTTTGATAAATTAGAGGCATTACAGAAACTGTGGGGGTGGTGTAAAGAGACACTAACAGCAGAGGAGTTAAGTAATAAGTTGTTATTAGCCAAAGACAATGAGAAACGAACCGCCTGGCATTACGCATCACAGAGATACAATGCAGAGGCATTACAGAAACTGTGGGAGTGCAGTAAAGAGACACTGACAGCAGAGGAGTTAAGTAATAAGTTATTATTAGCCAAAGACAATAAGGAACGAACCGCCTGGCATTACGCATCACAGAGATACAATGCAGAGGCAATACAGAAACTGTGGGAGTGGTGTAAAGAGACACTAACAGAAGAGGAGTTAAGTAATAAGTTGTTATTAGCCAAAGACAATGAGAAACGAACCGCCTGGCATTACGCATCACAGAGACACAATGCAGAGGCATTACAGAAACTGTGGGAGTGCAGTAAAGAGACACTGACAACAGAGGAGTTAAGTAATAAATTGTTATTAGCCAAAGACAATAATGAACGAACCGCCTGGCATTACGCATCACAGTTTGATAACTTAGAGGCATTACAGAAACTGTGGGAGTGGTGTAAAGAGACACTAACAGCTGAGGAGTTAAGTAATAAGTTGTTATTAGCCAAAGACAATGAGGAACGAACTGCCTGGCATTTTGCAGTACAGAAGGGCAACGTAGAATTGCTACAGAAACTGTGGGAGTGCGGTAACGAGACACTAACAGCTGAGGATTTAAGTAATAAGTTGTTATTGGCCAAAGACAATGAGGAACGAACCGCCTGGCATTTTGCAGTACAGGAGGGCAACGTAGAAATACTACAGAAACTGTGGGAGTGCGGAAACGAGACACTAACAGCAGAGGAGTTAAGTAATAAGTTTTTATTAGCCAAAGACAATGAGGAACGAACCGCCTGGCAATTTGCAGTACAGGAGGGCAACGTAGAATTACTACAGAAACTGTGGGAGTGGGGTAAAGAGACACTAACAGCAGAGGAGTTAAGTAATAAGTTGTTATTAGCCAAAGACAATGAGGAACGAACCGCCTGGCAATTTGCAGTACAGGAGGGCAACGTAGAATTACTACAGAAACTGTGGGAGTGGGGTAAAGAGACACTAACAGCAGAGGAGTTAAGTAATAAGTTGTTATTAGCCAAAGACAATGAGGAACGAACCGCCTGGCAATTTGCAGTACAGGAGGGCAACGTAGAATTACTACAGAAACTGTGGGAGTGGGTAAAGAGACACTAACAGCAGAGGAGTTAAGTAATAAGTTGTTATTAGCCAAAGACAATGAGGAACGAACCGCCTGGCAATTTGCAGTACAGGAGGGCAACGTAGAATTACTACAGAAACTGTGGGAGTGGGGTAAAGAGACACTAACAGCAGAGGAGTTAAGTAATAAGTTGTTATTAGCCAAAGACAATGAGGAACGAACCGCCTGGCAATTTGCAGTACAGGAGGGCAACGTAGAATTACTACAGAAACTGTGGGAGTGGGGTAAAGAGACACTAACAGCAGAGGAGTTAAGTAATAAGTTGTTATTAGCCAAAGACAATAAGGAACGAACCGCCTGGCATTACGCATCACAGAGAGGCAATGCAGAGGCATTACAGAAACTGTGGGAGTGCAGTAAAGAGACACTGACAGCAGAGGAGTTAAGTAATAATTTGTTATTAGCCAAAGACAATAAGGAACGAACCGCCTGGCATTACGCATCACAGAGATGCATTGCAGAGGCATTAGAGAGACTGTGGGAGTGCAGTAAAGAGACACTGACAGCAGAGGAGTTAAGTTATAAGTTGTTATTAGCCAAAGACAATGAGAAACGAACTGCCTGGCATTACGCATCACAGAGATACAATGCAGAGGCATTACAGAAACTGTGGGAGTGGTGTAAAGAGACACTAACAGCAGATGAGTTAAGTAATAAGTTGTTATTAGCCAAAGACAATGAGAACGAACCGCCTGGCATTACGCATCACAGAGATACAATGCAGAGGCATTACAGAAACTGTGGGAGTGGTGTAAAGAGACACTAACAGCGGAGGAATTAAGTAATAAGTTGTTATTAGCCAAAGACAATAACGAACGAACCGCCTGGCATTACGCATCACAGAGATACGATACAGAGGCATTACAGAAACTGTGGGAGTGGTGTAAAGAGACACTAACAGCAGAGGAGTTAAGTAATAAGTTGTTATTAGCCAAAGACAATGAGGAACGAACCGCCTGGCATTACGCATCACAGAGATGCAATGCAGAGGCATTACAGAAACTGTGGGAGTGGTGTAAAGAGACACTAACAGCAGAGGAGTTAAGTAATAAGTTGTTATTAGCCAAAGACAATAAGGAACGAACCGCCTGGCATTACGCATCACAGGATACAATGCAGACGCATTACAGAAACTGTGGGAGTGTTGTAAAGAGACACTAACAGCAGAGGAGTTAAGTAATAAGTTGTTATTAGCCAAAGACAATAGGAACGAACCGCCTGGCATTACGCATCACAGAGATACAATGCAGAGGCATTACAGAAACTGTGGGAGTGGTGTAAAGAGACACTAACAGCAGAGGAGTTAAGTAATAAGTTGTTATTGGCCAAAGACAATGAGGAACGAACCGCCTGGCATTACGCAAGACAGTTTGATAACTTAGAGGCATTACAGAAACTGTGGAGTGCAGTAAAGAGACACTAACAGCAGAGGAGTTAAGTAATATGTTGTTATTAGTCAAAGACATTAGGATCGAACTGCCTGGCATTTTGCAGTACAGAAGGGCAACGTAGAATTACTACAGAAACTGTGGGAGTGGGGTAAAGAGACACTAACAGCAGAGGAGTTAAGTAATAATTGTTATTAGCCAAAGACAATGCGAACATCCGCCTGGCATTTTGCAGTACAGAAGGGCAACGTAGAATTACTACAGAAACTGTGGGAGTGGGGTAAAGAGACACTAACAGCAGAGGAGTTAAGTAATAAGTTGTTATTGGCCAAAGACAATAAGGAACGAACCGCCTGGCATTACGCATCACAGTTGATAAATTAGAGGCATTACAGAAACTGTGGGAGTGGTGTAAAGAGACACTAACAGCTGAGGAGTTAAGTAATAAATTGTTATTAGCCAAAGACAATGAGGAACGAACCGCCTGGCATTTTGCAGTACAGAAGGGCAACGTAGAATTACTACAGAAACTGTGGGATGCGGTAACGAGACACTAACAGCTGAGGAGTTAAGTAATAATTGTTATTAGCCAAAGACAATGAGGAACGAACCGCCTGGCATTACGCATCACAGAGATACAATGCAGAGGCATTACAGAAACTGTGGGAGTGCAGTAAAGAGACACTGACAGCAGAGGAGTTAGTAATAAGTTGTTATTAGCCAAAGACAATGAGGAACGAACCGCCTGGCATTACGCATCACAGAGATACAATGCAGAGGCATTACAGAAACTGTGGGAGTGCGTAAAGAGACACTGACAGCAGAGGAGTTAAGTAATAATTGTTATTAGCCAAAGACAATGAGAAACGAACCGCCTGGCATTACGCATCACAGAGATACAATGCAGAGGCATTACAGAAACTGTGGGAGTGCAGTAAAGAGACACTGACAGCAGAGGAGTTAAGTAATAAGTTGTTATTAGCCAAAGACAATGAGAAACGAACCGCCTGGAATTACGCATCACAGAGATACAATGCAGAGGCATTACAGAAACTGTGGGAGTTGTGTAAAGAGACACTAACAGCAGAGGAGTTAAGTAATATGTTGTTATTAGCCAAAGACAATGCGAACTATCCGCCTGGCATTTTGCAGTACAGAAGGCAACGTAGAATTACACAGAAACTGTGGGAGTGGGTAAAGAGACACTAACAGCAGAGGAGTTAAGTAATAAGTTGTTATTGGCCAAAGACAATAAGGAACGAACCGCCTGGCATTACGCATCACAGTTTGATAAATTAGAGGCATTACAGAAACTGTGGGAGTGGTGTAAAGAGACACTAACAGCAGAGGAGTTAAGTAATAGTTGTTATTAGCCAAAGACAATGCGGAACTACCGCCTGGCATTTTGCAGTACAGAAGGGCAACGTAGAATTACTACAGAAACTGTGGGAGTGGGGTAAAGAGACACTAACAGCAGAGGAGTTAAGTAATAGTTGTTATTGGCCAAAGACAATAAGGAACGAACCGCCTGGCATTACGCATCACAGTGATAAATAGAGGCATTACAGAAACTGTGGGAGTGGTGTAAAGAGACACTAACAGCTGAGGAGTTAAGTAATAATTGTTATTAGCCAAAGACAATGAGGAACGAACGCCTGGCATTTTGCAGTACAGAAGGGCAACGTAGAATTACTACAGAAACTGTGGGATTGCGGTAAGAGACACTAACAGCTGAGGAGTTAAGTAATAATTTGTTATTAGCCAAAGACAATGAGGAACGAACCGCCTGGCATTACGCATCACAGAGATACAATGCAGAGGCATTACAGAAACTGTGGGAGTGGTAAAGAGACACTGACAGCAGAGGAGTTAAGTAATAAGTTGTTATTAGCCAAAGACAATGAGAAACGAACCGCCTGGAATTACGCATCACAGAGATACAATGCAGAGGCATTACAGAAACTGTGGGAGTGGTGTAAAGAGACACTAACAGCAGAGGAGTTAAGTAATAGTTGTTATTAGCCAAAGACAATGGGAACAACCGCCTGGCATTTGCAGTACAGAAGGCAACGTAGAATTACTACAGAAACTGTGGGAGTGGGGTAAAGAGACACTAACAGCAGAGGAGTTAAGTAATAATTTGTTATTAGCCAAAGACAATGAGAAACAACCGCCTGGCATTACGCATCACAGAGATACAATGCAGAGGCATTACAGAAATGTGGGAGTGCAGTAAAGAGACACTGACAGCAGAGGAGTTAAGTAATAAGTTGTTATTAGCCAAAGACAATGAGAACTAACCGCCTGGCATTACGCATCACAGAGTACAATGCAGAGGCATTACAGAAATTGTGGGAGTGCAGTAAAAGACACTGACAGCAGAGGAGTTAAGTAATAAGTTGTTATTTGCCAAAGACAATAAGGAACGAATCGCCTGGCATTACGCATCACAGAGATACAATGCAGAGGCATTACAGAAACTGTGGGAGTGGTGTAAAGAGACACTAACAGCAGAGGAGTTAAGTAATAAGTTGTTATTAGCCAAAGACAATAAGGAACGAATCGCCTGGCATTACGCATCACAGAGTTGCAATGCAGAGGCATTACAGAGACTGTGGGAGTTGGGTAAAGAGAAACTAACAGCAGATGAGTTTCGTTACAATTTGTTGTTAGCCAATGACAGTATGCAACAAACGGCCTTGCACTTGGCAGCTTAGGAGGCCAACACAGCAGCATTAGAGAAATTATGTGATTGGGCTAGAGAAGTGAAAATAAACATAAAGCATGAGCTATGTGTTGCCAAAAAATAACGAAGGGAAAACCGTGTTAGTTCTTGTTCAAGAAAATGGATTAATATCTGAGTCAGAAAAATTGAATGCTATCGAACTATTTAATAACTGTTTCTAAGATATGAAACCGAGTTAGGCGTTACGAGGGCTGTTCAATCCTTCACCATTAATATATGTTTTACAAAGAAATATTCAGACGACATTCAGACAGTTGCACTATCGGGCTGTAAGTCGTGTTGTGTCTGCATATTACGCCGTCACAAACACAATTACCGACGCCTTAACATGGATCATTTTATCGTAGCAGTAGGAGTATGACGAACATTGCTTGTTTTTCAAGCGTTTGCGAGAGAATGACGTCATTGTGCGGCGTTTAGCGGAGCAGAGGAAACTACTAGATGGTCTGGTGTGCTGTCAGCACTGTCTGGTGGTGTGCTAGATGTGTGTGGTGAACCGGAATACAGACTGACGTGGTTAGTGTGTGACTGCAATCACTGTGCACAGCACTGTGCAGGACATTCCTGAACACACTGCTAACTGTACGGTCTGTTGTGCTGTCAGCACTGTCTGGTGGTGTGCTAGATGTGTGTGGTGAACCGGAATACACACTGACGTGGTTAGTATGTGACTGCTATCACTGTGCAGGACAGTCCTGAACACACTGCTAACTGTACGGTCTGTTGTGCTGTCAGCACTGTCTGGTGTTGTCCTATTTGTGGGTGGAAGGATAAATTTGTTGTGTTTAATTCCGCATTGTGTGTAACGACATGCACTTTTGATAACTGACATGTTGTTACACAAATAGTTTGTAAATATTTGTATATTAATAGATGTATAAGATGTGCTTATTGATGTTATTGTGTGTAGATAGCAATTGTGTTGTAGAGATACGAGCAATGTTATTGTGTGTTGATAGCAATTGTGTTGTAGAGATACGAGCAATGTTATTGTGTGTAGATAGCAATTGTGTTGTAGAGATACGAGCAATGTTATTGTGTGTAGATAGCAATTGTGTTGTAGAGATACGAGCAATGTTATTGTGTATAGATAGCAATTGTGTTGTAGAGATACGAGCAATGTTATTGTGTGTAGATAGCAATTGTGTTTTAGAGATACGAACAATGATATTGTGTGTAGATAGCAATTGTGTTGTAGAGATACGAGCAATGTTATTGTGTGTAGATAGCAATTGTGTTGTAGAGATACGAGCAATGTCAGCACAAACAGTACACTGTGTAAAGTTGTTAGTAAGTGACAGGCTGCTGTGTAATGCAGTAACAGTCAGTGAATGTTGAATTAGCAGTCTGTTACATGCACACAATCAAACAGTTACTGTAATGTGTACTGTTAACTGTACTGTGGGACGTGTACAAGAAGCATTATATTAAGGGGAAGTCGGGTAAGAGTACGCACCTAATTTACTTTTTTAAAATTCTCGGAAACGATTCGTAGGAAGTAGTTTATTTAGGGAATGCAGAACGGCTGAAGCATTGACTTACGTTGTTAGAACACCAACTGATATTTTACTGAATGCATTTTGAGTTACAAAATAATTTGCAAGAAATGGGAAATGCGCACTCTTAGCCGACGTGTCGCATCAGGAAAGTGACAATAATTTGCGTAGATTCTTAAGCAGAACAGTAGTCACATACAAACTGGCCTGATTCGTAAGCTGTACAAGCTTCATGCCACCATTCCTTACGTCTGTGACACTAACCAGTCTTCCTCTGGTGCATCTTGATATTCCTCTCCACATATTGGACACATGATGTTAGACACAGAGACAACAGCTTTGTCGACCAGCTTTCATCTTACAGCTGTCCGTTTACATTTTCCTTTCTTCTCCCCATCTTCAGTAGCCTTCCCTCGAACTTTCTCTTGTAAATAGTTTTTATATGGAGAACTTGACAAGAATTAACTCTTTCTTGCTTTCCTCTTTCTTTGATTACCCACAGTTGTTGGTAGCAGAGGGCGTATCATTTTTGGAGAAACGTGAAATTTTGAAAAGGGCGTGTAGCTTCTTGATGCTGGCTCTTCTCTTGATGTATCAGAGGCAAGTACATCTATCTGAATGCGCAGCATCACTGGTTGGAGTTGACGGTGTTGGCGACGCCTCATCACGTTGTTGCATAACAGTTGCACCAATCCTTTCCTTTGCTTCTATGTTTGGAAGAAATGAAACTTGTAAAGGGCCGAAATCTTCAGGTGGGAACACATGAGGGTTAAAGGGATAAATTCCGCAGAACCTGAAGTTGTTCTCCGCTTTGTCAAGTGTGGCCATCCGCAAGCAAGCTCTCTTAAATACTCCAGCTACATTTTTTTGTGTTATCGGCTGGTTTCCATGATTTACAAGAAAAGAATCACATTCTTGCGAGTAAGCTGATTTCAGGGACCCAAAAAATCCACAGTCAAGAGGCTGGATCTTGTGTGATCCATGAGGAGGAATACTTAACAAAGTTATGTGATTATCTCTGCAGAACATAATGGCTCCTAGGCTGCAATGGCAAATGTGGTTATCCAAAACAAGTAGCACTGGGCCAGCTTCCGTGTCCTTGACATGGTTCTGCAAATGCTGTAGCCATCGTATGAAGAGATCTGTATTCATATATCCTATGTCAGATATCAAAGGTAGAGTTCCGACTGGAGCTTCAGAACACAGTTTGTGACAGATTCTTTTACGGGGAATATCATCGCTGCAGGAACGTACATCCTTTCCAGCATTCTTCTTTTCTTTGCTAAATCTGTTATCAGCACCGTTACGGTCAGCGTACTCAAAAGGCTAATTCGTTTAGCATTCTAATAGTTAGACATAGAATCGGGCGACTAAATCTCTGCAATAATCAGCTAACTTTTTCTCTTCCTCATTGAAAAATGTAGACTTGAAGCGACCTAGAAAAGTCGGTACTGTTCCTAGCTTCAACCTCTTTCTCAGGGTTGATTCAGGTACTCCCACGTCTCCAGCTATTGACCTCTTCCTTTCTCCAGTGTGTAGACGTCGGTTAGCATTATCCATGACTTCGGTCGTGACTTTTAATGACCTGTCCGTTTTCCTCTTTTACTTGCCCATTGCCTCTAACAGAGAAAAACACTGTTCAAAATATGAAAACCGCTCTTTAAAAAATAAGAACACGATATCTTTGTACCTCCTGTAAATGTGGTTCGTCTAAGTGCGCGCACTCTTACCCCGCGCACTCTTAGACGACACGCTCACTTTTGTAATGTTTTCCTATAACCACTAAGTTTGTTACATTTTGTGTTTGAGTAATTAGCCAAATAATGGTTTGATTACTGGGATTTTATAAGACATAGGCTTACCTTTTGTCCGAAAGTCTTTCAGGAGAAAATTCTTACTTCGTCGCACAAACGAGTTACAGTTTTTGTAACCAAAACAGATAAATGCCACTCACGTTGAACACAAGCGTCACACCTCTATGAGTCTTTTGCTCCACTGCTTGTAGTAGGTGCGTTAACTGCCACCGTGTGCATTGTGCTACTACCTATCGTTGGTTTCGAGAAATTGGCACTGTGCACTCTTAGAAGCTGCGCACTCTTAGAAGCTGCGCACTCTTACCCGCCCCTCCCTTACTTGTGCAGAACTGTACTTAATGATAATTGCGTTAAGAAAATTACTTCTTCGGTTTCATGTGCAACACTGTGGAACATTTTATCCTGCATGATAATGTCAACAACAGTAGCCGGACAATATATGTATCACGTAAATATGAACAGTGAACTGTGTTCTGTTTATTTAGTAAAAATAATGTAAATAATTCCACGATAAAGAGCTACTGTATTATATTGCTATATTATCATTGAGGCTTATACACATGGCGCCTTTACTTACAAATAATTTTATTGCATCTCTACTACTTTAAACGACTAATTATTGCTCAAATTTATAATCAGATAAAAACAAGCATTGTTACAATCGTAAATATATTTATGGAAATGTTGTCTTCAAGTTGCACATTTGTTTGTATGTGACTATCTGAACATTACCTTATTAATTTGATCCATATTAATGGTCCTCCATGTTGGACTACTATATATCCCGTATACAAACCTACAAACATTGACATGTATACAGTACAGAGGGTGTCCATCATAAAGACACACATAGTTGTGTAACTAATTAGTGGTCCTGTAATGTCTGTACATTTTGTTATCATACAGTCTGCAGTATAGACAGTGTCCATCACAAAGACCTACATTAACTTTCGTGAACAATGCACAACATACACAGTTAAGAAGGTAGTTGTGTAACTAATTAGTGGTCCTGTAATGTCAGTACATTTTGTTATCATACAGTCTGCAATATAGACAGTGTACATCACAAAGACCCACATTAACTTTCGTGAAAAATGCACAGCATACACAGTTAAGAAGGTAGTTGTGTAACTAATTAGTGGTCCTGTAATGTCAGTAGAGTTTGTTATCATACAGTATGCAGTATAGACAGTGTCCATCACAAAGACCCACATTAACTTTCGTGAACAATGCACATCATACACAGTTAAGAAGGTAGTTGTTTAACTAATATGTAGTCCTGCAATGTCAGTACAGTTTGTTATCATACAGTCTGCAGTACAGACAGTGTCCATCACAAAGACCTACATTACCTTTCGTGAACAATGCACATCATACACAGTTAAGAAGGTAGTTGTTTAACTAATATGTGGTCCTGTAATGTCAGTACAGTTTGTTATCATACAGTCTGCAGTACAGACAGTGTCCATCACAAAGACCTACATTACCTTCCGTGAACAATGCACAACATACACAGTTAAGAAGGTAGTTGTGAAACCAATTAGGGGTTCTGTAATGTCAGTACAGTTTGATAATATACAGTCTGCAGTACAGACAGTGTCAATCACAAAGCCCCACATTACTTTTCGTGAACTGTGAACAGCATAAACAGTTAAGAAGGTAGTTGTGTAACTAATTAGTGGTCCTGTAATGTCAATACATTTTGTTATCATACAGTCTGCAGTATAGACAGTGTCCGTCACAAAGACCCACATTATTTTTCGTGAACAATGCACATCATACACAGTTAAGAAGGTAGTTGCGTAACTAATTAGTGGTCCTGTAATTTCGGTACAGTTTGTTATCATACAGTCTGCAGTGTAGACAGTGTCCATCACAAAGACCTACATTACCTTCCGTGAACAATGCACATCATACACAGTTAAGTAGGTAGTTGTGTAACTAATTAGTGGTCCTGTAATGTCAGTACAGTCTGTTATCATACAGTCTGCAGTATAGACAGTGTCCGTCACAAAGGCCCACATTACCTTTCGTGAACAATGCACAGCATACACAGTTAAGTAGGTAGTTGTGTAACTAATTAGTGGACCTGTAATATCAGTGCAGTTTGTTATCATACAGTCTGCAGTGTAGACAGTGTCCATCACAAAGACCTACATTACCTTCCGTGAACAATGCACATCATACACAGTTAAGTAGGTAGTTGTGTAACTAATTAGTGGTCCTGTAATGTCAGTACAGTTTGTTATCATACAGTCTGCAGTATAGACAGTGTTCATCACAAAGTCCCACATTAATTTTCGTGAACAATGCACAGCATACACAGTTAAGTAGGTAGTTGTGTAACTAATTAGTGGACCTGTAATGTCAGTACAGTTTGTTATCATACAGTCTGCAGTATAGACAGTGTCCGTCACAAAGGCCCACATTACCTTTCGTGAACAATGCACAGCATACACAGTTAAGTAGGTAGTTGTGTAACTAATTAGTGGACCTGTAATATCAGTGCAGTTTGTTATCATACAGTCTGCAGTATAGACAGTGTCCGTCACAAAGGCCCATATTACCTTTCGTGAACAATGCACAGCATACACAGTTAAGTAGGTAGTTGTGTAACTAATTAGTGGACCTGTAATATCAGTGCAGTTTGTTATCATACAGTCTGCAGTATAGACAGTGTCCGTCACAAAGGCCCACATTACCTTTCGTGAACAATGCACAGCATACACAGTTAAGTAGGTAGTTGTGTAACTAATTAGTGGTCCTGTAATATCAGTACAGTTTGCTATCATACAGTCTGCAGTATAGACAGTGTCCGTCACAAAGGCCCACATTACCTTTCGTGAACAATGCACAGCATACACAGTTAAGTAGGTAGTTGTGTAACTAATTAGTGGACCTGTAATATCAGTGCAGTTTGTTATCATACAGTCTGCAGTATAGACAGTGTCCGTCACAAAGGCCCACATTACCTTTCGTGAACAATGCACAGCATACACAGTTAAGTAGGTAGTTGTGTAACTAATTAGTGGACCTGTAATATCAGTGCAGTTTGTTATCATACAGTCTGCAGTATAGACAGTGTCCGTCACAAAGGCCCACATTACCTTTCGTGAACAATGCACAGCATACACAGTTAAGTAGGTAGTTGTGTAACTAATTAGTGGACCTGTAATATCAGTGCAGTTTGTTATCATACAGTCTGCAGTATAGACAGTGTCCGTCACAAAGGCCCACATTACCTTTCGTGAACAATGCACAGCATACACAGTTAAGTAGGTAGTTGTGTAACTAATTAGTGGACCTGTAATATCAGTACATTTTGTTATCATACAGTCTGCAGTATAGACAGTGTCCATCACAAAGACCCACATTACCTTTCGTGAACATTGCACATCATACACAGTTAAGAAGGTAGTTGTGTAACTAATTAGTGGTCCTGTTATGTCGGTACAGTTTGTTATCATACAGTCTGCAGTGTAGACAGTGTCCATCACAAAGACCTACATTAACTTCCGTTAACATTGCACATCATACACATTTAAGAAGGTATTTGTGTAACTAATTAGTGATCCTGTAATGTCGGTACAGTTTGTTATCATACAGTCTGCAGTGTAGACAGTGTCCATCACAAAGACCTACATTAACTTCCGTTAACATTGCACATCATACACAGTTAAGAAGGTAGTTGTGTAACTAATTAGTGGTCCTGAAATGTCAGTACAGTTTGTTATCATACAGTCTGCAGTGTAGACAGTGTCCATCACAAAGACCCACATTCCCTTCCATTAACATTGCACAACATACACAGTTAAGAAGGTAGTTGTGTAACTAATTAGTGGTCCTGAAATGTCAGTACAGTTTGTTATCATACAGTCTGCAGTGTAGACAGTGTCCGTCACAAAGTTCCACATTACCTCTCATGAATAACGCACAATATACACAGTTAGAAATGTAGTTGCGTAACTAATTGGTGGTCCTGTAATGTCAGTACAGTTTGTTATCATATAGTCTGCAGTATAGACAGTGTCGGTCACAAAGACCCACATTACCTTTCGTGAACATTGCACAGCATACACAGTTAAGAAGGTATTTGTGTAACTAATTAGTGGTCCTGTAATATCAGTACAGTTTGTTATCATACAGTCTGCAGTATAGACAGTGTCCATCACAATGTCCCACATTACTTTTCGTGAACAATGCACAGCACACACAGTTAAGAAATTATTTGTGTAAGTAATTAGTGGTCCTGTAATGTCAGTACAGTTTGTTATCATACAGTCTGCAGTATAGACCGTGTCCATCACAATGTCCCACATTACTTTTCGTGAACAGTGAACAGCATACACATTTAAGAAGGTATTTGTGTAACTAATTATTGGTCCTGTAATGTCAGTACAGTTTGTTATCATACAGTCTGCAGTATAGTCAGTGTCCATCACAAAGACACACATTACCTTCCGTGAACAATGCACAGCATACACATTTAAGTATGTAGTTGTGTAACTAATTTGTGGTTTTTTAATGTCAGTACAGTTTGATATCATACATTCTGCAGTATAGACAGTGTCCATGACAAAATCCCACAATACGTTTCGTGAACAATGCACAGCATACACAATTAAGAAGGTATTTGTGTAACTAATTAGTGGTCCTGTAATGTCAGTACAGTTTGTTATCATACATTCTGCAGTATAGGCAGTGTCCATGACAAAATCCCACAATACGTTTCGTGAACAATGCACAGCATACACAGTTAAGAAGGTATTTGTGTAACTAATTAGTGGTCCTGTAATGTCAGAACAGTTTGATATCATACAGTCTGCAGTATAGACAATGTCCGTCACAAAAACCCACATTACCTTTCGTGAACAATGTACAGCCTACACAGGTAAGAAGGTAGTTGTGTAACTAAATATTGGTCCTGTAATGTCAGTACAGTTTGTTATCATACAGTCTGCAGTATAGACAGTGTCCGTCACAAAAACCCACATTACCTTTCGTGAAAAATGCACAACCTACACAGGTAAGAAGGTAGTTGTGTAACTAAATATTGGTCCTGTAATGTCAGTACAGTTTGTTATCATACAGTCTGCAGTATAGACAGTGTCCGTCACAAAAACCCACATTACCTTTCGTGAAAAATGCACAGCATACACAGGTAAGAAGGTAGTTGTGTAACTAAATATTGGTCCTGTAATGTCAGTACAGTTTGTTATCATACAGTCTGCAGTATAGACAGTGTCCGTCACAAAAACCCACATTACCTTTCGTGAAAAATGCACAGCATACACAGGTAAGAAGGTAGTTGTGTAACTAAATATTGGTCCTGTAATGTCAGTACAGTTTGTTATCATACAGTCTGCAGTATAGACAGTGTCCGTCACAAAAACCCACATTACCTTTCGTGAAAAATGCACAACCTACACAGGTAAGAAGGTAGTTGTGTAACTAAATAGTGGTCCTGTAATGTCAGTACAGTTTGTTATCATACAGTCTGTTTAACAAGACGTACAACACGTGTGTGGAATCAGCAGTTAAACGCAAAAGATTTTCATTTCGAAACATTAATGAACTTGTGACTGTATTACGTTGACACATACAATTCACCATAACGATCCTAATCTAATTATTCACCACAATACACACATTCGCCCTTCACTATCCTCGCAGTAACAATTCTGTTCACTGACCGGATGCGTTAGACATTTCATGACTTGCGTTTCAGACTACAAATTTTTCAATATTTACACAATGTAACAATCAACATTACAATATGCGGTGCAGACGTTCCACACAGGATGTTCCAGACTGTCCTGTGAATGCAGTTCTGATTGACTTTTAAGAGTTCCAGTTCCTTTTCCAGGTCCATCAAAAGTATCCACATCAACTGTATATCGTCATTTAAATTCCCATTCATATTTGTTAAAATATAAATGCTTTGTTTTAGCCATAGTGGCGGTGTTGGTGGTAGTAGCTGTAAGATTATTAGTAAGATTAGTAGTAAGAGCATAAGTACTATTGGTATTAGTACTAGTAATAGTAGTATAAATCTTTTTTCAAGTAATCGTAAAGATTCTGATGCTTAATTTTATGTGTGACAATTTTTTTTTTTGCTTTGGCCCAGATATCACTTTTAATTTTGGAAGTATACAAAAGTAATTTGGTCTTTCTGTTGCGGATAAGTCTTCAGTTGCATAACGGTAACACTGCGCAATACTGTGCATCTGCAGGTAATACTGTAGACATGTACATGTTGCAGTTGTTTATGTTCAGTGTGTGTCAGCCAACTGCAGACAGTTCGTGTGCTGCTCTGGTCTGCATAATGCACAAACACATATCGGGGCTTCACAGTTAAACTGTGTATCTTAGTACATGTGACTGGATACCATGCACATGGTTATAAAATGAATTCTGTTTGTTCATTTCCTATTAAGTGGAAATTATGAAGCTTCAAAATTACACGTAAGGCACATTCATGGAAGGTAAATAGACGTCAGTTAAGTTTAAGGAACTGCTGAGTGCAGGAAATTAACTTAAGGACAGATAAATCCGTAATATGACCGGTATATGCTGACTGATCTACACTCTAGATTATGTTTACTCAAAGTTTCTTGTACAGTTGGCCTCATTCAAAATGTGAATATTTTAGCGGAACACCTCCACAAACATTTCTAAACTTATGTCGTACCTCTCCCACCCCCCCCCCCCCCCTCAGAGTGTATTGCCACTATACAGCTCAATTTTCTATAGAAGGTTCTATCGGCAATATCCGAGAAGGCATTCACTGGATATCCTCTTTTTTATACTCATTGCCACCAACCGATTTATATACCTAAGCAACAATCGATAACTGCTCTGCTGTAAATCCTAATGTATTTTACCCAACGTATTAAGTTTCCTAACAACAGACTACAAATGATCTGCACTTTGCTCTTATGCACACAACACACTACTGCTGGCGTAAGGGATTTGCAATCGTGCAGGAAGTGGTACAGTTAGTTTAATTTGGAGTTAAATAATCTATATTATTTACAAAAAAAAAATAACTTTACAAATAGTTTCAAATTTACAAATTTACAAATTACCACATCGGAGTTAAATTAATTGCTCGCCCTTTTTCGCAAATAAACAAACTGTTGTATCACGTTACTAAATAAATTTGGGATTTCAAATTCTGTAGCCAAATGTTTAATACACCGAAAGTGCTCCGTTCCAGTAAGTGTTAACCAAAGCAAATATGATTCAACGCAGCTCACTTACCTTAAATACTCAGCCATATACCAAAGTTTTTCATTATCACCAAATTTGCTTTACAGGAGCTTTAAGTTCTTGCCACTAAATTACTGAAACGTCAATGAGAACGTTTGCCTCGCCAAGTTCCCTTAAATAGACAATTCGGGAATTTCAGCCTCGGCATTCTTCAAAGTGCGGTGAACCGTAACCAATGTTCAGTGCACCGCAGGTAATAACTCCGTGTGGCAATGGTGACAAAAATACAAACCAAATAACGAAACTTAAAAGTAAGTCTAACGCTATTGTTCATTCATTACACTAATGTATCGATAAGGCACAACTCGTTTAATCTGATAGAAATGTATCGACGTTTTACAGGAATGTCCTGCCTCCACTTTCAGGGTACGTAATATAAAGTATTCATCTCTCACTAAGTTGTTGGTTTAAATAGTTAAATGCCTGGTGGGAGCTGCAGAAGACGGGAATTGAAACGAGATCGGCATAACGAAGGCCACTAAATGCAGGCATGCTAGGTATATTTTGAATTTTACAGTTGATGAGGTGTACCTGAATGTAGGTGACAGAGAGTTAAATTTAAGGCTTCTGCTGAAAACATTTGGAATTTAAGTTTGCGACCAATTTGGTAAACTACTTTATGCCTTCAATGAAGTTCCTAATATTATTTATCTTCTTGTCTGCCTCAACTTCATTTTGCCTTTCCAATACTTCCTCTTATTCACGCACCACCTCTTAGTTTCATATCTTACATCATCCGTATGATCAGCATGCAGAACACAATAATCATATCTTACATCGTCCGTATGATCAGCATGCAGAACACAATAATCATATCTTACATCGTCCGTATGATCAGAATGCAGAACAGAACACGCAGTTGTTTTCCAAAAACTGTAAATGTACACAATATTGCCAATCACCACAGTCATACAAGATTAAAACTGTAAATGTACACAATATTGCCAATCACCACAGTCATACAAGATTAAAACTGTAAATTACACAATATTGCCAATCACCACAGTCATACAAGATTAAAACTGTAAATGTACAAAATATTGCCAATCACCACAGTCATACAAGATTAAAACTGTAAATGTACACAATATTGCCAATCACCACAGTCATACAAGATTAAAACTGTAAATGTACAAAATATTGCCAATCACCACAGTCATACAAGATTAAAACTGTAAATGTACACAATATGGCCAATCGACACAGTCATACAAGATTAAAACTGTAAATGTACAAAATATTGCCAATCACCACAGTCATACAAGATTAAAACTGTAAATGTACACAATATTGCCAATCACCAAAGTCATACAAGATTAAAACTGTAAATGTACACAATATTGCCAATCACCACAGTCATACAAGATTAAAACTGTAAATGTACACAATATTGCCAATCACCACAGTCATACAAGATTAAAACTGTAAATGTACACAATATTGCCAATCACCACAGTCATACAAGATTAAAACTGTAAATGTACAAAATATTGCCAATCACCACAGTCATACAAGATTAAAACTGTAAATGTACACAATATTGCCAATCACCACAGTCATACAAGATTAAAACTGTAAATGTACACAATATTGCCAATCACCACAGTCATACAAGATTAAAACTGTAAATGTACACAATATTGCCAATCACCACAGTCATACAAGATTAAAACTGTAAATGTACACAATATTGCCAATCACCACAGTCATACAAGATTAAAACTGTAAATGTACACAATATTGCCAATCACCACAGTCATACAAGATTAAAACTGTAAATGTACACAATATTGCCAATCACCACAGTCATGCAAGATTAAAACTGTAAATATCACTTCTGTACACCTGTTTGCAGCATTCAGATATCCTCATGAGAACATGAGAGACTGAGCATTTGGTGTCCTGTGAAGCTTACTGATCTTGGTCAGGCGGGGGAGCAACAAGAAACAGTAAGCAACAAAAACAATATCGACCCTCATGTTTCATTTTCAGTTTAAAACAAGTGGCCAATTTTCATGACGCAACACTTCTTTCCTTTTTTGTGATGATATCCAACTTCTGATTAGCGCTTCACGTTCCTGGAACTTGGAGTGGATCAAAGGACATTCCATGCTCTCAGGATTTGTCTCTGATATCCAAATTACTTAGCACAATAATAACACCTTAATTTGGACACAGTGTTTTTTTAATTACTTTTTATTGTCAGCTGGAATTATGTTGAAATCCAGCAAAAACATGTACTGTAACTTAACAGCAAATAGCAAAATGTAACTGGGATACTGAATTAGCAATAAAGGGAACATCTGTTTCGATGTAGAAATAAAAATAATATTGTCATATTTACATTTTTAAAAGTTTGCTTTCTTAATAAGCCTAATATTGCCGTCGTCCTTCCCTCCATCTTCTTCATTTTGCTCAATTTGCAGAGATCATCAACCTTTCTGTGCAACTCGTCTTGCCTTCGAATCCCGATGCCTTCGATCAGAAATCTCCCCTCTGTGCATCTTACGTTGGTAGTGCCGCGTTGACGAACCTTCTTCTCGTAAGGATCTCGCAGCGGGGATCACTGATTCCGGCAATGGATTTTGATATGGGGATAGTTTATATGATAAGGGTTTTGTTGCGTTTGTTATGTTTCAATTCGGTTTACTTACGATAACACAGTAGGTTATTAGAGTATGGGTGAAGATCTGCATAAAGCGATGGTGCTGTGCCGACTTCTCAATTCGATTGATCAATCTAAAGGGGTTATTTACGTGTGGTACGAAGTGAATCAGCTTTGCAACACATCTGAGTACGTTGAACTAACAAAACTCTTGATTAAGCAGTTACACTTGCTTTTATTTCTGCAAAACTTGATTGAATAATATTTTTACACAGCTTACTGTATTAGATCCACTACCTTGCGACACCTTGAAGTAAACACACAATATATTTCACCTTTCACTGTATTTCCATAATTTAAGATTGAAATTCACGAGTGATAATTCTCAATTACGAACATCACAATCCAATGAAATTGCTTATAAATTTTACGTTAATTAATCCGCACTTATTATGATTTCTAGTTAGAATTTAGTTCTGTAGGTCCAAAATTTACGGAGCGCAGCAATTATGCGTCCGTCCACTACCGCATTCCAAAAACGGAATTTTGTAAAATGTACTTAAAAACCACCTCGTCACACTCAATCCAGCTCACCCCCTCCTGACTTCCTAACTATCCTATTGGCCGAAATACGAATTTCAGTGTTTCCCATAGGCCAAAATTCTAGTTTATTATACTAATTTCTAAATGACTGTCCTAAAAGTCGCGCTGGTATTCCCTGAAATAACTCCGGAATTCCCAAATCCGCGATTACTTGTCAAATTGAGGCATGGCCATTCGTAATTTCCTACTCAAGAATTTACTAACTAACTAACTAACTAACTCCATGTAGCACAGTCCTTCTTGAGATGCTAACAGGTCGTCAGCTCTTCAAGAAGTTCCCCGCGTTTTATGGAACCCGAAGGTTCATTACCGCACTCACATGAGCTCTCCTGAGCCAAAGAATCAGTCCAGATCCTAGGCTCTGTATAGTGTTTCGTACACTATGTAACATGGTAATGTTTTACGGTAAGGATTTGTTAGAACCTCGCCCAACCCCCAAGCTGGAGAACCACCCCTTGTCGGCTGTCTGCGACTGCATATTCGCAGCTACCCTCCATATTCGTAGGCCGTTCCTCCATCCGCAACCCGAGGACGCGCCATGCCGTGGTGACAGGGACCGACTTATCGTGGGAGAATTTACTACTGCAAAAATTTTAAATGTAGAATTACACAAAAGGTGCCTACTCTCAAACTTCGCTAGTTTCTGACAGTTGACAAATGGTAGACCTAACTCTGTCCTTTGACTGGGGTTCTCCGCAGTCATTCCCTCATACTAGTTTGTTCGCTTTCTTTAGTAAGCATCTTCCCGAAGTATCCAATTATCCCTCTACAAGGAGTTAATTATGTCCCGAAACCTCATCCAGCTTCGAACCAGGATTTGTCCCGTAACAATATGTTGAATTTTCCCAAAATGTTTTCAGAGATTTTCAATCAATATCTTTCTATTTCTCATAAACTTCCTTTGGAAAGTAACTTGGTTAGGAGACACTTATATACTCTCCTATTTATTTTATCGGCCTATTTACTCTCTAACTTGTACTGCCTCCTGAACTTGAAGCACCATGCTAGAGAAAGCAGAACTTATGAATAAGGTAGAAGGGGCTAATTGGCTACAGGGGTAAGTTGGCACAAGGGCCATAACTCCCAAACACAGCGCAGGATAGCAGCACCTGGCAATTTGCACTGTTCAATGACTTCTCCTTAGAGCGGTCAGCAAGTATCAGCGCTTTTTTAGCTATGACTGAAGCGTGGTGTGGTGTTTTATTTTGTACACCGCAGAAAGAAAATGTTTCATCGCTTTATAAAATGTTTTGTGTTTAAAGTTTGGTTACAGCTATATGTGACATTATACAACCATTGTATGGTTCCTCCTTTTAGCTAACATTGGAGCTAGAAAGAATTATGACTTCCATTTTGTTTGAGGACGATGCAGTCTAAAACATAAGAAGGTGGCGACGGGCAGGTCGGCACACTCAACGTGGGGCATGTTGGCTGAGTGTCAAGTTGCCCCTCTTTCGGTTAGAAAGTGATTGGTTAATTTTTAACAGTGTGATTTTATCTCTCCGTTTTAAGACGATAATTATTGCGTACTTGCAAGAAGCGGTCAGATAGAGCAACACAAGCCTTGAGCACTGCTACAAGTTGTGAGAGCTCTGAGGAAACATGGTAGGTCAAAAAGGAAAGCGGCGAAAGATTTTCAGATTTATTTTCGTATTTAGGCAAGATACTGCAAAAGGGTAAGGGAGGGGTGAGGTAAAAGCACCTCACCAACACTGTCATTGAACATGCCGTCCATCGCTCTGGGTAGATGACGGAGGAGCATTTTGTAAGTTACGTAAAACATTTCGCGGCACATGCTAAGACTTCTAAAGAGAGATCAGTAGTTCTGTTGCTAGACAACCATGATTCGCATTTGGCCATACGGGCAATAGACTACTGCAAGCAGAATGGCGTGACTGTCCTCAACTTCCCTCCACACTGCAGCCGTAACTCCAGCCTCTTGACAGGTCTGTCAACTGATCGCTTACGACGTATGTGAACCGAGCTTATGATGTCTGCATAACTAACCATACAGGCACAACAGTGACAATATATGACAATCCTTGTGTCGTCAACACACCTTCGCACTTGACTTCATTTTACTGCAAATAACGAAGTAGGTTTCCAGTTTTCTAGAATTTACCTGCTCGGCGTGTATATTTTGAAAATGAATTTATGGAACATTATGTTGCAGATATAGCTGCCTCTCCTATGGCGGCAGCAGCTTCCAGTAGCAACAGTGAAATGTAATGAAACTCTCCTTCAAATATTTAACATATTTTATGTCTCCAAAGAGGGTCTAAAAATAAAATTCCATTTTTCTTATGTTTTGTTGTTAATCAATATCTGTGTTACTGGTTTTTCGTAGTTCTTGGAAGCAAATAGGCATGTCTACTTTACATTGAAACTGTATCGTGATTTGTGTAATAGTTTGTTGGTCCGAAGTTGATAATTGAGATGGAGAATCTGCTGCATATGTTGACGGGGCAAGAACCAGAGTCCTTGAATAACGTCAAACCTGCAAACAGCAAACAACAGTAACAACATTTCTCTCAAACTGACTTAATTGTCTCCAATATTAATGCGACCCTTGCAGTTGTAAGTCACGTGACAGCACTTTCTAATGATGTCACTCATCACAGCTAATGTTCTGATCCCTAATCAGTGCATGTTATGGCGTCACTAACTCTGTCCGCTGTCCGCTAACTCACGATACGTCACAGTAACATTCAAAAGGTCACATCGCCGTCATGTTGGTGACTTGAAGCACAACCAATCAGCTGACATGATGTCTGATGTGGTGCTGGTCCACTGCAGAGACTTTTGTCAGCTGCAATGTGACGACAGACCCTCGCGTTCAGTGTACAAGAGTGCCTCTCCAACAGTCTGCACGGTGTCACATCCTTTAAGACAGCATTCATCGTAGTGACTGCAGTCACAACCGCTTCAGAGTTTTGTCAATTAATTCACGTTTCCTATTCGGTTTCTTAAAGTGACGCACAAACTCCGCACTTGTCTTTATTCAAACTTTACTGTATTTGCTTATCCTCCGATACGACTGTATCACTTATATCACTTAACCGCGCCCATGCCACGTCCCTCCTGTGAGTGTTGCATCAGGAGGAAAAAGGATATAATATTTGAATTTAAGTCGTAGAATTCTTCGAACATATTCGTGTTAAAGTTGAATAAGTTTAATGACGTCATGGATTCCGGTGATTGATTGGACCCAGGTCCTCTTACGGAAATGAATTCTGCCTTGTATAACACGCTTGGGCCTCTCCCAATGGCCGCTCAGTCTAAGGTGTGGTTTCGCGGCCGCTTGTTTGCTGCGACTGCGGGTTCGAATCCCTCCGGAGTCATGGATATCTCTCTCTCGTAATGGTTGTGTGTTCTGAGGTAGAGGTCTTTTCGACGGTCTGACCACTCGTCCAGAGGAGTTCTACCAAGTGTGGTGTGTGAGTGTGATCGTGAAAGCTCGATACTGAGGAGGCCCAGTTCCAGTGCCACGAGGAAACAAACGTAAATGAAACAGTAAAGTGACAGCTAAAGTTAAATGTGACATTTTCTTTCATTACGAACTTTTACCTACTATCGATATATACCACCCTTCCCTAATTAGCAAAACAATTCTTTCCCAAGTTTCCGAATATTTTTCACAATATTATGCGAGTCCAGTTTATATTGCGCTGTCACACACAGCAATCTTAACAATACTGAGGCTTGGGTTGCAGAAGCACTCAAATTAAGTGTCATTTTGTTTCATGGTATGTATTGCACTTTGTCCCGTCACAAACGAGAGGTGGCAGCAGTTTACACAAGAACACAACAGTTCAGCTGCAGCAGTTTACACAAGAACACAACAGTTCAGCTGCAGCAGTTTACACAAGAACACAACAGTTCAGCTGCAGCAGTTTACACAAGAACACAACAGTTCAGCTGCAGCAGTTTACACAAGAACACAACAGTTCAGCTGCAGCAGTTTACACAAGAACACAACAGTTCAGCTGCAGCAGTTTACACAAGAACACAACAGTTCAGCTGCAGCAGTTTACACAAGAACACAACAGTTCAGCTGCAGCAGTTTACACAAGAACACAACAGTTCAGCTGCAGCAGTTTACACAAGAACACAACAGTTCAGCTGCACCAGTTTACACAAGAACACAACAGTTCAGCTGCACCAGTTTACACAAGAACACAACAGTTCAGCTGCACCAGTTTACACAAGAACACAACAGTTCAGCTGCAGCAGTTTACACAAGAACACAACAGTTCAGCTGCAGCAGTTTACACAAGAACACAACAGTTCAGCTGCAGCAGTTTACACAAGAACACAACAGTTCAGCTGCAGCAGTTTACACAAGAACACAACAGTTCAGCTGCAGCAGTTTACACAAGAACACAACAGTTCAGCTGCAGCAGTTTACACAAGAACACAACAGTTCAGCTGCAGCAGTTTACACAAGAACACAACAGTTCAGCTGCAGCAGTTTACACAAGAACACAACAGTTCAGCTGCAGCAGTTTACACAAGAACACAACAGTTCAGCTGCAGCAGTTTACACAAGAACACAACAGTTCAGCTGCACCAGTTTACACAAGAACACAACAGTTCAGCTGCACCAGTTTACACAAGAACACAACAGTTCAGCTGCACCAGTTTACACAAGAACACAACAGTTCAGCTGCACCAGTTTACACAAGAACACAACAGTTCAGCTGCAGCAGTTTACACAAGAACACAACAGTTCAGCTGCAGCAGTTTACACAAGAACACAACAGTTCAGCTGCACCAGTTTACACAAGAACACAACAGTTCAGCTGCACCAGTTTACACAAGAACACAACAGTTCAGCTGAACCAGTTTACACAAGAACACAACAGTTCAGCTGCAGCAGTTTACACAAGAACACAACAGTTCAGCTGCAGCAGTTTACACAAGAACACAACAGTTCAGCTGCACCAGTTTACACAAGAACACAACAGTTCAGCTGCACCAGTTTACACAAGAACACAACAGTTCAGCTGAACCAGTTTACACAAGAACACAACAGTTCAGCTGCAGCAGTTTACACAAGAACACAACAGTTCAGCTGCACCAGTTTACACAAGAACACAACAGTTCAGCTGCACCAGTTTACACAAGAACACAACAGTTCAGCTGCAGCAGTTTACACAAGAACACAACAGTTCAGCTGCAGCAGTTTACACAAGAACACAACAGTTCAGCTGCAGCAGTTTACACAAGAACACAACAGTTCAGCTGCACCAGTTTACACAAGAACACAACAGTTCAGCTGCACCAGTTTACACAAGAACACAACAGTTCAGCTGCACCAGTTCATATTCGAACAACTTAACCCACTGTCGTTACATGATCACATGCACTGAAATGACTTCGCCATTTCAGGTTATCACAGCTGTGATACTGCGGATGCAGATGTTCTGGCATGTGACGCCGTGTCCTTGGGAACAGGGTTTCTGACCTTTCGAAGGATCGCAGTGCCTCCTTCTTCAAGGCTGAAGCAGTCTGAGTTCATTCTCTTAGACTGATTAGCTGTTCAAGATAAAGGTGCGACAATCTTTCGCAACGACGGAAACTATACCCAACAACACGGCGTCACGTAGAGGAAGACCTAGTTTCCGCTAGAATAACTTAATTTTAATGTCAGTAGCTAACAAATGAAATATCTTGATAAGTAAGCAGATAAGTAAGTCAGCAATCAGCTACGACGAAGCGACCAATTAGCTAAGTATTTAACCAAACACTGTGTAACTAACTTCCTTGTCACGTGACTAAACACCTGGCAATATAACCATTACGCTAGTTACTAACAGAACCCAGCAGTTACTTACAGTAATGATAGAGCAACTGCTTGTTGAATCAGCAATATGTAAATGCTTGCAATGCAGAAGCAGCAGAATGCCAGTACAGAGATGGCAGCAAGTGCCTGAATGTTCGGTCTGCTAATTTTGTTATTCAAAATTGCATAATATAATTAATACGTCAACCAACTTACGCACTTAATAAAATACATTTAGAAGTAAGTATGAAGTACAACATTTATACTTGCTCCTGAATGTATCTGATTAAGTGCGTAAGTTGGTTGATGTATTAATTTGGTCTGCTGTCAAGGCTGACAGTAGAATGTGAGTGAAAGGGTAGCTGAGATCGTGTGCACACACACACACACACTCGTTAGCATGTAATTTAGGTGCATTAGCATATTATCGAAAAACACCTATTTCTTTGTCATATGTTTCCGTCGATCAACAAGTATCAACTAATTTCTCACTGGAAGGATTTTTGTGATTTTTCGTGATTTTATGCAAATCTGTTGAGAGAATCCAAATTTCGTTGATATCGAAGAAAAATATCGGGCTCTGTACGTGAGACCTAAGAAAGTTGTATTTGTACCCGCGATATTATATCACCATAAAAGCCAGCTCTTCGCATGCAATAGTATCATGCTGTTAGGACGGACAAGGAGGTATAAACATTGTGCGAGCGCGCCACAAAATTACGTTATAATATATTGCCTATCTTGTTTCTTTCATTTTTTTAAGTTGGCAGCAATTGTTTGGCCTTCTGTAACCGTGATATGGTACTGTGTATCTCGAGAAATCTATAAAGCGTGAGACGAAAGGAAGACACGTACTGTGGTTAGATTTGTGTGTCCACTTATGAATATTGCCGTGGTTGATGTAAAAACAGTGCTTCGACAACTTAACAAATGTGGCGTTTTTGTCGAATCCATTAATGTATTCAAATTCACCATTGTATTGACAAGTAACAAATGCTGTAATGTCAGTACAGTATAATGACCTTCACTGAGGAAATCGGTCATGGAGGGTGTCTTTTGTAGCACCTGATAAACCTTGATTAGCCCTGTCCACGCATCCCCATCAATCATCCGTAAATGCAATACTTTTTGTTCGCCACTGTTTACAAAATTATTGTTCAGAAAATCCCTTAACTCAAAGCATCAGTGCCAAACTCAAGTTGGCTTTGGCGAAAGTATTTGACGTAACGCTTGGGTACAAACTGATAGACGTTGTTCTTTATCTATTGTGATGTCAAGACGCCTTTTGAGTTCTCTTTTACCTTTGGGAACATCTGAAGCAACCTCTTCACATAGGGGAACAGGGCCTGTAATGTACTGCCATCTGTACAGCGAATTGTGTAGTTTTGAATCTTAAAGCCTTGTAATATTTCTTCAGCTTCTTCCTGCGCCTGATTATTTTTTATTGCAGAAAACATTTCTTTAGGCTTAATGAATTCCGGTAACTAAATTAACCAACGGTAACTCTCTAAAATCTGCCGCTCTTCATGACTAAATATGCTTAGACTAGTCACCAGATCATCATAATTTTTACTTTGATAACGAATTGGGTGGTAACTATTGAGCAGGGAATTCTCGAATGTTATCTTTGTATGGTATTTATTTAAATGATTGGCAAGTCTAAAGAAACGCTTGTAATCTTTACTGCGGGATAAGGCAGCACTGAAGGGCCAGTCTATTACCACTTGTATTTTTAGTTTTCTCTGTTCATCTCTATGTACTTGCCCTCTTTCAGGGTCAAATGCTTTCGCAATGTTATCTACACTAAGCGTTGCTAGGTTACATAAGGAAGTATGCTTTTCCCACCAGTCCATATCAGACAAATCCACAAATATGCGATAGGCCGTCCCTATATGTGCGTTACATGTATTAATTCGAATTGAAGCGGACAGATAACTTGTGATATCTAAGTGCTCTAAGTAAATGGAACGCCCGTCGAGGCATACATCAAGTTTGTCAGCCATTTGTGACAATATAAATTTGCAGCCTGGGTTATCAAATACTACTGTGTGGGGATGATAACTGTGTGGGACATTGTCACTTTTAAGGAAAGTACTTCCTTCTGCCTTAAGGTATTCAGTGGTAAAGGTAGTGATTTGCGCTAGCCAACCACCTAAAGAGTGTCCGGTGAAGAATATTTGAAAATTGATCCCCTTCTCATGATTAACTTCTCGCAGCACTTCAACAACCTTATGTGCAAAGGTGCTAGCAGAACCCATTTGTGGAACATGGTGTTTGAACAACACATACATACATACATACATACATACATACATACATACATACATACATACATACACACATTGTGCACTGTTCACATACATTACATCTCCGACAGCGACACTTGGCAGGCCAGTGATTTGAATGCTTAAAGTCGAAGCGAAAGTGGCGATCTCTCGTGAAGGTGGCCAACCACGGCTTGAAGTCGAATGACTTATGTTTATATCCTGTACGACATGGATAAGACCTCCTACAAGTTGTTCTCGGAACAATTTATGTGACATACTTTCCGTACACGTGTGCGTACATATTATAATTACATGTATTACCACCAACTGTTACACAGTACTGAGGTACGAAATGACAAACTTTATAAACCTCCCGACATGTTTCGGTGTAACATCACACCATCCTCAAGGAAGACACAGACAAAGCATATCCGCAATTAAACAGCCAGTTTCCTGTACACAACACAACACGGATCTACCACGAAAATCGCCTACAATTTAACAATCTTTATACATTTTACATTTTTAACATTTTCTTGTATTGTTAGTTTTGTTTGTGTAATGATACTCTCACAAGTGTTCCTGATGACGAGCCCAGCTGGGGATCGAAACATGTTGGACTGGCTTACAGAGATTGTAATGTATAATATCTAAAACATTTAAAGTGCATTTTTGATTGAGTACTGTGTGTCTGATCAGTGACAGTACTGTGTGTCTGATCAGTGAAAGTACTGTGTGTCTGATCAGTGACAGTACTGTGTGTCTGATCAGTGACAGTACTGTGTGTCTGATCAGTGACATTACTGTGTGTCTGATCAGTGACAGTACTGTGTGTCTGATCAGTGAAAGTACTGTGTGTCTGATCAGTGACAGTACTGTGTGTCTGATCAGTGACAGTACTGTGTGTCTGATCAGTGACATTACTGTTGTGTCTGATCAGTGACAGTACTGTGTGTCTGATCAGTGACAGTACTGTGTGTCTGATCAGTGACATTACTGTGTGTCTGATCAGTGACAGTACTGTGTGTCTGATCAGTGACAGTACTGTGTGTCTGATCAGTGACAGTACTGTGTGTCTGATCAGTGACAGTACTGTGTGTCTGATCAGTGACAGTACTGTGTGTCTGATCAGTGACAGTACTGTGTGTCTGATCAGTGACATTACTGTGTGTCTGATCAGTGACAGTACTGTGTGTCTGATCAGTGACATTACTGTGTGTCTGATCAGTGACAGTACTGTGTGTCTGATCAGTGACAGTACTGTGTGTCTGATCAGTGACATTACTGTGTGTCTGATCAGTGACAGTACTGTGTGTCTGATCAGTGACAGTACTGTGTGTCTGATCAGTGACATTACTGTGTGTCTGATCAGTGACAGTACTGTGTGTCTGATCAGTGACAGTACTGTGTGTCTGATCAGTGACATTACTGTGTGTCTGATCAGTGACAGTACTGTGTGTCTGATCAGTGACAGTACTGTGTGTCTGATCAGTGACAGTACTGTGTGTCTGATCAGTGACAGTACTGTGTGTCTGATCAGTGACAGTACTGTGTGTCTGATCAGTGACAGTACTGTGTGTCTGATCAGTGACATTACTGTGTGTCTGATCAGTGACAGTACTGTGTGTCTGATCAGTGACAATACTGTGTGTCTGATCAGTGACAGTACTGTGTGTCTGATCAGTGACAGTACTGTGTGTCTGATCAGTGACAGTACTGTGTGTCTGATCAGTGACAGTACTGTGTGTCTGATCAGTGACAGTACTGTGTGTCTGATCAGTGACAGTACTGTGTGTCTGATCAGTGAGAGTACTGTGTGTCTGATCAGTGACAGTACTGTGTGTCTGATCAGTGACAGTACTGTGTGTCTGATCAGTCACAGTACTGGGTGTCTGATCAGTGACAGTACTGCGTGTCTGTTCAGTGACAGTACTGCGTGTCTGATCAGTGACAGTACTGTGTCTGATCAGTGACAGTACTGTGTGTCTGATCAGTGACAGTACTGTGTGTCTGATCAGTGACAGTACTGTGTGTCTGATCAGTGACAGTACTGTGTGTCTGATCAGTGACAATACTGTGTATCTGATCAGTGACAATACTGTGTGTCTGATCAGTGACAGTACTGTGTGTCTGATCAGTGACAATACTGTGTATTGATCATGACAATATGTGTGTCTGATCAGTGACAGTACTGTGTGTCTGATCAGTGACAGTACTGTGTGTCTGATCAGTGACAGTACTGTGTGTCTGATCAGTGACAGTATTGTGTATCTGATCATGACAATAAGCGGTATGAATAATATAAATTTAAAAAAATTTAGATATTCGAAAATTCTTCTGAATTTCCACAACCTGTCGTAATCAGGATTCGTTCTGTCAGGTGGATTTTGATTATTCTCGAAGTGAAGCACTTTCGTTTCATAAATAGCCTATAAAATTTCATGACTTTGAGTAGAATGGAGTACAGTGTAGCTTGTTGGTTGATCAGTAATCTGTTACAGTGTCATGAACATCATGTCCCATCAGGATTATCAGAGCTACAAAACGGTGTATTTCATCGACAGAAATATCTGGTTGTCGAGTTTTGCCCTCCTGTCCTTGAATGTGTTGTTGGTAGTAACCATTTGACTCTATCAAAAAATGTTCAGTAGTTCATCTGTACACATCAGTCGGAAACAGTCTAAAGGTGAGCAGACAGCACTAATGTGAGACGCAGCACGACAGTTCGCACTGGCCTGGGAGCACTGAAATATGTATTTTAGCCCCGTCTTCGCTTCTTCTTTCACACCACAACTGCTCTGTCGGAACACTGTTGTCAGAATCCTCTGATATATCATCAGCAGCTTCTACATCAGAATCATCTCAAACACATTGCTCCTCACAATCACAATCGCAGATCAACACTTCAATCTCACTCACAGCAATATAACGCACGCGTTTGCCATGGCGCTAGAAGCTGAATTACAGACTTTGAGGTGCATCGAAAAGAAGCCCTTCTGCATCGAAACATGCAGTCAACAGACCTCAGTGCCAGCCAGTAGTCACGGTGACACCATGCAGTCAACAGACCTCAGTGCCAGCCAGGTAGTCACGGTGACACCATGCAGTCAACAGACCTCAGTGCCAGCCAGGTAGTCACGGTGACACCATGCAGTCAACAGACCTCAGTGCCAGCCAGGTAGTCACGGTGACACCATGCAGTCAACAGACCTCAGTGCCAGCCAGTAGTCACGGTGACACCATGCAGTCAACAGACCTCAGTGCCAGCCAGTAGTCACGGTGACACCATGCAGTCAACAGACCTCAGTGCCAGCCAGGTAGTCACGGTGACACCATGCAGTCAACAGACCTCAGTGCCAGCCAGTAGTCACGGTGACACCATGCAGTCAACAGACCTCAGTGCCAGCCAGGTAGTCACGGTGACACACAGCTGTAAACCATGCTCAAATATGAAGCAGCACTGCTGTCACGTTTCTGTGGAATGCTGCAGACGTGACGGTTCGTGCCGCCTGCCAATCTGTGTTTAGATTACACGCTTTACAGAGCAGGCGGAGAAGTTGCCGCAGCTCCACGGCGGTCTGTCGGTCAGCCACGCTGAACTGCCATAAGAAAACTGTGCTTTGAATAATCTGTGGTCTTTTGGGTAATTACACGGCGTCGTGTGGTAATTATTTACCGACGTTTCGGGACAACGTGTCGGTCCCATCTTCATGGGTCAAGATTCCAAGATGGAAAGAAAGCTCGTGACAATGAAACTTGGCAGCAAGGCGGGTTAGGGAGCCGTGCGATGTGACAATAGCCAATAGGCTGAGAGGGTGGGGGTGGGTGGTTTGGATGCAAGGTCCCAATATGTTGTACTGCGGCAGGGTGAGAAACCCCCCACCCTCTCAGCCTATTGGCTATTGTCATATCGCACGGCTCCCTAACCCGCCTTGCTGCCAAGTTTCCTTGTCACGAGCTTTCTTTCCATCTAGGAATCTTGACCCATGAAGATGGGACCGACACGTTGTCCCGAAACGTCGGTAAATAATTACCACACGACGCCGTGTAATTACCCAAAAGACCACAGATTGAATCAACATCGCGGCGGAAGCCTGAAATCAAGGTGTGCTTTGAATACTTTTTTACAAAAGTAGCCCGTGATGAGCCTAACACGTAGCTGGCTGTAAAACAGAACAGTTTGTTTTATATATAAAGTGTTGTGTTTGACAGGATTGGCATTCTTTTATATCTTGTCTTCTTGGATAGCTGGTCACTTAAGCAGTAGGTAGAAGGTTGTGTCGAAACGTCGGTAACCATTTATTACTCGACACAACGTAACGTCCCAAAAGACTTGTATCTTCAAGAAGCCGGTTTGAGAAATCAGATCTCTTATACTTCGAGCCTAAGTACAGTCAGAATTTTGTGTGTGACGAATATGCAGGATACGCATGCTTATTCTGTCCAAGTACTCGTCACACTTGTTTGTTTTCAATACTTTGAATGCTACATCAGTCTACGTCATGTCGTGTAAAGTTGCAGTTCATATCTCATATAGAACACTGTGCTTGCAATCAATGAATGTTGTGTAAGGAAAATAATGGTTGTTTGGACACAATGCCATGCTTTTTTGTGTTAAACCTGGTGCTGTATATAGTAACCACTAGGCTCTAAATGGTTGGATCATGGGCCAATCCATGTGGGATTTGCGGTGGACAAAGTGTCACTGGGACAAGTTTTTCTTCAAGTATTTTACCTTTTCTGTGTCACAATCATTCCGCCATTGCTCTGTACTAATTCATCTGTCACTGATACAGCATAATCTTAGCAGCTCACAGCATCATTATATGAAGTAACACAGTTCCCAAATCAGTGTGTCTTTATTTTGCTCTTGGGAAATCCACTCTAATAAACTGCGACTTAATCGTCTGTGATGTGAGTGGGTATGTCGGTCATAGTTTGTTGAACTGCATATTTGTTTGTCACCAATGCAGAGCTGCAGATCTAGGAAGTAACACAGTGCGCTCAACATTAAGAGGATTCAGTTTGTAGGAGCCAGGCGGGTAGTAAACTAACCGCATGTCCAACTTACATCGCAGCGCCGCTGGTTAGTAAACTGACCGCCAGTCCTTGAAGGGCTACTGCACAGCACAACCGGCCGCGGAGCGGAGTGAGTCGTTGTGATGGCGTGACTGAGGTCACGTAGGCATCTATAAAGTTTTGAGTGTGGGAATTCCCCACTGTCAGCACAGTGCAGCGTCTATAATGCTCACGTGCAAGGTGACTGTGGCTTCTAACTTTATACAGAGCTGGCTGAGTATTTTTTTTATTTATGGTGCCAAAAACATGGAAAAACACCACAGAGTTAGGAGAAAAGATATACAGGAGTGGTGTAATGTACGAAACGTCATAGAAAATGTCAAATGAAAGATGTGGAGATAGACATGAGGACAATATTAAAGTCGATATATGACAGACATGGTGTGTGTACTGGACTGAGCTGGTTAGGAATAAGGTCCAGAGATTGGCGTTTGTGAATATTACAAACTTTTGAGCTGTGTAATAGCTGTGTAATAGCAGGCATTGTTATGAGCGGCTTTTGTAAGCAAGACTGCACAGTGAGTGTAGTTAGTTATGACAGTGATACATTGCGATATGTGTTAGTGTGATAATGAGAGTTATTGATTGTAGACTGGATTGATAACGTTTGTACGTTTATACTGTTCAGTGCCAAAGCTTACATAACACGTCGTTGTGGCGCTGTAGGTACTTGAATATTTGTGGTAAGACAGTGCAGGATAAACTGAGTCACGTGACAGTCTGTAAACATTACAGAACAGTTATGATTGATATTTGTTATATAACGATAGCATATCTCAAGGGTGCGTAAGTTGCATTTAACAAGTAAACATGTCCGTATAAACTGCTTATCTCTACTAAGGAGGAAAATACACCGAACGAAAGCCGAGATACAGCCGAAAGGTGTGTTGCTTTCCAAGTAAATTTCCGTTCTTATTGAAGCACCTCAACAAGGCGTCTATTGCTTGTAACGAAGTGTATAGAGTTTAACAATCGTGCAGATTTCCAAATGTGAATTTTGAATAGAATCCATCTAACGGAAGCTGAGACAGTCGAAAAGTAGATTTTTCTCTACGTAAACTGCACGTTATTTCTGACCGTTCTTTACGTAACATGCCCTTCATAACTGACCGTTCTTACCGTAACATGCCCCTCATAACTGACCGTTCTTTAGGTAACATGCCCCTCATAACTGACCGTTCTTTAGGTAGCATGCCCCTCATAACTGACAGTTCTTAACGTAACATGCCCCTCATAACTGACCGTTCTTTACGTAACATGCCCCTCATAACTGACCGTTCTTTAGGTAACATGCCCCTCATAACTGACCGTTCTTTAGGTAGCATGCCCCTCATAACTGACAGTTCTTAACGTAACATGCCCCTCATAACTGACAGTTCTTAACGTAACATGCCCCTCATAACTGACCGTTCTTTAGGTAGCATGCCCCTCATAACTGACAGTTCTTAACGTAACATGCCCCTCATAACTGACCGTTCTTTACGTAACATGCCCCTCATAACTGACCGTTCTTTACGTAACATGCCCCTCATAAGTTACCGTTCTTTACGTAACATGCCCCTCATAAGTTACCGTTCCCAACGGAACTTAATATTGAAGGGTCTGCCGGGCGATAAATTATTCACCTCCGAGAATCCGAGACGGAATGCCGCACTCCGTTGCGTCCGCTGCGCCTCAGTGTGCGCGTACCTTTAACGTACGTGCACACTGTGAATATATTATGTTATAAATATTTTATCGACGTAGAATAACACAAACACGTAAGCAAAACACATACATATATCATAAACATTAGACATGTGATTCAAGTAAATATTTTTCCATCTCGAACGTTTCTCAGTTGCCCTTCTAAGGAACCTGCAGCCTAATTAAAGTAACTCGTAAACCGGTCTCTGTTTTGCACTGCACTGATAGAGAACTTCCATTAATTTTCTGATCATTTTGCAAGTCCTTCTTTACGGAAATAAAAATGCTGATATCATTGTCTGTCCAGTGACAGTTGTCATCACTCAGAAAATTATGTAAGCAGCAAGTAAAACAGTCTTTATATGTTCGTGTGACATACATAATTTTCTTTCAAGAAATCGAAATTTTCTTGCCAAAACCCTTCGAAAAACAAAAGTGGCCATGCAGCGTCAAATATGAAGTCTCCGAAATTTGAAAATTAATTAACTTACTTAGTTCCTTGTATCTTTGACGAAGAAACGCGACAATCAAACATTTCTTTCCCTTCAACTTTATCACAGGATAAACAGAAAAATGACGATGTGGATAGCCACGGCACGGCCGGTAATAATTACACATCAATATTACCGGCATCACTGCGTCTTCGTCACCTCGTGCCTCCACTGACTGTGTACAGAAGAACCGACGAAAAAGAAGTCATTC
Source organism: Reticulitermes speratus (assembly GCA_021186555.1). NCBI lineage: Eukaryota > Metazoa > Arthropoda > Insecta > Blattodea > Rhinotermitidae > Reticulitermes > Reticulitermes speratus. Next base: position 1,719,470 of record JAJKFL010000237.1, on the reverse strand, counting down.
ACCCGAAGAATCTTCTGCAGATTGTTCAGAATTCCCGTCCTTCAGGAATATTTACGGTCAAAAAATAAGAATCAGGCATCGTCTGAAGACACATTAACTAACTTTCTTATAAATATGGCGCAAACTGTGAGGACTTTCCCGTTACGAGATCAGATCGAAATTAAAAGAAAACTATTCCAAATGGTGAATTCTACAGAAAAGAGAATTGCCTTGATGAATCCCAAATCTTCGACATTACTAATAACCGCTGTACTCGTAATACTTATTATCATGCTCAGGACTGTGGCGACCTACCGAACTGTTATTGCCAATCTGCTCCGTAGCAAGTAGCAAAATACATAACTGAAATTAATCTTTAAATCAGATTTACATTTTTAATTACCAATTTGTATTTTTGAACAACTTTATTACAAATAAATACATTACCTTAAGCAAAGTGCCAGTCTTCCCTTTGGTCCTACTGCCTCTCTAAAGCATGTATTTTCCCTTGACAAATTAGGTCCCAACATGTCCAGGACAGTCATAAACCTTCAATAAGTCATTCGAAAATAGACAAAAAATTTTGCGTCATCGTCTAGTAAGTCCGGATATAGGGAATGAAATTCACCATGAATCATTATTTTCTTGCATATGTTATGCACCCAGAATCTTCGTGTCTTCCTGTTCTTCTTTTGTTCTTCCTCACTTAACAAGGACACAATAACTATTTCTTCTTCTTCTTCAGCACTGCTCATGATGTTAGCCAATCAACGGCCTGCACTGACATAATTCCGCAGCCCGCAGGCGGAAATAAGATGCTCAGTAAAACATTCCGAATATTCCAATGCGTGCAATGCGTAAGACGCGCTCCAATGTGCGCTTAACCACGCTACGCACATCAAGTGAACTAACTAACTACTACATGCAGCACAGTCCTTCTTGTCAAGCCGACAGTTGCTAAGCTAGTCAAGACGCTCCCACAATTTTGTGGAATCTGATACGTCATTACGTGCTCACTACAGCGCGTCGTCTCTCCACGTTCTGAGCCGGATCATGTCATTGCACGCCCTCAGATCCTAATCCTTTAGGATCCATCGTATTCTTCCATCGTCCTTTAGTTCTTTCAAATTGTCTCTTTCTTTTAGGCTAAAGCTAATAAACCCTACCTGCAATTCTTCCCTCCACCTTACGTGCCACATGACCCGCCCATCTTATTCTCCTTTTATTCCATCAACAGAATGCTATTAGGTGAGCCGTACAAATTACGAAACGCCTTTATGCAGTTCCTTCCATCCTTTTCTTACTTCCTCCCTCTTTGTTTTAATCTTTCCCCAACCCCCCCACAACAATAATCATGGCGGTGCGGTGAATGAATGCACAACACTGTCTGCAAGTGCCATTACGGTGTGTCGCTGTTGTAACGATTTGTGAGGTTCAGAAATGTTAAGGCAGCTGTTTGTCTGCTTTGGTCAGTCAGTAACTTATCTGCATTACCGCTGTAGGTTATATTGCAGAGAATGCAACTACAGTTGGTACAGCGGAAATACAGAAATATGAATTTTACAAGTTGTTATCAAATGGGGCAGTTGTGATGGAGCTGTATAACGGAATGTGAGGAGAGCCTTATGGAGTGTAAAGCGTGGTATTGAGAAGGTTTATTGCGCAGGTGCATGTACAGACACGATAGTCCGAGACAATGTTTTGGTGTGGAATTTAACAGGTAATTTTATTCACAAAATATATTTGTGTGTATTTGTATAAGATAGTCCTCAATACAGTTCAGTCGTATATTTTGATACTCACTTTTAATAAACAATATTTTATTGTTACATCCTTCATTATTTTGAAAGTTATCTAAAGTCGCTCGAATAAATGAAACTTTGACTGTTATGGATTGGTTTTTATGAAGTGTGATTGTTCTGCTCATCATTATATGCAGTACAAACGTTATAAATTGCAAGTGTAGAATAGCATGACAATTATTTAACACGAAGACCTAACTGCACAGACAGTAAGTTACTGTAAATTCGATATGTTTCAGAAAAGATTCACACAAATTTACATTTCGTACTGAAAATATTTAAGTGTTTTTTCAGGGTGCACAGTGTGTCATTTATTTTGTCACATCCGGTTGTGTCATAACACTGTCAAATTGCGATACTGCGCTTTCAGCCAATAGCGTGAATTTGAACGATCTAATCTCTGTATATGATTCACTATATATACACGTACAGCTTCAAGCAGCCGGCTGCAGTCCACTTCAGAAGACATCAGCTGGACAGTTGCTCTCCTGTTGTGCAGTTGAAGACGCAGCAGCAGCTTCTGTGTAATTGCTGTAAGTACAGTTAATTTGCAGACTTGTACAGTGTGTATTTGTACAGTAAATGTGCTGCGTGACTGGCACTGTGTCTGTGTGTAATTGCTGTAAGTACAGTTAAGTTGCAGACTGTGCTGTGTGTATTTGTACAGTAAATGTGCTGCGTGACTGGCACTCTGTCTGTGTGTAATTGCTGTAAGTAAAGTTAAGTTGCAGACTGTGCAGTGTGTATTTGTACAGTAAATGTGTCTGCGTGACTGGCACTCTGTCTGTGTGTAATTGCTGTAAGTAAAGTTAAGTTGCAGACTGTGCAGTGTGTATTTGTACAGTAAATGTGCTGCGTGACTGGCACTGTGTCTGTGTGTAATTGCTGTAAGTACAGTTAAGTTGCAGACTGTGAAGTGTGTATTTGTACAGTAAATGTGCTGCGTGACTGGCACTGTGTCTGTGTGTAATTGCTGTAAGTACAGTTAAGTTGGGGACTGTGCAGTGTGTATTTGTACAGTAAATGTGCTGTGTGACTGGCACTGTGTCTGTGTGTAATTGCTGTAAGTACAGTTAAGTTGGGACTGTGCAGTGTGTATTTGTACAGTAAATGTGCTGCGTGACTGGCACTGTGTCTGTGTGTAATTGCTGTAAGTACAGTTAAGTTGCAGACTGTGAAGTGTGTATTTGTACAGTAAATGTGCTGCGTGACTGGCACTGTGTCTGTGTGTAATTGCTGTAAGTACAGTTAAGTTGGGGACTGTGCAGTGTGTATTTGTACAGTAAATGTGCTGCGTGACTGGCACTGTGTCTGTTTGTAATTGCTGTAAGTACAGTTAAGTTGCAGACTGTGAAGTGTGTATTTGTACAGTAAATGTGCTGCGTGACTGGCACTGTGTCTGTGTGTAATTGCTGTAAGTACAGTTAAGTTACAGACTGTGCAGTGTGTATATGTACAGTAAATGTGCTGCGTGACTGGCACTGCGTCTGTGTGTAATTGCTGTAAGTACAGTTAAGTTGCAGACTGTACAGTGTGTATTTGTACAGTAAATGTGCTGCGTGACTGGCACTGTGTCTGTGTGTAATTGCTGTAAGTACAGTTAAGTTACAGACTGTGCAGTGTGTATATGTACAGTAAATGTGCTGCGTGACTGCCACTGTGTCTGTGTGTAATTGCTGTAAGTACAGTTAAGTTACGGACTGTGCAGTGTGTATTTGTACAGTAAATGTGCTGCGTGACTGGCACTGTGTCTGTGTGTAATTGCTGTAAGTACAGTTAAGTTACAGACTGTGCTGTGTGTATTTGTACAGTAAATGTGCTGCGTGACTGGCACTGTGTCTGTGTGTAATTGCTGTAAGTACAGTTAAGTTGCAGACTGTGCAGTGTGTATTTGTACAGTAAATGTTCTGCGTGACTGGCACTGTGTCTGTGTGTAATTGCTGTAAGTACAGTTAAGTTGCAGACTGTGCAGTGTGTATTTGTACAGTAAATGTTCTGCGTGACTGGCACTGTGTCTGTGTGTAATTGCTGTAAGTACAGTTAAGTTGCAGACTGTACAGTGTGTATTTGTACAGTAAATGTGCTGCTTTGACTGGCACTGTGTCTGTGTGTAATTGCTGTAAGTACAGTTAAGTTGCAGACTTAAACAGTGTGTATTTGTACAGTAAATGTTCTGCGTGACTGGCACTGTGTCTGTGTGTAATTGCTGTAAGTACAGTTAAGTTACAGACTGTGCTGTGTGTATTTGTACAGTAAATGTGCTGCGTGACTGGCACTGTGTCTGTGTGTAATTGCTGTAAGTACAGTTAAGTTGCAGACTGTGCAGTGTGTATTTGTACAGTAAATGTTCTGCGTGACTGGCACTGTGTCTGTGTGTAATTGCTGTAAGTACAGTTAAGTTGCAGACTGTGCAGTGTGTATTTGTACAGTAAATGTTCTGCGTGACTGGCACTGTGTCTGTGTGTAATTGCTGTAAGTACAGTTAAGTTGCAGACTGTGTAGTGTGTATTTGTACAGTAAATGTGCTGCTTGACTGGCACTGTGTCTGTGTGTAATTGCTGTAAGTACAGTTAAGTTGCAGACTTAAACAGTGTGTATTTGTACAGTAAATGTTCTGCGTGACTGGCACTGTGTCTGTGTGTAATTGCTGTAAGTACAGTTAAGTTGCAGACTGTGCAGTGTGTATTTGTACAGTAAATTTGCTGCGTGACTGGCACTGTGTCTGTGTGTAATTGCTGTAAGTACAGTTAAGTTGCAGACTGTGCAGTGTGTATTTGTACAGTAAATGTGCTGCGTGACTGACACTGTGTCTGTGTGTAATTGCTGTAAGTACATTTAAGTTGCAGACTTAAACAGTGTGTATTTGTACAGTAAATGTTCTGCGTGACTGGCACTGTGTCTGTGTGTAATTGCTGTAAGTACAGTTAAGTTGCAGACTTGTACAGTGTGTACTTTTACATTAAATGTGCTGTGTGACTGGCAAGCCTTGCAGCACAAAGTGTGCTTAGCAGTTGATGTGTGACATCTCAACAGCTTTGAACTCTGACTTACCAGTACCAGTCCGCTACAAAGCTGTATCTGACCCTTGGCACTAAACTTACACTTACGAACAGACATATCTGTTTGCTGTTCTGTAGGTTAGTTAATGGGGCTGAATTGTCTTCATAGGTGTACCGTGAAGATGTTAAGCAGTGCTTTTCAATATTGAAGCTGTAGACTGTTGTAGATATAATGTGTACACGTACTGTAATAATGTGTACACGTACTGTATTAATGTGTACACGTACTGTATTAATGTGTACACGTACTGTATCTCGTGTCTGAGTATCGCACAGAACAATTGTAATGCAGAAACAAGACGAAACGTGCTTAATCCGTTAACACAATCTTATTATCTCTGACTTTGTTCATAGTCTAAACTATAACACAGCACAACGTTTCGAAAGATGGTTCTGCTTCCGTCTTTATGTGAACTACTGTCATTAACTTGCCACCGTGGTTAGTTAAACTTGTGGAGATTAATACATCTGAGATGAAGTCTTATCCGAAGGTTGTAACAATAAATTAATTATCAAAAATTTTAGGATTAACCTGAAAATCTCAGAAATAAAATCAGGACCAACCACAATTTAAAACCCATAAGAGGAATCGTGAACTCAAAACACCACACAAAATTCAGAAACAAGTGTACTGTGTATTGCTGTCATCACTAATTTAGAGATCATGTGTCTTCTGTGTAAGACGAATATTCATTCAAATTATCACTAATTAGAGGAAAATAAATTGGCAAAATTTTACATTAAGCTGACTGATGGCATCTTTTAAACACGATATGTTTAGTGCAGTCCATTCGAACATTTGTACATGTTGTACAAATCGTTCCGTTCAATTCAATGTGTGCTGCTGTCACGTTACACTTTTATCTATACTAGACACACGTCGTATTTCTTACACAGAATTTCAAAGATTACTAAAGAAAGATACTGCACTTCGTTACATACTGCATATCATCTTAATTCGATCCGATAGCATACTCGTAACTAGCATACTGCCACACATATATTACATTTATATGTTTATATTTTATTATCTTGCCAAATTTCAGCCTTTTCAAATGCATATACATGTTAGATATTTACACACACGCAGGCACTCCACGGCTGATGATACTTCGCATTTCATATATATATATATATTTAAAAGGTTTTATACATTTACAATATACTCTTAATGTGAAAGGGCAGATCTCCATCTTAATGCAATATATAATTTTTCCTGTATCACCGTTTATGAAAAGGCAAGATGATTGCTCGCAATTAGAGCCGAAACACGTAGCCATGAATAAATTGATAAAAACTGGTTCTACGTGTGTGACTGATTTGATTCATGTAGGCCTACTTGTGATTTCTTAATACCAACGTGGATGTCTTTTCTTAAAATCAGTAATTTCAACTCGAACTTAAATCGGATTCATCAAACACCACTGTGCAGTTGCCACTGTCTGTCTGTCTGTCTGTCTGTCTGCAGTATCCCGATATTACCATTCAATTTCAATAATTTCATGCATTTAGTTCTGAACTTGTCACATTTCCAGTTGATGACTTTGATTCGCCTAATACACACTTGATCTCACATCTGATTTCCACAACCATTGCCGGCGGGACTTCCGGATCCGCTGCTTCAACAGCACTTGTCATATCTAAATTACAGTGTGCATATGATACGGCAACATTGAAACACTTCTTATGTACTGTATATGTACTTCAACAGCATTTGTCATATCTAAATTACAGTGTGCATATGATACGGCAACATTGAAACACTTCTTATGTACTGTTTATTTACTTCAACAGCACTTGTCATATCTAAATTACAGTGTGCATATGATACGGCAACATTGAAACACTTCTTATGTACTGTTTATTTACTTCAACAGCACTTGTCATATCTAAATTACAGAGTTCATATGATACGGCAACACCGAAACACTTCTTATGTACAGTTTATATATTTCAACATCACTCGTCATATCTAAATTACAGTGTGCATATGATACGGCAACATTGAAACACTTCTTATGTATGTTTATGAACTTCAACAGCACTTGTCATATTAATTACAGAGTTCATATGATATGGCAACATTGAAACACTTCTTTGTACTGTTTATGTACTTCAACAGCACTTGTCATATCTAAATTAGAGAGTTCATATGATACGGCAACATTGAAACACTTCTTATGTACTGTTTATGTACTTCAACAGCACTTGTCGTATCTAAATTAGAGAGTTCATATGATACGGCAACATTGAAACACTCTTATGTACTGTTTATGTACTTCAACAGCACTTGTCATATCTAAATTACAGTGTGCATATGATACGCAACATTGAAACATTCTTATGTACTGTTTATGTACTTCAACAGCATTGTCATATTTAATTACAGTGTTCATATGATACCGCAACATTGAAACACTACTTATGTACTGTTTATGTACTTCAACAGTACTTGTCATATCTAAATTACAGAGTTCATATGATATGGCAACATTGAAACACTTCTTATGTACTGTTTATGTACTTCAACAGCACTTGTCATATCTAAATTACAGGTTCATATGATACGGCAACATTGAAACACTTCTTATATACTGTGTATGTACTTCAACAGCACTTGTCATATCTAAATTACAGAGTTCATATGATATCGGCAACATTAAAACACTTCTTGTGTACAGTTTATGTACTTCAACAGCACTTGTCATATCTAATTTACAGTGTTCATATGATACGGCAACATTGAAACACTTCTTATGTACTGTTTATGTACTTCAACAGCACTTGTCATATCTAAATTACAGAGTTCATATGATACGGCAACATTGAAACACTTCTTATGTACTGTTTATATACTTCAACAGCACTTGTCAAATCTAATTTACAGAGTTCATATGATACGGCAACATTGAAACACTTCTTATGTACAGTTTATATACTTCAACAGCACTTGTCATATCTAAATTACAGTGTTCATATGATACCGCAATATTGAAACACTATTTATGTACTGTTTATATACTTCAACAGCACTTGTCATATCTAAATTACAGAGTTCATATGATACGGCAATATTGAAACACTTCTTATGTACAGTTTATGTACTTCAACAGAACTTGTCATATCTAAATTACATAGTTCATATGAAAGCAACATTGAAACACTTTTATGTACTGTTTATGTACTTCAACAGCACTTGTCATACCAAATTAAGAGTTCAAATGATATGGCAATATTGAAACACTTCTTATGTACAGTTTATGTACTTCAACAGCACTTGTCATATCCAAATTACAGAGTTCATATGATACGGCAACATTGAAACACTTATTATATCAGTTTATATACTTCAACAGCACTTGTCATATCTAATTAGTGTTTCATATGATATGGCAACATTGAAACACTACTTATATACTGTTTATGTACTTCAACAGCACTTGTCATATCTATATTACAGTGTGCATATGATATGGCAACATTGAAACACTACTTATGTAACTGTTTATGTACTTCAACAGCACTTGTCATATCTAAATTACAGAGTTCATATGATACGGCAAAATTGAAACACTTCTTATGTACTGTTTATATACTTCAACAGCACTTGTCATATTTAATTACAGTGTGCATATGATACGGCTACATTGAAAAACTTCTTATGTATTTTTTATGTACTTCAACAGCACTTGTCATATCTAAATTACATTGTGCATATGATATGGCAACATTGAAACACTACTTATATACTGTTTATGTACTTCAACAGCACTTGTCATATCTAATTACAGTGTGCATATGATACGGCAACATTGAAACACTCTTATGTACTGTTTATGTACTTCAACAGCACTTGTCATATCTAAATTACAGTGTGCATATGATACGGCAACATTGAAACACTATTTATGTACTGTTTATGTACTTCAACAGCACTTGTCATATTTAATTACAGTGTGCATATGATACGGCAACATTGAAACACTTCTTATGTACTGTTTATGTACTTCAACAGATTGTCATTATCTAAATTACACGTGTTCATATGATACGGCAACATTGAAACACTTCTATATACTGTTTATGTACTTCAACAGCACTTGTCATATCTAAATTACAGTGTTCATATGATACGGCAATATTGAAACACTTTTATGTACTGTTTATGTAACTTCAACAGCACTTGACATATCTAAATTACAGTGTGCATATGATACGGCAAATTGAAACACTCTTATGTACTGTTTATTACTTCAACAGCACTTGTCATATCTAAATTACAGTGTGCATATGATTCGGCAACATTGAAACACTTCTTATGTACTGTTTATGTACTTCAACAGCACTTGTCATATCTAATTACAGTGTCATATGATACGGCAACATTGAAACACTTCTTATGTACTGTTTATGTACTTCAACAGCTACTTGTCATATTCTAATTACAGTGTCATATGATACGGCAACTTGAAACACTTCTTATGTACTGTTTATGTACTTCAACAGCACTTGTCATATTTAATTACAGTGTGCATATGATACGGCAACATTGAAACACTTCTTATGTACTGTTTATGTACTTCAACAGCACTTGTCATATCTAAATTACAGTAGTTCATATGATACGGCAACATTGAAACACTTCTTATGTACTGTTTATGTACTTCAACAGCACTTGTCATATTAAATTGACAGTGTGCATATGATACGGCAACATTGAAACACTTCTTATGTACTGTTTATGTACTTCAACAGCACTTGTCATATCTAAATTACAGTGTGCATATGATACGGCAACATTGAAACACTTCTTATGTACTGTTTATGTACTTCAACAGCACTTGTCATATCTAAATTACAGTGTGCATATGATACGGCAACATTGAAACACTTCTTATGTACTGTTTATGTACTTCAACAGCACTTGTCATATCTAAATTACAGTGTGCATATGATACGGCAACATTGAAACACTTCTTATGTACTGTTTATGTACTTCAACAGCACTTGTCATATTTTAAATTACAGTGTGCATATGATACGGCAACATTGAAACACTTCTTATGTACTGTTTATGTACTTCAACAGCACTTGTCATACTTAAATTACAGTGTGCATATGATACGGCAACATTGAAACACTTCTTATGTACTGTTTATTACTTCAACAGCACTTTCATATCTAAATTACAGTGTGCATATGATTACGGCAACATTGAAACACTTCTTATGTACTGTTTATATACTTCAACAGACTTGTCATATCTAAATTACAGTGTGCATATGATACGGCAACATTGAAACACTTCTTATGTACTGTTTATATACTTCAACAGCACTTGTCATATCTACATTACAGTGTGCATATATACGGCAACATTGAAACACTACTTATGTACTGTTTATGTACTTCAACAGTACTTGTCATATTAAATTACAGTGTGCATATGATACGGCAACATTGAAACACTTTTTATGTACTGTTTATGTACTTCAACAGCACTTGTCATATCTAATTACAGTGTGCATATAGATACGGCAACATTGAAACACTTCTTATGTACTGTTTATGTACTTCAACAGTACTTGTCATTATCTAAATTACAGGTTCATATGATATGGCAACATTGAAACACTTCTTGTACTGTTTATGTACTTCAACAGCACTTGTCATATCTAAATTACAGTGTTCATAAGATACGGCAATATTGAAACACTTCTTATGTACTGTTTATGTAATTCAACAGCACTTGTCATATCTAAATTACAGTGTTCATATGATACGGCAATATTGAAACACTTCTTATGTACTGTTTATTTACTTCAACAGCACTTGTCATATCTAAATTACAGTGTGCATATGATACGGCCAAATTGAAGCACTTCTTATGTACTGTTTATGTACTTCAACAGCACTTGTCATATCCAAATTACAGTGTTCATATGATACGGCAATATTGAAACACTTCTTATGTACTGTTTATGTACTTCAACAGCACTTGTCATATCTAAATTACAGTGTGCATATGATACGGCAACATTGAAACACTTCTTATGTACTGTTTATGTACTTCAACAGCACTTGTCATATTTAATTACAGTGTTCATATGATACGGCAACATTGAAACACTTCTTATGTACTGTTTATGTACTTCAACAGCACTTGTCATATTTAATTACAGTGTTCATATGATACGGCAACATTGAAACACTTCTTATGTACTGTTTATGTACTTCAACAGTACTTGTCATATCTAAATTACAGAGTTCATATGATATGGCAACATTGAAACACTTCTTTTGTACTGTTTATGTACCTCAACAGCACTTGTCATATTTAAATTAGAGAGTTCATATGATACGGCAACATTGAAACACTTCTTATGTACTGTTTATGTACTTCAACAGCACTTGTCATATCCAAATTACAGAGTTCATATGATACGGCAACATTGAAACACTTCCTATATACAGTTTATATAATTCAACAGCACTTGTCATATCTAAATTACAGTGTGCACATGATACGGCAACATTGAAAATCTTCTTATGTACTTTTTATGTACTTCAACAGCACTTGTCATATCTAAATTACAGAGTTCATATGATACGGCAACATTGAAACACTTCTTATGTACTGTTTATGTGCTTCAACAGCACTAGTCATATCTAAATTACAGTGTGCATATGATACGGCTACATTGAAAAACTTCTTATGTATTTTTTATGTACTTCAACAGCACTTGTCATATCTAAATTACATTGTGCATATGATATGGCAACATTGAAACACTACTTATATACTGTTTATGTACTTCAACAGAACTTGTCATATCTAAATTACAGTGTGCATATGATATGGCAACATTGAAACACTACTTATATACTGTTTATGTACTTCAACAGCACTTGTCATATCTAAATTACAATGTGCATATGATATGGCAACATTGAAACACTACTTATATACCGTTTATTTACTTCAACAGCACTTGTCATATCTAAATTACAGAGTTCATATGATACGGCAACACCGAAACACTTCTTATGTACAGTTTATATATTTCAACATCACTCGTCATATCTAAATTACAGTGTGCATATGATACGGCAACATTGAAACACTTCTTATGTACTGTTTATGAACTTCAACAGCACTTGTCATATTTAATTACAGTGTTCATATGATATGGCAACATTGAAACACTTCTTTTGTACTGTTTATGTACTTCAACAGCACTTGTCATATCTAAATTAGAGAGTTCATATGATACGGCAACATTGAAACACTTCTTATGTACTGTTTATGTACTTCAACAGCACTTGTCGTATCTAAATTAGAGAGTTCATATGATACGGCAACATTGAAACACTCCTTATGTACTGTTTATGTACTTCAACAGCACTTGTCATATCTAAATTACAGTGTGCATATGATACGGCAACATTGAAACACTTCTTATGTACTGTTTATGTACTTCAACAGCACTTGTCATATTTAATTACAGTGTTCATATGATACCGCAACATTGAAACACTACTTATGTACTGTTTATGTACTTCAACAGTACTTGTCATATCTAAATTACAGAGTTCATATGATATGGCAACATTGAAACACTTCTTATGTACTGTTTATGTACTTCAACAGCACTTGTCATATCTAAATTACAGAGTTCATATGATACGGCAACATTGAAACACTTCTTATATACTGTGTATGTACTTCAACAGCACTTGTCATATCTAAATTACAGAGTTCATATGATACGGCAACATTAAAACACTTCTTGTGTACAGTTTATGTACTTCAACAGCACTTGTCATATCTAATTTACAGTGTTCATATGATACGGCAACATTGAAACACTTCTTATGTACTGTTTATGTACTTCAACAGCACTTGTCATATCTAAATTACAGAGTTCATATGATACGGCAACATTGAAACACTTCTTATGTACTGTTTATATACTTCAACAGCACTTGTCAAATCTAATTTACAGAGTTCATATGATACGGCAACATTGAAACACTTCTTATGTACAGTTTATATACTTCAACAGCACTTGTCATATCTAAATTACAGTGTTCATATGATACCGCAATATTGAAACACTATTTATGTACTGTTTATATACTTCAACAGCACTTGTCATATCTAAATTACAGAGTTCATATGATACGGCAATATTGAAACACTTCTTATGTACAGTTTATGTACTTCAACAGAACTTGTCATATCTAAATTACATAGTTCATATGAAAGGCAACATTGAAACACTTTTATGTACTGTTTATGTACTTCAACAGCACTTGTCATACCGAAATTAAAGAGTTCAAATGATATGGCAATATTGAAACACTTCTTATGTACAGTTTATGTACTTCAACAGCACTTGTCATATCCAAATTACAGAGTTCATATGATACGGCAACATTGAAACACTTATTATATACAGTTTATATACTTCAACAGCACTTGTCATATCTAAATTAGTGTGCATATGATATGGCAACATTGAAACACTACTTATATACTGTTTATGTACTTCAACAGCACTTGTCATATCTATATTACAGTGTGCATATGATATGGCAACATTGAAACACTACTTATGTACTGTTTATGTACTTCAACAGCACTTGTCATATCTAAATTACAGAGTTCATATGATACGGCAAAATTGAAACACTTCTTATGTACTGTTTATATACTTCAACAGCACTTGTCATATCTAAATTACAGTGTGCATATGATATGGCAACATTGAAACACTTCTTATGTACTGTTTATGTACTTCAACAGCACTTGTCAATCTAAATTACAGTGTGCATAAGATACGGCAACATTGAAACACTTCTTATGTACTGTTTATGTACTTCAACAGCACTTGTCATATTTAATTACAGTGTTCATATGATACTGCAACATTGAAACACTTCTTATGTACTGCTTATGTATTTCAACAGCACTTGTCTTATCTAAATTACAGTGTGCATATGATACGGCAACATTGAAACACTATTTATGTACTGTTTATGTACTTAAACAGCACTTGTCATATTTAATTACAGTGTGCATATGATACGGCAACATTGAAACACTTCTTATGTATTGTTTATGTACTTCAACAGCAATTGTCTTATCTAAATTACAGTGTGCATATGATACGGCAACATTGAATCACTTCTTATATACTGTATATGTACTTCAACAGCACTTGTCATATCTAAATTACAGTGTGCATATGATACGGCAACATTGAAACACTTTTTATGTACTGTTTATGTACTTCAACAGTACTTGACATATCTAAATTACAGTGTGCATATGATACGGCAACATTGAAACACTACTTATGTACTGTTTATGTACTTCAACAGCAATTGTCATATCTACATTACAGTGTGCATTAGATTCGGCAACATTGAAACACTTCTTATGTACTGTTTATATACTTCAACAGCACTTGTCATATCTAAATTACAGTGTGCATATGATACGGCAACATTGAAACACTTCTTATGTACTGTTTATATAATTCAACAGTACTTGTCATATCTAAATTACAGTGTACATATGATACGGCAACTTTGAAACACTTCTTATGTACTGTTTATGTACTTCAACAGCACTTGTCATATGTAAATTGCAGTGTGCATATGATACGGGAACATTGAAGCACTTCTTATGTACTGTTTATGTAATTCAACAGCACTTGTCATATCTAAATTGCAGTGTGCATATGATACGGCAACATTGAAACACTTCTTATGTACTGTTTATGTACTTCAACAGTACTTGTCATATCTAAATTGCAGTGTGCATATGATACGGAAACATTGAAACACTTCTTATGTACTGTTTATGTACTTCAACAGCACTTGTCATATCTAAATTGCAGTGTGCATATGATACGGCAACATTGAAACACTTCTTATGTACTGTGTATGTACTTCAACAGCACTTGTCATATCTAAATTACAGTGTGCATATGATACGGCAACATTGAAAAACTTCTTATGTACAGTTTATTACTTCAACAGCTACTTGTCATATCTAAATTACAGTGTGCATATGATACGGCAACATTGAAACACTTCTTATGTACTGTTTATATACTTCAACAGCACTTGTCATATCTAATTACAGTGTGCATATAATACGGCAACATTGAAACACTCTTATGTACTGTTTATGTACTTCAACAGCACTTGTCATATCTAAATTACAGTGTCATATGATACGGCAACATTGAAACACTTCTTATGTACTGTTTATATACTTCAACAGCACTTGTCATATCTAAATTACAGTGTGCATATGATACGGCAACATTGAAACACTTCTTATGTACTGTTTATGTACTTCAACAGCACTTGTCATATCTAAATTACAGTAGTTCATATGATACTGGCAACATTGAAACACTTCTTATGTACTGTTTATGTACTTCAACAGCACTTGTCATATCTAAATTACAGTGTGCATATGATACGGCAACATTGAAACACTTCTTAGTACTGTTTATGTACTTCAACAGCACTTGTCATATCTAAATTACAGTGTTCATATGATACGGCAAATTGAAACACTTCTTATGTACTGTTTATGTACTTCAACAGCACTTGTCATATCTAAATTACAGTGTGCATATGATACGGCAACATTGAAACACTTCTTATGTACGTTTTATGTACTTCAACAGCACTTGTCATATCTAAATTACAGTGTTCATATGATACGGCAACATTGAAACACTCTTATGTACTGTTTATGTACTTCAACAGCACTTGTCATATCTAATTACAGTGTTCATATGATAGGCAACATTGAAACACTTCTTATGTACTGTTTATGTACTTCAACAGCACTTGTCATATTAAATTACAGTGTTCATATGATACGGCAACATTGAAACACTTCTTATGTACTGTTTATGTACTTCAACAGCACTTGTCATATCTAAATTACAGTGTTCATATGATACGCAACATTGAAACACTTCTTATGTACTGTTTATGTACTTCAACAGCACTTGTCATATCTAAATTACAGTGTCATATGATACGGCAACATTGAAACACTTCTTATGTACTGTTTATGTACTTCAACAGCACTTGTCATATCTAAATTACAGTGTTGCATATGATACGGCAACATTGAAACACTTCTTATGTACTGTTTATGTACTTCAACAGCACTTGTCATATCTAAATTACAGTGTTCATATGATACGGCAACATTGAAAACACTTCTTATGTACTGTTTATGTACTTCAACAGCACTTGTCATATCTAATTACAGTGTTCATATGATACGGCAACATTGAAACACTTCTTATGTACTGTTTATGTACTTCAACAGCACTTGTCATATCTAAATTACAGTGTTCATATGATACGGCAACATTGAAACACTTCTTATGTACTGTTTATATACTTCAACAGCACTTGTCATATCTAAATTTACAGAGTTCATATGATACGGCAACATTGAAACACTTCTTATGTACTGTTTATGTACTTCAACAGCACTTGTCAATCTAAATTACAGTGTTCATATGATACGGCAACATTGAAACACTTCTTATGTACTGTTTATGTACTTCAACAGCACTTGTCATATCTAA
The DNA here is from genome assembly GCA_021186555.1 of Reticulitermes speratus. Lineage (NCBI taxonomy): Eukaryota > Metazoa > Arthropoda > Insecta > Blattodea > Rhinotermitidae > Reticulitermes > Reticulitermes speratus. The sequence goes on along the minus strand of JAJKFL010000237.1, from coordinate 1,702,994 downwards.
ATTACAGAGTTCATATGATACGGCAATATTGAAACACTTCTTATGTACTGTTTATGTACTTCAACAGCACTTGTCATATCTAAATTACAGTAGTTCATATGATACGGCAACATTGAAACACTTTTATGTACTGTTTATGTACTTCAACAGCACTTGTCATATCTAAATTAAGAGTGTCATAATGATAGGCAACATTGAAACACTTCTTATGTACTGTTTATGTACTTCAACAGCACTTGTCATATCTCAAATTACAGAGTTCATATGATACGGCAACATTGAAACACTATTATGTACTGTTTATGTACTTCAACAGCACTTGTCATATCTAAATTAGGTTCATATGATATGGCAACATTGAAACACTCTTATAGTACTGTTTATGTACTTCAACAGCACTTGTCATATCTAATTACAGTGTTCATATGATATGGCAACATTGAAACACTACTTATGTACTGTTTATGTACTTCAACAGCACTTGTCATATCTAAATTACAGAGTTCATATGATACGGCAAAATTGAAACACTTCTTATGTACTGTTTATGTACTTCAACAGCACTTGTCATATTAATTACAGTGTGCATATGATACGGCAACATTGAAAACACTTCTTATGTACTGTTTATGTACTTCAACAGCACTTGTCATATCTAAATTACAGTGTCATATGATATGGCAACATTGAAACACTCTTATATACTGTTTATGTACTTCAACAGCACTTGTCATATCTAAATTACAGTGTGCATATGATATGGCAACATTGAAACACTACTTATATTACTGTTTATGTACTTCAACAGCACTTGTCATATCTAATTACAGTGTGCATATGATATGGCAACATTGAAACACTACTTATATACTGTTTATGTACTTCAACAGCACTTGTCATATCTAAATTACAGTGTGCATATGATATGGCAACATTGAAACACTACTTATATACTGTTTATGTACTTCAACAGCACTTGTCATATCTAAATTACAGTGTGCATATGATACTGGCAACATTGAAACACACTATATACTGTTTATGTACTTCAACAGAACTTGTCATATCTAAATTACAGTGTGCATATGATATGGCAACATTGAAACACTTCTTATGTACTGTTTATGTACTTCAACAGCACTTGTCAATCTAAATTACAGTGTGCATAATGATACGGCAACATTGAAACACTTCTTATGTACTGTTTATGTACTTCAACAGCACTTGTCATATTAAATTACAGTGTTCATATGATACGGCAACATTTAAACACTTCTTATGTACTGCTTTATTACTTCAACAGCACTTGTCTATCTAAATTACAGTGTGCATATGATACGGCAACATTGAAACACTATTTATGTACTGTTTATGTACTTCAAACAGCACTTGTCATATCTAATTACAGTGTGCATATGATACGGCAACATTGAAACACTTCTTATGTATTGTTTATGTACTTCAACAGCAATTGTCTTATCTAAATTACAGTGTGCATATGATACGGCAACATTGAAACACTTCTTATATACTGTATATGTACTTCAACAGCACTTGTCATATCTAAATTACAGTGTGCATATGATACGGCAACATTGAAACACTTTTTATGTACTGTTTATGTACTTCAACAGTACTTGACATATCTAAATTACAGTGTGCATATGATACGGCAACATTGAAACACTACTTATGTACTGTTTATGTACTTCAACAGCAATTGTCATATCTACATTACAGTGTGCATTAGATTCGGCAACATTGAAACACTTCTTATGTACTGTTTATATACTTCAACAGCACTTGTCATATCTAAATTACAGTGTGCATATGATACGGCAACATTGAAACACTTCTTATGTACTGTTTATATAATTCAACAGTACTTGTCATATCTAAATTACAGTGTACATATGATACGGCAACTTTGAAACACTTCTTATGTACTGTTTATGTACTTCAACAGCACTTGTCATATGTAAATTGCAGTGTGCATATGATACGGGAACATTGAAGCACTTCTTATGTACTGTTTATGTAATTCAACAGCACTTGTCATATCTAAATTGCAGTGTGCATATGATACGGCAACATTGAAACACTTTTATGTACTGTTTATGTACTTCAACAGTACTTGTCATATCTAAATTGCAGTGTGCATATGATACGGAAACATTGAAACACTTCTTATGTACTGTTTATGTACTTCAACAGCACTTGTCATATCTAAATTGCAGTGTGCATATGATACGGCAACATTGAAACACTTCTTATGTACTGTGTATGTACTTCAACAGCACTTGTCATATCTAAATTACAGTGTGCATATGATACGGCAACATTGAAAAACTTCTTATGTATTTTTTATGTACTTCAACAGCACTTGTCATATCTAAATTACATTGTGCATATGATACGGCAACATTGAAACACTTCTTATGTACTGTTTATGTACTCAACAGCACTTGTCATATCTAAATTGCAGTGTGCATATGATACGGCAACATTGAAAACACTTCTTATGTACTGTTTATGTACTTCAACGGCACTTTTCATACTTAAATTGCAGTGTGCATATGATACGGCAACATTGAAACACTTCTTATGTACTGTTATATACTTCAACAGCACTTTTCATATCTAAATTACAGTGTGCATATGATACGGCAACATTGAAACACTTCTTATGTACAGTTTATATACTTCAACAGTACTTGTCATATCTAAATTACAGTGTGCATATGATACGGCAACATTGAAACACTTCTTATGTACTGTTTATATACTTCAACAGCACTTGTCATATCTACATTACAGTGTGCATATAATACGGCAACATTGAAACACTACTTATGTACTGTTTATGTACTTCAACAGTACTTGTCATATGTAAATTACAGTGTGCATATGATACGGCAACATTGAAACACTTCTTATGTACTGTTTATATACTTCAACAGCACTTGTCATATCTACATTACAGTGTGCATATAATACGGCAACATTGAAACACTTCTTATGTACTGTTTATGTACTTCAACAGTACTTGTCATATCTAAATTACAGAGTTCATATGATATGGCAACATTGAAACACTTCTCTGGTACTGTTTATGTACTTCAACAGCACTTGTCATATCTAAATTACAGTGTTCATAAGATACGACAATATTGAAACACTTCTTATGTACTGTTTATGTAATTCAACAGCACTTGTCATATCTAAATTACAGTGTTCATATGATACGGCAATATTGAAACACTTCTTATGTACTGTTTATATTACTTCAACAGCACTTGTCATATCTAAATTACAGTGTGCATATGATACGGCAACATTGAAACACTTCTTATGTACTGTTTATGTACTTCAACAGCACTTGTCATATTTAATTACAGTGTTCATATGATACGGCAACATTGAAACACTTCTTATGTACTGTTTATGTACTTCAACAGCACTTGTCATATTTAATTACAGTGTTCATATGATACGGCAACATTGAAACACTTCTTATGTACTGTTTATGTACTTCAACAGCACTTGTCATATTTAATTACAGTGTTCATATGATACGGCAACATTGAAACACTTCTTATGTACTGTTTATGTACTTCAACAGTACTTGTCATATCTAAATTACAGAGTTCATATGATATGGCAACATTGAAACACTTCTTTTGTACTGTTTATGTACTTCAACAGCACTTGTCATATTTAAATTAGAGAGTTCATATGATACGGCAACATTGAAACACTTCTTATGTACTGTTTATGTACTTCAACAGCACTTGTCATATCCAAATTACAGAGTTCATATGATACGGCAAAATTGAAGCACTTCTTATGTACTGTTTATGTACTTCAACAGCACTTGTCATATCCAAATTACAGTGTTCATATGATACGGCAATATTGAAACACTTCTTATGTACTGTTTATGTACTTCAACAGCACTTGTCATATCTAAATTACAGTGTGCATATGATACGGCAACATTGAAACACTTCTTATGTACTGTTTATGTACTTCAACAGCACTTGTCATATCCAAATTACAGAGTTCATATGATACGGCAAAATTGAAGCACTTCTTATGTACTGTTTATGTACTTCAACAGCACTTGTCATATCCAAATTACAGTGTTCATATGATACGGCAATATTGAAACACTTCTTATGTACTGTTTATGTACTTCAACAGCACTTGTCATATCTAAATTACAGTGTGCATATGATACGGCAACATTGAAACACTTCTTATGTACTGTTTATGTACTTCAACAGCACTTGTCATATTTAATTACAGTGTTCATATGATACGGCAACATTGAAACACTTCTTATGTACTGTTTATGTACTTCAACAGCACTTGTCATATTTAATTACAGTGTTCATATGATACGGCAACATTGAAACACTTCTTATGTACTGTTTATGTACTTCAACAGTACTTGTCATATCTAAATTACAGAGTTCATATGATATGGCAACATTGAAACACTTCTTTTGTACTGTTTATGTACCTCAACAGCACTTGTCATATTTAAATTAGAGAGTTCATGTGATACGGCAACATTGAAACACTTCTTATGTACTGTTTATGTACTTCAACAGCACTTGTCATATCCAAATTACAGAGTTCATATGATACGGCAACATTGAAACACTTCTTATATACAGTTTATATAATTCAACAGCACTTGTCATATCTAAATTACAGTGTGCACATGATACGGCAACATTGAAAATCTTCTTATGTACTTTTTATGTACTTCAACAGCACTTGTCATATCTAAATTACAGAGTTCATATGATACGGCAACATTGAAACACTTCTTATGTACTGTTTATGTGCTTCAACAGCACTAGTCATATCTAAATTACAGTGTGCATATGATACGGCTACATTGAAAAACTTCTTATGTATTTTTTATGTACTTCAACAGCACTTGTCATATCTAAATTACATTGTGCATATGATATGGCAACATTGAAACACTACTTATATACTGTTTATGTACTTCAACAGAACTTGTCATATCTAAATTACAGTGTGCATATGATATGGCAACATTGAAACACTACTTATATACTGTTTATGTACTTCAACAGCACTTGTCATATCTAAATTACAATGTGCATATGATATGGCAACATTGAAACACTACTTATATACCGTTTATGTACTTCAACAGCACTTGTCATATCTAAATTACAGTGTGCATATGATATGGCAACATTGAAACACCACTTATATACTGTTTATGTACTTCAACAGAACTTGTCATATCTAAATTACAGTGTGCATATGATATGGCAACATTGGAACACTTCTTATGTACTGTTTATGTACTTCAACAGCACTTGTCATATCTAAATTACAGTGTGCATAAGATACGGCAACATTGAAACACTTCTTATGTACTGTTTATGTACTTCAACAGCACTTGTCATATTTAATTACAGTGTTCATATGATACTGCAACATTGAAACACTTCTTATGTACTGCTTATGTACTTCAACAGCACTTGTGTTATCTAAATTACAGTGTGCATATGATACGGCAACATTGAAACACTATTTATGTACTGTTTATGTACTTAAACAGCGCTTGTCATATCTAAATTACAGTGTGCATATGATACGGCAACATTGAAACACTTCTTATGTATTGTTTATGTACTTCAACAGCAATTGTCTTATCTAAATTACAGTGTGCATATGATACGGCAACATTGAAACACTTCTTATATACTGTATATGTACTTCAACAGCACTTGTCATATCTAAATTAAAGTGTGCATATGATACGGCAACATTGAAACACTTCTTATGTACTCTTTATATACTTCAACAGCACTTGTCATATCTAAATTACAGTGTTCATATAATACGGCAACATTGAAACACTTCTTATGTACTGTTTATATACTTCAACAGCACTTCTCATATCTAAATTACAGTGTGCAAATGATACGGCAATATTGAAACACTACTTATGTACTGTTTATGTACTTCAACAGTACTTGTCATATCTAAATTACAGTGTGCATATGATACGGCAACATTGAAACACTTTTTATGTACTGTTTATGTACTTCAACAGTACTTGACATATCTAAATTACAGTGTGCATATGATACGGCAACATTGAAACACTACTTATGTACTGTTTATGTACTTCAACAGCAATTTTCATATCTACATTACAGTGTGCATATGATTCGGCAACATTGAAACACTTCTTATGTACTGTTTATATACTTCAACAGCACTTGTCATATCTAAATTACAGTGTGCATATGATACGGCAATATTGAAACACTACTTATGTACTGTTTATGTACTTCAACAGTACTTGTCATAATTAAATTACAGTGTGCATATGATACGGCAACATTGAATCACTTCTTATGTACTGTTTATATACTTCAACAGTACTTGTCATATCCAAATTACAGTGTGCATATGATACGGCAACATTGAAACATTTCTTATGTACTGTTTATGTACTTCAACAGCACTTGTCATATGTAAATTGCAGTGTGCATATGATACGGGAACATTGAGACACTTCTTATGTACTGTTTATGTACTTCAACAGCACTTGTCATATCTAAATTGCAGTGTGCATATGATACGGCAACATTGAAACACTTCTTATGTACTGTTTATGTACTTCAACAGTACTTGTCATATCTAAATTACAGTGTGCATATGATACGGAAACATTGAAACACTTCTTATGTACTGTTTATGTACTTCAACAGCACTTGTCATATCTAAATTGCAGTGTGCATATGATACGGCAACATTGAAACACTTCTTATGTACTGTTTATGTACTTCAACAGCACTTGTCATATCTAAATTACAGTGTGCATATGATACGGCAACATTGAAACACTTCTTATTTACAGTTTATATACTTCAACAGTACTTGTCATATCTAAATTACAGTGTGCATATGATACGGCAACATTGATACACTTCTTATGTACTGTTTATGTACTCAACAGCACTTGTCATATCTAAATTGCAGTGTGCATATAATACGGCAACATTGAAACACTTCTTATGTACTGTTTATGTACTTCAACAGCACTTGTCATATTTAAATTGCAGTGTGCATATGATACGGCAACATTGAAACACTTCTTATGTACTGTTTATATACTTCAACAGCACTTTTCATATCTAAATTACAGTGTGCATATGATACGGCAACATTGAAACACTTCTTATGTACAGTTTATATACTTCAACAGTACTTGTCATATCTAAATTACAGTGTGCATATGATACGGCAACATTGAAACACTTCTTATGTACTGTTTATGTACTTCAACAGCACTTGTCATATCTAAATTGCAGTGTGCATATGATACGGCAACATTGAAACACTTCTTATGTACTGTTTATGTACTTCAACAGCACTTGTCATATCTAAATTGCAGTGTTCATATGATACGGCAACATTGAAACACTTCTTATGTACTGTTTATGTACTTCAACAGCACTTGTCATATCTAAATTGCAGTGTGCATATGATACGGCAACATTGAAACACTTCTTATGTACTGTTTATGTACTTCAACAGCACTTGTCATATCTAAATTGCAGTGTGCATATGATACGGCAACATTGAAACACTTCTTATGTACTGTTTATGTACTTCAACAGCACTTGTCTATCTAAATTGCAGTGTGCATATGATACGGCAACATTGAAACACTTCTTATGTACTGTTTATGTACTTCAACAGCACTTGTCTTATCTAAATTGCAGTGTGCATATGATATCGCAACATTGAAACACTTCTTATGTACTGTTTATGTACTTCAACAGCACTTGTCTTATCTAAATTGCAGTGTGCATATGATACGGCAACATTGAAACACTTCTTATGTACTGTTTATGTACTTCAACAGCACTTGTCTTATCTAAATTGCAGTGTGCATATGATACGGCAACATTGAAACACTTCTTATGTACTGTTTCCTCAGTCTTTTGAAGGACATATGACGTCAAATGTAGCACAAATTTCTCAGTACACGAGGAGTCGATCGCAGATTGCTTACTCAGTTGAAGATCCAACGAAGTGAACTCGAAGACATGAATCAGCTTCTGCTTACAAAAAGCATGTCCAAATGAACTTGCCGCAGCATTGAGCGTGCGCTGTTGTTCTAGACGAGTCTTCCGGGTGTCTCCGACGTTTAAATAACCACGGTGCCTAGTTATTGAGAGTAGTTCCCTCAAGACGGAAGCAGCACCATCTTTCGAAAGGTTGTGCTGTGTTAACGTTTAGACGATGGACAAAGCCCAAGTGTTCAAGATTGTTTAATAAGTCATACACCATCGTCAGAGCCAATTGATTTGAATGTTTAATCCGCATTTTCCATTTCATTCTGTCAGAATTCAATATTCATAATTTGTTACTGACCAGAATAATGTTATCACCACCTTGCGGTAAGGCAGTAAGTGATTACAATGTACTGTTGTATGTTGAGAGTTGGACACTTTGTGCAGGAGTGTGAGTGGGTCAGCAGGAAATGACCGTATTATTTAAACTGTAAATTGTGTGATATTATCATTGTTGTATGTTGACGGACACTTTGGGCAGGAGTCTGGGCGGGTCAGGAGGAAATTACCGTATTTTTTACACTGTAAATTGTGTGACATTATGATTGTTGTGTGTTGGCAGTTGGATACTTTGTGCAGGAGTGTGAGTGGGTCAGCAGGAAGTGACAGTACTGTGTACACTGTAAATTGTGTGACATTATGATTGTTGTATGTTGACAGTTGGACAATTTGTGCAGGAGTGTGAGTGGGTCAGCAGTAAGTGACGTACACTGTAAATTGTGTGACGTTATGATTGTTGTATGTTGGCAGTTGGACCTTTGTGCAGGAGTGTGAGTGGGTCAGCAGGAAGTGACCGTACTGTGTACACTGTAAATTGTGTGACATTATGATTGTTGTGTGTTGGCAGTTGGACACTTTGTGCAGGAGTGTGAGTGGGTTAGCAGGAAGTGACCGTACTGTGTACACTGTAAATTGTGTGACATTATGATTGTTGTATGTTGGCAGTTGGACACTTTGTGCAGGAGTGTGAGTGGGTCAGCAGGAAGTGACCGTACTGTGTACACTGTAAATTGTGTGACATTATGATTGTTGTGTGTTGGCAGTTGGACACTTTGTGCAGGAGTGTGAGTGGGTCAGAAGGAAGTGACCGTACTGTGTACACTGTAAATTGTGTGACATTATGATTGTTGTGTGTTGGCAGTTGGACACTTTGTGCAGGAGTGTGAGTGGGTCAGCAGGAAGTGACCGTACTGTGTACACTGTAAATTGTGTGACATTATGATTGTTGTATGTTGGCAGTTGGACACTTTGTGCAGGAGTGTGAGTGGGTCAGCAGGAAATGACCGTATTATTTAAACTGTAAATTGTGTGATATTATCATTGTTGTATGTTGACGGACACTTGGGCAGGAGTCTGGGCGGGTCAGGAGGAAATTACCGTATTTTTTACACTGTAAATTGTTGTGACATTATGATTGTTGTGTGTTGGCAGTTGGATACTTTGTGCAGGAGTTGTGAGTGGGTCAGCAGGAAGTGACCGTACTGTGTACACTGTAAATTGTGTGACATTATGATTGTTGTATGTTGGCAGTTGGACACTTTGTGCAGGAGTGCGAGTGGGTTAGCAGAAGTGACCGTACTGTGTACACTGTAAATTGTGTGACATTATGATTGTTGTATGTTGGCAGTTGGACACTTTGTGCAGGAGTGTGAGTGGGTCAGCAGGAAGTGACCGTACTGTGTACACTGTAAATTGTGTGACATTATGATTGTTGTGTGTTGGCAGTTGGACACTTTGTGCAGGAGTGTGAGTGGGTCAGAAGGAAGTGACCGTACTGTGTACACTGTAAATTGTGTGACATTATGATTGTTGTGTGTTGGCAGTTGGACACTTTGTGCAGGAGTGTGAGTGGGTCAGCAGGAAGTGACCGTACTGTGTACACTGTAAATTGTGTGACATTATGATTGTTGTATGTTGGCAGTTGGACACTTTGTGCAGGAGTGTGAGTGGGTCAGCAGGAAGTGACCGTACTGTGTACACTGTAAATTGTGTGACATTATGATTGTTGTGTGTTGGCAGTTGGACACTTTGTGCAGGAGTGTGAGTGGGTCAGCAGGAAGTGACCGTACTGTGTACACTGTAAATTGTGTGACATTATGATTGTTGTATGTTGGCAGTTGGACACTTTGTGCAGGAGTGTGAGTGGGTCAGCAGGAAATGACCGTATTATTTAAACTGTAAATTGTGTGATATTATCATTGTTGTATGTTGACGGACACTTTGGGCAGGAGTCTGGGCGGGTCAGGAGGAAATTACCGTATTTTTTACACTGTAAATTGTGTGACATTATGATTGTTGTGTGTTGGCAGTTGGATACTTTTTGCAGGAGTGTGAGTGGGTCAGCAGGAAGTGACAGTACTGTGTACACTGTAAATTGTGTGACATTATGATTGTTGTATGTTGGCAGTTGGACACTTTGTGCAGGAGTGCGAGTGGGTTAGCAGGAAGTGACCGTACTGTGTACACTGTAAATTGTGTGACATTATGATTGTTGTATGTTGGCAGTTGGACACTTTGTGCAGGAGTGTGAGTGGGTCAGCAGGAAGTGACCGTACTGTGTACACTGTAAATTGTGTGACATTATGATTGTTGTGTGTTGGCAGTTGGACACTTTGTGCAGGAGTGTGAGTGGGTCAGAAGGAAGTGACCGTACTGTGTACACTGTAAATTGTGTGACATTATGATTGTTGTGTGTTGGCAGTTGGACACTTTGTGCAGGATTGTGAGTGGGTCAGAAGGAAGTGACCGTAATGTGTACACTGTAAATTGTGTGACATTATGATTGTTGTGTGTTGGCAGTTGGACACTTTGTGCAGGAGTGTGAGTGGTTCAGAAGGAAGTGACCGTACTGTGTACACTGTAAATTATGTGACATTATGATTGTTGTATGTTGGCAGGCCTGGAGAGCCATCAGAGAAGAGACTGCTTTGGCTGTGAACAAAGGCTGCCATGCTGTTGGACTGACGAAGCAACACCTCTGATATCACGAGAGCTGTGATTGTTGGCATTTCACATTGCTGTATGTTTTATGTGTATTGCACTGTGTTTATGTTGGCAAATCTTACTTACCTTTGGTAGAAACTCGCTGCCACACATTTTAACAGCATTACATATTTGCACAGTGGCATGATGCTGCAGCAGACCCAGGATATTCTACACACTGCATAATGCCCGCCAGTAGCACTGCTAACATCGTAGTGAAGGTATTCAACACGTGTCTACACTGTCTGACATTGCACAGGAAGTTCCTGCAGTCTGTCTACTGAAGATTAGTGTCTGTCATGCTGACGTCTGTGTCGACGGATAAGCCTTGTTGACTGTTCACACACTGTGCTCCTGCAGAACATTGGTGTTTTGAAACTGAACTGAAAGGTGACCTCTACAGAAATAAAGTAAGGGATGTTAGATGTGTAGATGCGACTTGAAAGTATCCAACTGTTAACCGGTGTGTAAGAGGCACGACTGGGATACTACAAAGAGACAAAACTTTCTATTAAAACTATAATAGTTTGTGTCTGACCTTTTGTGATCGTCCGGAGGAATTTCACTTAACAAGTGTATAGTTGATACTGTAAATCACTTGAGAGAACTTAAATTGCATGCGGGCCAGTGTTGAATATTACAGTGTTTGTGCAATGAAAGTGACGTCATTGCTACATTTAGTATATTTGCATTAGTAAAAGATACTTTACTAGATCACTTTAAGAAACAGAGATAACTTTTTTAAATTCTTGGCTGTGTGCCTCACACTTCATTGAAAGCGCCTTTGATATGTTGTGTGAATATTAATATTGTATTGTACTATAGCAAGGAACTGACGTCACAGTGCGCACAGATAGAACTGCATAATGTCTACCTCAGAGTGTGTTGGTGCACAAGACATTGCGAGAGAAAATTTAACTTCGCCAACAGATCAGCCAGCTGAGCAAAGTGTTTTGCCGCCATTCTCAGGAAAATTAAGTGTAGATAAAAAGTTAAAACTGAGCAATGACAATTTTAAGCAAACAATTGATTATTCCTTCAAAGACAAAGATATAACCCCCCTGAGCCAACTGACAGCAACGCCCGCTTTTCCCACTCCCTACGTGCTGGCCCAGTTTGCCTCAAAGGCATACACAGACTACAACAGACGAGAGACTGACGCTCAGTATGAGACACGGTTAGCTTTACCTGACGGCTGGAAGTTACTGACAACAGCGTCTAATACTGGAATGAGTAACGGCTATTTTGGAGCAGCCTATTGGCACCCTGAGCATCAGCATGTTGTGATTGCTCATCGAGGTAATGTGCTTACTAATTTAGGACCAACGTTTACAGAAATATCTGGTGTGTTGTTTAAACACCATGTTCCACAAATGGATTCTGCCAGCACCTTTGCATATAAAGTTGTTGAAGTGCTGCGAGATGTTGATCATGAGAAGGGGACCAATCTTCAAGTGTTCTTCACTGGCCACGGTTTAGGAGGTTGGCTAGCGCAAATCACTACCTTTACCACTGAATACCTTAAGACAGAAGGAAATACATTCTTTAAAAGTGATAATGTCCCACACAGTTATCATCCTCACACAGTAGTTTTTGACAGCCCAGGTTGCAAAGATATGTTGTCACAAATGGCTGACGAACTTGACGTACGCTTGTATCGGCGTTCCATTTACTTAGACCACTTAGATATCACAAGTTATCTGTCCGCTCCAAATAGCGTTAATACTTGTAACAAACATGTAGGGACGGTGTATCGCATCTTTGTTGATTTGTCTGATATGGACTGGAAGGAAAAGCATACTGCATTGTATAACCTAGCAACGCATAGATTGGATAAAATTGTGGAAGTATTTGACCCTGAAACAGGGCAAGTACGTAAAGATGAGCAAGGTAAACTGAAGATACAAGTGGTCATAGATTGGCCAAACAGTGGCGTCCAACGTGGGAAAGAATACAAAACATTCTTTAAATGTGCAAAACATTTGAATAATTACCACCCAGACATTGCAGACGGAAGTTTCCGACTAGAAGGTCTCCATCCAATTCGTTATCAAACTACAAATTATGACAAGCGGGTGACTAATATAAGCATATTTAGTCAGGAAGAACGGCATTTTTTAGAGAGTTATCGTTGGTTACGTCGATTTTCGGAATCTTTTAAGCCTCAAGAATTGTTCTCTGTAATAAACAATAATCAGGCCCGAGAAGAAGCAGAAAGAATGTTACAAAGCTTTGAGATTCAAAACGACACAATTCGCTGTACAGACGCCAGTGCATTACAGGCCCTAATCCCCTACGTGAAGAGGCTGCTTCAACTATTTCCTGAGATACAAGATAAAATAAAGAGTGTATTATAACATGAGATTAGAAACAAGGTTTATCAGTTTGAAACAAGGCTTTACATCGCACAGATTAACCAACGTCCTCTTGATTTTAAAGCCTGCGACTTGAGTTTACGAGACTTTCTGAGAAGTGACCAACAACAAGTATTGCAGTTACACATGTCTGATGGTGATGGGTGGACAGGGCTAGTCAAGGTGTATCGGGTACTTCAGAAGAATGACTGTCTCAGTGAAGGTCAGTACACCGTAATGAAATTAAAGCGCTTGTTTGCTCTGAATAATTTGATAGATTTTGGTGCATTAATGCTGTCAACTGACACACCATATCTGATATTGGTGTCTTGTGAGGCCAACCAACTCCTGAATGGTTAGAAAGAAGACGTAATCAGAACATTGTTTAACACTTTGAAAAGTAAACCATCTATCAAATTCATCTTGTCCACACGATCAGAATTTACCACGGATAATTTTCTGCAGCACATAGGCATGGAAACATTTGAGAATGAGTTTGTAAGAAAAGATGAACAGTTAACTTGGAGTGATATAACAGCCAGTTCACAGGAGAACTTACTAGATAAGACAGACTTCAAGGCTCTGAATGAGCTCGTTACTGCTGATTCTCCACTTGAAACGTTACTGCCCCTTGTTGCTTTGCTGGAAGAAAAGTAACTTAACATTGGCGATCCTGTGCCGATGTCTAATGCGTACAGTGAAGGTCACAATATCGGCAGAACCTTTCGTCGTCAGTAGTTACAAACAGGATGTTTTTAGCTGTAAACGTGAGGAAAATTTTCCTAATTTAATAGCTTGAATTGAGCAAGAATTCAAACAACTCGGTCAGCAGCATCAGAAAACAACATGCATTGGCTATACAAAGACAAATAAGGGAAACTGTTTTTGGCAGCAATCACAAGGAAGCTTAGAAGCACTGCGTAAATATATTGACACGCACAGTTCGCACACATATACAGCTGATTATTTAGACAATCTCTTGGAGCAAGCACAGAGTGATGCTGATTTCTGATACAGCAGGGATGGATAAGTCAACCGTACTGACACAACTAAGCAAATCAAACAAAATTCCCTGCCAAATGGGTGGTGAGAATTGACTTAAATGACCACATACGCATTCGAGGCACTGTAAGAACAGATTGGTATAGAGAAAGCGATTGCATTTTGTTCAGAGGAAATTCTCTTATGATCACTGATTAATAGTAGATATTGTATTGAATCAAGTTACAGACCAACTGATGCACTTTTTAAAGCACTTTTTAAGTAGCTTTATTAAAAATGTTAAAATAGTACCCCTACACGTGTTTCGATCCTAGGATCATCGTCAGGGGGATTTTTTGCTAAAAGCTACGTCACTTCAATCACATGGTTTAAAATATTCCATTGGCACTATAAAACATATGTAAAATCTTGTAAAAAGATAAGTTAAAAAGTTGTAAAATTATAAAAACACTGTAGATGTTAGAAGTGCAGAACTGCTGGCTTTTGGTATTGTGGTAATATAAGCATGTGAAATGTTTTCGCGTGGTTAGCGAAGTGTACTGTGTGCTGTGTACTGTGTGTTGACGAGTCCTACGGTGGAATTCCACCGTAGGACTCGTCAACAGTGCATCAGTTGGTCTGTAACTTGATTCAATATGACGAAGATGCACGGTGTCCACAATGTGAAAAGTAGATATTGTAGTTGCCGTTC
Organism: Reticulitermes speratus; assembly: GCA_021186555.1. Classification (NCBI taxonomy): domain Eukaryota; kingdom Metazoa; phylum Arthropoda; class Insecta; order Blattodea; family Rhinotermitidae; genus Reticulitermes; species Reticulitermes speratus. The sequence goes on along the minus strand of JAJKFL010000237.1, from coordinate 1,687,821 downwards.
TTGACGAGTTTGACGTCGACCACGGTAAGATGTCGCGATTGTATTCTCTCCCTACCCCTATCCCAGTTTCACCCCCCTGAACGCAGCATGTACACAGTGTCACGTTGCTACAAACACCGACCTAGCTAACGAAGCCATGCAATGGACCAGGCGGTTATTTCGCCGACCTTTCACTGCGGGGGGCCTCTGGTCGACACCAAGTCACTTCATGTCGGAATTTTGGTGCAGAAATTGAATCTGACATGGGACCGGGTCAAGTGAAACTATACACATTGTTGCCAGTTTTGTGGTGGTGCAGTGAGCGCGTCTCAGCTTTACCTTATACCTACATTTCCTACGTTCTTGTGTTCCTACGTTCCTACGTGCTGTCAGTAGATATTGAGTCAGTATATAAACAGTAAGGCATTGTTATTTTGCTTTATTTCTTATCACTTTTCTGTTACACTGTTAGTATAATTATAAATATAGGCTATATCAAAGTGATTACAAATAATTGTGAGCATTAAATAAACATAAATTATTATTGAATATTATTATTATACATTGCTATTATAACTGATAACTCTGCGGTCAGTGTAGCGCTGCACGCTGGATGCTGCTGGAGATGCTTTATTGCAAGTTAAAGGTTTTAAACTATCGTACAGGGTGTCTGGCAGCAGACCTGTTATCGATAGAAGTGTTGTCACGTGTTCATATGTCCTTACTGTATTGCTTTACGTGGTAATTTGACATAAACTTACTTCTGAATTTCATTGTCTTGTTCCATTTTCATTTATCATCATGTTCGTCATGTTTATTGATGATGATGAAAGTCTAAAGATGATTTACGTATTGTATCTTAAAACTACTTACTTTTGTATTTATAAATTTGCAACATTTCTTCTCTTGGTTTAACCCTGTTGCAAATAAAGTAGTCGACAGTTACTGATACAAACACCCCCAGTTACTGATACAAACACCCCCAGTTACTGATACAAACACCCCCAGTTACTGATACAAACACCCTGAACAATAAAAATTCAGAACTTTGCCTGTAAACTGCTCCGTCCAGAGACACGTTGTGTTTCTCAGTCACTTCAATACAAACACACATTTCTCTCTCCACTAACAAAAGCAGTTGCACTTTGCCTCTAACTAAACAGAGCCAGAAACGATTTTTAAGAGTAAAATTGACGTAAATATTTTTGATTAAGTCGGACTCATAAGACTGTCATGGACATCAGAATAACAAAAATTGTAACCCACCTTCAATGCAAAATGAAAATTTAGATAAAAAAAACAGAGGATTCCCAATCTTCATTTTTCTCCAACCTCCAGTTTTGTGTCAATATTCACCTCAACACTTCCATATTAGATTCTCCCGACAATAAATAGGCAATTGAATTTTACGTTGTGTTCACCGTCGTTGAAGAAATTGAAAGTCAACTGAATATTGTGCGTTGTGGACGGGCGTGGCTATCAGTGTGCCCCCCTCACTGCACCATGTGGTCTGCTGTTGAAAGCGGAGCTGACTGTCAACAACGCCCGTCCTGGGTTTACCAGTCGAAGTTAGATCTGCACTTACTTACACAAATAACGATAAAATTACACCCTTTCTCGTAACAGACGTTTCAGACGACGATTGGCTGCACAACTGGCAGCATATCCTTCAAGTAGGCTGTGTTGTCGGCCACACTTCCACTGCTTGCAAGCAGGGGGTTGGCGAAGGCAGAGAGGCGGTTGAAGTTGTTCGTGGCTGAGTGGTGGGTCTGAACTGCGGGCTCGGGATAGACAGGCTGAAGAGGAGTTGGGTCAATGAACTGCACATGAGGCAGTTCGATGGTTGGGTTAAGGAACGGTTCGTCGGCAGTGCCACGCGTGTTGGAGAGAGGCACAGCAGGAAGGACATAGTAAGGAAACAGAGGGTCACCTAAGGCTGCATAAAGAGGGGAGAAACGTGAGACAATTGGTACGTTGCGGAAGGTATTTGGGTATTCGGGAGCTGTGCTGTAAACCGGATAAGGAGCGGTGTGGTGGAAATGCGGGTGTTGTGCTGGGAGGTTAGTGTAGAGAGGCTCGACGGCTGGCAGCGGAAGGGGATCAGACGTGGCTGTGGCGACGTCCGTCGTACCTTCGGCGTTGTTTCCGAGAGTTGTCGAGTGCTGCCGGATTCTGGATTCGTCTCTGGCGTAAAAGTTCTGGTTGTAGTATTGTGCAGTGTTCAGGTTCTCAGAAGCACTTGTCGCGCTGTTCTGGCTCGGAGGCATGACTTGCGCGGAAACTGCCACAAGGGCGGTGAGCAGAGACAGAAACACCTGCAAATGAAGGCATGTGATTTATGGTACTTGTCATGTTGAAACTACTAGAGCTGCTTTTGAATACTTCCACAGTACGATTATGAACCCTAGCATGGAGCAGGCACACCGGAATAGAGACACACTTCTGCACTGCCCACTCAATGCTATTCCTGTGATCAAATGGAGGAGGATGGTATTGGTAGGCCATGTAGCACGTGTGGATCAGAAGAGCAATTCCTACAGAATTTTGGTTGCCAACGAGTAAGAAAAGATCCCACTTGTAAGACCCACGCGCAGGTGACAGGATAATATTAAAGTGTATCATAAAACAATAGGTAGGAGGACGTGGCGTGCCTCAGAACAGGTACACGTGTTCCATTAAATGCAGAGAATTTCTTGAATAACTGAGGAAATACCAGTATCTGAGACAGGAATGTGATCCATGGAATGATTTGGTTAGACCTGTAACAAACACAGTATTACTGTTTGCTGAGATACAACGCCTTGTAGTTCGGTAGACAGGTAAGGCAGTATCTCGATGTTCGGGAATTCGACCTGTCGTGATCGCCCATTTCAATACCATTATTTGCACTATCGTGACTTTCCGACAAATCAAGATGAGACCATATAGGTAAAAGTGGGCTTTCTTCACTTTCTCGCTGTTGCGCAGACCACTCTCAGCACAGACCACTCTCAGCTCAGTTAAGCACTCTTTTTCATTAAAAAAGGTTGATTGCTTTTGTGTTTCCTGCAGTGAGGCTCTTCTTCAATTATTTAATGTATCTTGTGCCTCCAAAAGTGTTGTATTTATTATCAATGAATCTGTACTTTGTTTTCGGAGAATATTTTATATTTTTGGTGCCGATATTTCGTGAGTTCTTGCAATGACACAATCGTTGTGCATTGCTGATACATTCGCCACAGTTTTATCAGACCCAACTAATTACGAACACACAGTCACTATATTCGCCACAGTTTTATCAGTCCCAACTAATCACGAACACACAGTCACTATATTCGCCACAGTTTTATCAGACCCAACTAATTACGAACACACAGTCACTATATTCGCCACAGTTTTATCAGTCCCAACTAATCACGAACACACAGTCACTATATTCGCCACAGTTCTATCAGTCCCAACTAATCACGAACACACAGTCACTATATTCGCCACAGTTTTATCAGACCCAACTAATTACGAACACACAGTCACTATATTCGCCACAGTTTTATCAGTCCCAACTAATCACGAACACACAGTCACTATATTCGCCACAGTTTTATCAGTCCCAACTAATCACGAACACACAGTCACTATATTCGCCACAGTTGTATCAGTCCCAACTAATCGCGAACACACAGTCACTATATTCGCCACAGTTCTATCAGTCCCAACTAATCACGAACACACAGTCACTATATTCGCCACAGTTCTATCAGTCCCAACTAATCACGAACACACAGTCACTATATTCGCCACAGTTTTATCAGTCCCAACTAATCACGAACTACACAGTCACTATATTCGCCACAGTTCTATCAGTCCCAACTAATCACGAACACACAGTCACTATATTCGCCACAGTTCTATCAGTCCCAACTAATCACGAACATACAATCACTATATTCGCCACAGTTCTATCAGTCCCAACTAATCACGAACATACAATCACTATATTCGCCACAGTTCTATCAGTCCAACTAATCACGAACATACAGTCACTATATTCGCCACAGTTCTATCAGTCCCAACTAATCACGAACATACAATCACTATATTCGCCACAGTTCTATCAGTCCCAACTAATCACGAACATACAATCACTATATTCGCCACAGTTTTATCAGTCCCAACTAATCACGAACACACAGTCACTATATTCGCCACAGTTTTATCAGTCCCAACTAATCACGAACACACAGTCACTATATTCGCCACAGTTTTATCAGTCCCAACTAATCACGAACACACAGTCACTATATTCGCCACAGTTTTATCAGTCCCAACTAATCACGAACACACAGTCACTATATTCGCCACAGTTGTATCAGTCCCAACTAATCACGAACACACAGTCACTATATTCGCCACAGTTTTATCAGTCCCAACTAATCACGAACACACAGTCACTATATTCGCCACAGTTTTATCAGTCCCAACTAATCACGAACACACAGTCACTATATTCGCCACAGTTCTATCAGTCCCAACTAATCACGAACACACAGTCACTATATTCGCCACAGTTTTATCAGTCCCAACTAATCACGAACACACAGTCACTATATTCGCCACAGTTCTATCAGTCCCAACTAATCACGAACACACAGTCACTATATTCGCCACAGTTCTATCAGTCCCAACTAATCACGAACATACAATCACTATATTCGCCACAGTTCTATCAGTCCCAACTAATCACGAACATACAATCACTATATTCGCCACAGTTCTATCAGTCCCAACTAATCACGAACATACAGTCACTATATTCGCCACAGTTCTATCAGTCCCAACTAATCACGAACATACAATCACTATATTCGCCACAGTTCTATCAGTCCCAACTAATCACGAACATACAATCACTATATTCGCCACAGTTTTATCAGTCCCAACTAATCACGAACACACAGTCACTATATTCGCCACAGTTTTATCAGTCCCAACTAATCACGAACACACAGTCACTATATTCGCCACAGTTTTATCAGTCCCAACTAATCACGAACACACAGTCACTATATTCGCCACAGTTTTATCAGTCCCAACTAATCACGAACACACAGTCACTATATTCGCCACAGTTGTATCAGTCCCAACTAATCACGAACACACAGTCACTATATTCGCCACAGTTTTATCAGTCCCAACTAATCACGAACACACAGTCACTATATTCGCCACAGTTTTATCAGTCCCAACTAATCACGAAACACAGTCACTATATTCGCCACAGTTTTATCAGACCCAACTAATTACGAACACACAGTCACTATATTCGCCACAGTTTTATCAGTCCCAACTAATCACGAACACACAGTCACTATATTCGTCACAGTTTTATCAGTCCCAACTAATCACGAACACACAGTCACTTATTTCGCCACAGTTTTATCAGTCCCAACTAATCACGAACACACAGTCACTATATTCGCCACAGTTTTATCAGTCCCAACTAATCACGAACACACAGTCACTATATTCGCCACAGTTCTATCAGTCCCAACTAATCACGAACACACAGTCACTATATTCGCCACAGTTCTATCAGTCCCAACTAATCACGAACACACAGTCACTATATTCGCCACAGTTTTATCAGTCCCAACTAATCACGAACACACAGTCACTATATTCGCCACAGTTCTATCAGTCCCAACTAATCACGAACACACAGTCACTATATTCGCCACAGTTTTATCAGTCCCAACTAATCACGAACACACAGTCACTATATTCGCCACAGTTTTATCAGTCCCAACTAATCACGAACACACAGTCACTATATTCGCCACAGTTTTATCAGTCCCAACTAATCACGAACACACAGTCACTATATTCGCCACAGTTTTATCAGTCCCAACTAATCACGAACATACAGTCACTATATTCGCCACAGTTTTATCAGTCCCAACTAATCACGAACACACAGTCACTATATTCGCCACAGTTTTATCAGTCCCAACTAATCACGAACACACAGTCACTATATTCGCCACAGTTTTATCAGTCCCAACTAATCACGAACACACAGTCACTATATTCGTCACAGTTTTATCAGTCCCAACTAATCACGAACACACAGTCACTATATTCGTCACAGTTTTATCAGTCCCAACTAATCACAAACACACAGTCACTATATTCGTCACAGTTTTATCAGTCCCAACTAATCACGAACACACAGTCACTATATTCGCCACAGTTTTATCAGTCCCAACTAATCACGAACACACAGTCACTATATTCGTCACAGTTTTATCAGTCCCAACTAATCACAAACACACAGTCACTATATTCGCCACAGTTTTATCAGTCCCAACTAATCACGAACACACAGTCACTATATTCGCCACAGTTTTATCAGTCCCAACTAATCACGAACACACAGTCACTATATTCGCCACAGTTTTATCAGTCCCAACTAATCACGAACACCCAGTCACTACTGTGCCAAATTCCGTTCCTTGACTAAGAAAGCGGCAGATTTTGTATGGACGGTTGGTATCCGTCTACCAAAATGTACGGCGTCACAACCCGCAGGACTGTACCTCACATGTCACTATAACAGACTGTTCCTAACTTGACACAAGTACTAACACTTCCGACTTGTATGCCAAAGTCACCGATTCGAATGCTGCCCGCCAAATCGATCATCCGACAGTTTTTACAATATTCGCCAGTATCTACAGATATGCGGTACTGTACCTCGAACTAGGATATGACCGACTCCTTCCAAGTCCCTTCCAATTTATATTAACTAATACAGTCCAACTCGGTTATAACGTCGTGAAAGCTGCTGAATGTTTTGTGTCGTTATAAACGAGTGTCGTTATAACCGAGGAGTATAATGTTATGGTTAACAGCGACGAATTAATTGGTACCACACAAAATCTGACGCTATAAGCGAGGTGTCGTATAAACCGATGTCGTTATAACCGGTTTCGATTATACTGTACAATCTGACGTTGTACAAGTAACACAACTGACGGCGTGGTTGTACAAACAATACAACAACGACGGAAGTGTGTCCTCGAGAAGCTGGCCTTCAGGCTGCTGACCAAAGCATTTTGTGTACTTTGTGGAACCTGAAGTTCATCACCGTGTTCACAACATCTCGCTACTTGTCCCTGTCCTGAACAAGATCAATCCAGTTCACGTCCTCCTGTCCTATTTCTTTAAGATTAACTTTAGTATTATTCTTCCATCTATGTCAAGTCTTTCAAGTAGCCTCTTTCCTTTAGTGATACCCACCAAAATCCTGCATGAATTTCACTTTTCCCCTTACGTTCTACATGCCCATCGTATTATCCTCCATCATTTGATCACCCGAATAATAGTTGGTGAGGATTGAAGTTTATGAAGTTACTCCTCATGTAATTTTCTCAACTCTCCTATTGCCACGTCATTCTCAGGCCTAAACACTTTCCTCATCACCACATTCACAAAAGCCGTCACCCTGTGGCCTTTCCTTAATATGACAGACCAAGTTTCACAATCAACTTTAAAAACTGACACAATTCTAGTGTTATATACTTTAACGTCTGTGTTCCTAGTTAGCAAACGGACAGACAAGAGATTCTGCACCGATTGGCAGCAGGCACTCCCTAGTTAGCAAACGGACAGACAAGAGATTCTGCACCGATTGGCAGCAGGCACTCCCTAGTTAGCAAACGGACAGACAAGAGATTCTGCACCGATTGGCAGCAGGCACTCCCTAGTTAGCAAACGGACAGACAAGACATTCTGCACCGATTGGCAGCAGGCATCCCTAGTTAGCAAACGGACAGACAAGACATTCTGCACCGATTGGCAGCAGGCACTCCCTAGTTAGCAAACGGACAGACAAGAGATTCTGCACCGATTGGCAGCAGGCACTCCCTAGTTAGCAAACGGACAGACAAGAGATTCTGCACCGATTGGCAGCAGGCACTCCCTAGTTAGCAAACGGACAGACAAGACATTCTGCACCGATTGGCAGCAGGCACTCCCTAGTTAGCAAACGGACAGACAAGACATTCTGCACCGATTGGCAGCAGGCACTCCCCAACTAAATCCTTCCCTAATTTCACCATAAATACAATTTTCATTCCTTAGTGCTTTCCCACATATGTGAACTTCGCCATATATTCAAACCACGTATTACCTATATCGATGTTGTGACTCTGTCCTGGCATTCTGTCCACAAGACATGATCACATACATATGTCACTCTGTCCTGCATTCTGTCCACAAGACATGATCACATACATATGTCACTCTGTCCTGCATTCTGTCCACAAGACATGATCACATACATATGTCACTCTGTCCTGCATTCTGTCCACAAGACATGATCACATACATATGTCACTCTGTCCTGCATTCTGTGCACAAGACATGATCACATACATATGTCACTCTGTCCTGCATTCTGTCCACAAGACATGATCACATACATATGTCACTCTGTCCTGCATTCTGTCCACAAGACATGATCACATACATATGTCACAGCTGTCCTGCATTCTGTCCACAAGACATGATCACATACATATGTCACTCTGTCCTGCATTCTGTCCACAAGACATGATCACATACATATGTCACTCTGTCCTGCATTCTGTCCACAAGACATGATCACATACATATGTCACTCTGTCCTGCATTCTGTCCACAAGACATGATCACATACATATGTCACTCTGTCCTGCATTCTGTCCACAAGACATGATCACATACATATGTCACTCCGTATTTAGACCTACTTCTTGACAAACCTCCTTCCCGGAGTCTAATTAAACTTCTGCCGTTTTCACTACATTATTTGTATTTTCACCCTAATAAAGAAAGTTATCAGAAAGAACTAGTAGCTGATGGATGTGTATCACACAGCTTCACTCCGTCCCATTCTCAGTAAAAGGTAAAGTTCACCCTATAACAGGCCACGAAGGCCCAGAGAGGGAGTAGAGGTATAGCTGTACTCTTTCCTTAACCTCGGCGCCATATGGGATGGGTGGTCAACTCCACGCCCTGCCGCTTTACCTCCAGGAAATAGACCCAGTACCCGTTGAACAGGAGGCTGGATGGGCCCCAGGGCCGGTCTGGACGGCTGCGAAAAATCTCGCTCCCACCGGGATTTTTTTTTTTTTTGCCTGTCCGGGGTTTTTCCCCTTTGATCCATTTTTGTACTGTTTAAATCCTTTCGTCCTTCATGTCACTTTACTTTCCATATTACCGTCCTTACAACAAACACAACACAAACATCCATGCCCCCGGTGGGATTCGAACCCACAATCCCAGTAAGCGAGCGGCCGAAGACCCACGCCTTAGACCGCACGGCCACTGGGATAGGCAATTCGATCCCCGGACCGTCCATCCCGTAGCGAGTCGCTATACCGACTGAGCTATCGCGGCCCACCCTGTTCTCAGTAGTCACTTAAGTACGACACAAACCACTTACCCTGTTCGTCATCTTAAGGCCAAGTACACTGCAGATGTGCTGATGTCAAGCTGGTGGCTACTTCAGTATATATATACATCTAGCACTGAAATATGTTTACTTTGGCGGCACGGAAAATGACACTTCAAGGATGATTTACAGTAATTACGGTTTACTGCTCGTACTGCATAAACTGTATTCAGTTCTTTAGCTGTTGGGACTCTTTAAGGTATCGGTATTGGTGCACAGCACGTGGCTCTGTCTGACACACGTGACTGTGATGACAACAAACATAGCTGCAGCATCAGCGAGGAGCCACAGACGTTCTGTGGATTGTTTATGCAGGGTGTTTATACTTTGTGATCATGTTCTGGAGATACGTGAGTCTGTGTGGGTCCGAGTTTACGAAACACAGTGTGTTAGCTAGAAACACGACACAACACTCTTCCTATATATACAGTAACAACCTGAGATGCTGTGAAGTTCTCACCGTTACAGCAGCAGTTTGTGAGACATGGCGGTTACAGTAAGTATGCTTCGTATTTATTGTATCAACTGGTGGTACTGTCGAAACACGGGACATTATTTTATCTGGCAACTATGGTTTGTCACTGCCATTCACTAATCCGCCGGACGTGTGGGCGAGATCTTGGTTGGCTACACTGTTACGGTAAATGTAGCTATAGGAAATGGCAAATGATAGATATCTGATGAAATAATAACTTCGTACACGGCTACCTGATATTTGGTACGGTAGTTTAACTGTACACGGCTACCTGATATTTGGTACGGTAGATTAACTGTACACGGCTACCTGATATTTGGTACGGTAGATTAACTGTACACGGCTACCTGATATTTGGTACGGTAGATTAACTGTACACGGCTACCTGATATTTGGTACGGTAGATTAACTCTACACTGCTACCTGATATTTCGTACGGTAGATTAACTGTACACGGCTACCTGATATTTGGTACGGTAGATTAACTCTACACTGCTACCTGATATTTGGTACGGTAGATTAACTGTACACAGCTACCTGATATTTGGTACGGTAGATTAACTGTACACAGCTACCTGATATTTGGTACGGTAGTTTAACTGTACACGGCTACCTGATATTTGGTACGGTAGATTAACTTACACTGCTACCTGATATTTGGTACTGTAGATTAACTCTACACTGCTACCTGATATTTGGTACGGTAGGTTAACTGTACACAGCTACCTGATATTTGGTACGGTAGATTAACTGTACACAGCTACCTGATATTTGGTACGGTAGATTAACTTTACACAGCTACCTGATATTTGGTACGGTAGTTTAACTGTACACGGCTACCTGATATTTGGTACGGTAGATTAACTCTACACTGCTACCTGATATTTGGTACGGTAGATTAACTGTACACGGCTACCTGATATTTGGTACGGCAGTTTAACTGTACACGGCTACCTGATATTTGGTACGGTAGATTAACTCTACACTGCTACTGATATTTGGTACGGTAGGTTAATACTGTACACGGCTACCTGATATTTGGTACGGTAGATTAACTGTACACGGCTACCTGATATTTGGTACGGTAGATTAACTCTACACTGCTACCTGATATTTGGTACGGTAGATTAACTGTACACAGCTACCTGATATTTGGTACGGTAGATTAACTCTACACTGCTACCTGATATTTGGTACGGTAGTTTAACTGTACACGGCTACCTGATATTTGGTACGGTAGATTAACTGTACACTGCTACCTGATATTTGGTACGGTAGATTAACTCTACACTGCTACCTGATATTTGGTACGGTAGATTAACTGTACACAGCTACCTGATATTTGGTACGGTAGATTAACTCTACACTGCTACCTGATATTTGGTACGGTAGATTAACTCTACACAGCTACCTGATATTTGGTACGGTAGACTAACTGTACACAGCTACCTGATATTTGGTACGGTAGTTTAACTGTACACGGCTACCTGATATTTGGTACGGTAGTTTAACTGTACACGGCTACCTGATATTTGGTACGGTAGATTAACTCTACACTGCTACCTGATATTTGGTACGGTAGATTAACTGTACACGGCTACCTGATATTTGGTACGGTAGATTAACTGTACACGGCTACCTGATATTTGGTACGGTAGTTTAACTGTACACGGCTACCTGATATTTGGTACGGTAGATTAACTCTACACTGCTACCTGATATTTGGTACGGTAGATTAACTGTACACGGCTACCTGATATTTGGTACGGTAGTTTAACTGTACACGGCTACCTGATATTTGGTACGGTAGATTAACTCTACACTGCTACCTGATATTTGGTACGGTAGATTAACTGTACACGGCTACCTGATATTTGGTACGGTAGATTAACTGTACACGGCTACCTGATATTTGGTACGGTAGATTAACTCTACACTGCTACCTGATATTTGGTACGGTAGATTAACTGTACACGGCTACCTGATATTTGGTATGGTAGATTAACTCTACACTGCTACCTGATATTTGGTACGGTAGATTAACTGTACACGGCTACCTGATATTTGGTACGGTAGTTTAACTGTACACGGCTACCTGATATTTGGTACGGTAGATTAACTCTACACTGCTACATGATATTTGGTACGGTAGATTAACTGTACACGGCTACCTGATATTTGGTACGGTAGATTAACTGTACACGGCTACCTGATATTTGGTACGGTAGATTAACTCTACACTGCTACCTGATATTTGGTACGGTATATTAACTCTACACTGCTACCTGATATTTGGTACGGTAGATTAACTGTACACGGCTACCTGATATTTGGTACGGTAGATTAAGTCTACACTGCTACCTGATATTTGGTACGGTAGATTAACTGTACACGGCTACCTGATATTTGGTACGGTAGATTAACTGTACACGGCTACCTGATATTTGGTACGGTAGATTAACTCTACACTGCTACCTGATATTTGGTACGGTAGCTTAACTGTACACGGCTACCTGATATTTGGTACGGTAGATTAACTGTACACTGCTACCTGATATTTGGTACGGTAGATTAACTGTACACAGCTATCTGATATTTGGTACGGTAGATTAACTGTACACAGCTACCTGATATTTGGTACGGTAGATTAACTTTACACAGCTACCTGATATTTGGTACGGTAGTTTAACTGTACACGGCTACCTGATATTTGGTACGGTAGATTAACTCTACACTGCTACCTGATATTTGGTACGGTAGATTAACTGTACACGGCTACCTGATATTTGGTACGGTAGTTTAACTGTACACGGCTAACTGATATTGGTACGGTAGATTAACTCTACACTGCTACCTGATATTTGGTACGGTAGGTTAACTGTACACGGCTACCTGATATTTGGTACGGTAGATTAACTGTACACGGCTACCTGATATTTGGTACGGTAGATTAACTCTACACTGCTACCTGATATTTGGTACGGTAGATTAACTGTACACAGCTACCTGATATTTGGTACGGTAGTTTAACTGTACACGGCTACCTGATATTTGGTACGGTAGATTAACTCTACACTGCTACATGATATTTGGTACGGTAGATTAACTGTACACGGCTACCTGATATTTGGTACGGTAGATTAACTGTACACGGCTACCTGATATTTGGTACGGTAGATTAACTCTACACTGCTACCTGATATTAGGTACGGTATATTAACTCTACACTGCTACCTGATATTTGGTACGGTAGATTAACTGTACACGGCTACCTGATATTTGGTACGGTAGATTAAGTCTACACTGCTACCTGATATTTGGTACGGTAGATTAACTGTACACGGCTACCTGATATTTGGTACGGTAGATTAACTGTACACGGCTACCTGATATTTGGTACGGTAGATTAACTCTACACTGCTACCTGATATTTGGTACGGTAGCTTAACTGTACACGGCTACCTGATATTTGGTACGGTAGATTAACTGTACACAGCTACCTGATATTTGGTACGGTAGTTTAACTGTACACGGCTACCTGATATTTGGTACGGTAGATTAACTCTACACTGCTACCTGATATTTGGTACGGTAGGTTAACTGTACACGGCTACCTGATATTTGGTACGGTAGATTAACTGTACACGGCTACCTGATATTTGGTACGGTAGTTTAACTGTACACGGCTACCTGATATTTGGTACGGTAGATTAACTGTACACTGCTACCTGATATTTGGTACGGTAGATTAACTCTACACTGCTACCTGATATTTGGTACGGTAGATTAACTGTACACAGCTACCTGATATTTGGTACGGTAGATTAACTCTACACAGCTACCTGATATTTGGTACGGTAGATTAACTGTACACAGCTACCTGATATTTGGTACGGTAGTTTAACTGTACACGGCTACCTGATATTTGGTACGGTAGATTAACTGTACACAGCTACCTGATATTTGGTACGGTAGATTAACTCTACACTGCTACCTGATATTTGGTACGGTAGATTAACTCTACACTGCTACCTGATATTTGGTACGGTAGATTAACTGTACACGGCTACCTGATATTTGGTACGGTAGTTAACTGTACACGGCTACCTGATATTTGGTACGGTAGATTAACTCGTACACTGCTACCTGATATTTGGTACGGTAGATTAACTGTACACGCTACCTGATATTTGGTACGGTAGATTAACTGTACACGGCTACCTGATTTTGGTACGGTAGATTAACTTACACTGCTACCTGATATTTGGTACGGTAGATTAACTGTACACGGCTACCTGATATTTGGTATCGGTAGATTAACTCTACACTGCTACCTGATATTTGGTACGGTAGATTAACTGTACACGGCTACCTGATATTTGGTACGGTAGATTAATGTACACGGCTACCTGATATTTGGTACGGTAGATTAACTCTACACTGCTACCTGATATTTGGTACGGTAGATTAACTGTACACGGCTACCTGATATTTGGTACGGTAGATTAACTGTACACGGCTACCTGATATTTGGTACGGTAGATTAACTTACACGCTACCTGATATTTGGTACGGTATAGATTAACTCTACACTGCTACCTGATATTTGGTACGGTAGATTAACTGTACACGGCTACCTGATATTTGGTACGGTAGATTAAGTCTACACTGCTACCTGATATTTGGTACGGTAGATTAACTGTACACGGCTACCTGATATTTGGTACGGTAGATTAACTGTACACGGCTACCTGATATTTGGTACGGTAATTAATCTACACTGCTACCTGATATTTGGTACGGTAGATTAACTGTACACGGCTACCTGATATTTGGTACGGTAGATTAAGTCTACACTGCTACCTGATATTTGGTACGGTAGATTAACTGTACACGGCTACCTGATATTTGGTACGGTAGATTAACTGTACACGGCTACCTGATATTTGGTACGGTAGATTAACTGTACACGGTTACCTGATATTTGGTACGGTAGATTAACTGTACACGGCTACCTGATATTTGGTACGGTAGATTAACTGTACACGGCTACCTGATATTTGGTACGGTAGATTAACTGTACACGGCTACCTGATATTTGGTTACGGTAGATTAACTGTACACGGCTCGCAAAGAAAGCGCGTAATTTTGTAGCAAATATTTCGTTAAGTTGTGTTTTAATAAACATGGATATTATTTTTGACAATACCCATCCTCTTCTATAATTCCAAACATTTTGTAACTTTTCCGAAACAGGATGTGTCCGTCATTATATTTAATTTGAGACGGGCCCCATGGTCACATATACTCCTTCGAAGGAGGTAAACTGTAACATTCCATAATTAATACATTAACCAACTTATGCACTTAATAAAATACATTCAGAAGTATAAAACTCCTACATGTTTCGGCACCGAGGTGCCATCATCAGGGAGTTATTCTGACAAAGGAGTATAAGGCCAGGACGTTTATTGTAGTTATTGTGTATTGTATTGGTATTGTATATGTACGTATTGTATTATGTATTTGTATATGTACGTATTAGCATATGTATGTACGTACGTATTCGTGTATGTATGTATGTGCTACCTTTAACCACAACCACTGAACCATGCCGGCTACAGTAACGCACGACCACACCGCATGTGGCGCTCAATTATAACGTTTCCACGGAGTAGTCATTTAGTCGGACGTATTAATCTGGGCATTGTGGGGCCGAAAACCGTTCGTCATATGGGTTGGTCTACAAGGATGGGTGGACTTGTCAGAAGTGTACTGAGTGGGTATATCGCGTCGGAGGTTTGTATTTATTTGAAGGCCCCATTTAGAATCCCAAATTGTAAGTAAAACTCCATTACCGAACACTGTGAATCGAACCCACCCTTCTAGCACTGAGGTTAAGCTTGAGCAGTGCTGCCCTCTACACCTCTGTGCCTCCATGACATGTCAGGGGCGACCTTTTTACCTTACCTGGGAAAGTAACTGAAAAATATGCAGCAGTGTTCTACAGTTGCTAGCAGTGAGCACTGTCAGCACAACAAATGCATCAAGTAGGATGTGTGTGCATATTTGTCGGTGAAGTTTATGTTACTGACATGTAAACATTGTTGGCATATAAATCATCAGTTTTTTGATTATCATAACTTCAGCCTGAATTGTTATGAACGGGTCACTAGCTCTGTTACAGAGTGTATCAGTGTAGACAGTTAAAACCTGTGGGTGTTATGAATATCAAGTTTGGGCTGCATACTTGCTTAGAAGACCAGAATAAGATTAATTAGTGTGGAGATAAATGGAACTGTAACATGACGACTGTGTGTTTTGACAGCGCAACATGGATTTAATAAAGACTGAACCTGGTCCAGATGCTGAATTGTACCCAGCATCTTGCATTGAAAATCAGTTGATTGATGTAAAAGTGGAAGAGAAACCTTTGTTCATAACTTTGCCACTACAGGATGCTGGAAATGATGTGAGTTGTTTGTCTGCCTGTTACTAATCACATGCAGTAGTAACGAACTGTTGGCTGTTGCCATGGTATCTGTTTTTAAACTTTGATATTCAGTAATGACTCCCTTTGTAATGTTGCATGCTGTATGTGGCAGTTGCTGTTTATTTCTGCTATTTATGTGTATTATTTTAACCCTGCTCTTTCAATCATTCTGCAGTCTGTCTTACGACAGGTCCGTAGCCTCTTCCAAAGCGAGTTCTCCACAGGGTGCGATCTAGTGCTTCCTCTTTCAATTTCCAGTATCTTCTCTTTTCCTTAACGTCATCCAGTAGCTGCTTACGTCTTCACCCTCGTCTTCCCGTCACTTCTATCCTTCCCTCTAACTTTCTTTCAATCACGTGTTTCAGAAGGCAGTTTCTACGCAAGATGTGACCAATCCAGCTAGCCTTTCGTCTTTTTATTGTATGTACGATATTCCTCTCCTCCTTGACTCTGTGTAATACTTCTTCATTTCTCACATGATCGGTCCAACTGATCTTCTCCATTCTTCTCCAGCACCACATTTCAAAACTTTCCAGATACTTCTGATCTACTTTCAGAAGGTCCACGTTTCAGCACCATACAAAGCTATGCTCCAAATGTAGCACTTTAGTATGAGCGCAGCTGAATGTTATGCTCTCCAGTTTCTTACATTTTGTGTAGTAACAGCGTGGGGCACTTGAGAACTTGTGAGCTGGAAGTGCCAACATTACAGCCTAGTTTAGAGTCCTGATACATGGTAACAGATCTGTGAAAGATCTCAGCTTTCCTAATTGGCTGTAGAATATACAACAAGAACATGGCAGCCAGGCAGAATTTTTCTTGCAGATTTGTTTTTCTGACAGTGGTGTTGGTGAAGATTCAGTTCTTCCCCTCTTTTTATGCCATGTCTTATAGTAAATATTTCTTTATGTTCAAAGGCTTGTAGTGCCACCATTTTCAGGGTAAACAGTCCTAGGAGAGTAGTTACGCACGGCAGTGCATATGTTATACAAGCGTGGACATTAGGAGTGGTGCAGGAGTGGTAATTGGTGATGAGCCAATTTGGGTGATCGTGATGTGCATTGGGATAAGCGTGTGAGAATAATGTGGTGCTTGCAAGTCTTACATTGTGATGAGCGTCATGATTAATGCTTGCAGACAAATATTATTAGAGTGATTGTGGATGGAGAAACAGCCTGCTGTGTGGAGTGTAGCTGTGAAATGAGCAGTCGCAAACTGCTGACAACAGGTTGTGTCTGTGATTGCTTTGTGAATTAATTGTTTTTTGAAAGGAACCAAGAATTGTATGATTGTAAAATTTAAATGTATTTGAACTTTTTCATTATTTAATTTCTGTGTCTGCTAGTCATGTAATTTTATTAATTATTCTTACATAAAAGCAGTGTAGTATTTTTATAATGAAATGTTGCAAAGAAAGTCTACTTTTAAAACATATTCACATTCTTTTTTCTTAGTAATGAGTGTGACAGTTATATGGAAGGAATTTTGTACAAAAGCCATTACTGGTTTGATAGGATGAAAAACGTGTGTAAAGAAAGTTTATTCTGTTTCATGTAAGAAGACACAGGCATGATTCACAAGCTTACTGCGGTTTTACATGACTGTCTGGATTTACTGACAATTGTGTCTTTCATCTTTTCAGAATGGAAATGAAGCAATTGGTATAAAATTGGAGACCACAGATTTGCAGGAGGAGGAGGACCCTTTGGCTGTAACGTTGCCAGTAACGAAGACTGAACAAGAGGTGAGATGTATGTCTGTGTGTCCAGAGTTTAGGGAAATCCAGGTTTGTTTAATGGATTATCAATTTCACATCTCTGTTCCATCACACTAAATGGCTCCATTCTGCTAGTGGAGAACCTGCGACCAAAAGTCTGTACAGTATTGTACAGTAAAATCCTTTAATCTGGCATCTGATAATCCAGAAATCTGGTTAAGGTAAAGATGTCCCTGTCTACATTGTGAAGGCATATAGGGGGAGTAGAGGTGTACGTCCATTTATTCTTAACTTCGGCACCAGATAGAGATGGGTAGTCAACTTTGTACTCTGGTCACCTCAGCCGCCGCCCCATCTGGAATGAAGTCCTGGTACCCATTAAATATGAGGCTGGGTGGGCCTCAGAACCAGTCTGCTTGTGCCTGCTGGGAAACAGAGAAACAATTACATTAATATTTCTTTTACCAAGTGGAAGTACCATATTGCAGTAGTCTGTTTACAAGTACCATATTGCAGTAGTCTGTTTACAAGTACCATATTGCAGTAGTCTGTTCACAAGTACCATATTGCAGTAGTCTGTTTACAAGTACCATATTGCAGTAGTCTGTTTACAAGTGTAAGCATAATATCCAATACAGTGTGTTGTGGGTATAAGCACAACCAGGCTGGAGGTTTTTTTTTTTAAGAAGAACTTTACATGATTTAGGAACATGATAAATGCTTGAACTTTGTATCACTTATAACACCAGTCTTTAGCTTTAATGCCACATAAAGCAATGCAAAGTAAATATTTCGTGATTTTTGCCCTTCTGGTTTTCTGTAATACATCAGCATGCTCTATGATCGGTGGCTGCATGAACTGGGCTTTCTACCTACCTTGCTGAAAGAAAATGGATGTTAAATGTGGAGACCTGTGGGGGTATAAAGGAAGGCTACCCCTACCCATCCAGCAAAATGGAGACGTGCAAGAAAGCGTAAAAGGGTGCAGTGCACCACCTTGCTAGGGGCATGCGGTGGCGCAGTTGCTTGAGGCACTGCGCTACAAGCTGGAAGGTCGCGGGTTCGATTCCCGATGGTGTCATTTGAATTTTTCATTGACATAATCCTTTCGGTCGCACTATGGCCCTGTTTGGTCTGGCGACTGTTTGGTCACTCACATTTATCAAAGCTACATATTTATGTAAAGATAAGCAGTAAAAGCCATGTAGGAATCATAACAACAGTGGAGCTGGAACACCAATTAGTAGTCAGAAGCTTAGCATTTTGTGGTGGATTCCACACGATAGAACTTTGTAATACATGTGCACATTGGAAAGAGGAACTTAAATAACAAGTTGTAACAAAAGTACTACATCTATCACATCATACATTTCAATATATTATTTTAATATGTAATTAAGTATCATTACATAAGGTTTTGGCAAAATGAAAATAATAACTACTGACATTTGTATGTAGATTACTTGAATAAAGCAGCTTGATGTTGGATCCATTAGATGCCGGCTACAAATCAATATTCCAGTTGTGGTTTTACAAAAGCCTGTTGACAAGCTGTGTAGCATTATGTACAATAAATTGCTTGATTTCAGTTTAATGCTTGAGAAACTTGTGACTTATGTACGTCAGCTTTCGTTTTGAAGCATTTCCTGGTATAAGATTTACATGCATTTGTGTGTGAATTGAGGGTAGATGGTAGTCTTCAGACAAAACATTGAACGTTGTGTGAGGAGTGATAGTGTGTTTTTATACTGAAAATGTATGCAACTGTTTAGATTATAAGTTAATTTTTGAAACAAAAGCAGCAAATGCTATGCTAATTTAACTGTGGTGAGAAGGAAATGGTGTCTGTGAATCTTGAATTGTTTACAGAGTACAGTTCACTGTATTTCTGATGTGTGTGCAAACAGAAACGTCTGATGACTTAAAAGTTACTTGACTTGTGTTCCTTGCTTTCATACCCATTCTAATCTTTTTTCTGTTTTTTTTACAGAGTATTTTTAGTGAAAATCAGCTCATGCATGACAAGAATCACATGTGTGCCTGTGATGGACATAATAAGTCATTCAGGTGCAAGTGTATTCTCAAGGCAAATGAAAGCATGCATCATGGAGAGCAGTCATATGTATGTGATGTGTGTAGAAAGTCTTTCAGTCGGAAGTATTTTTTAAAGACGCATCACCGCATACATAGTGGAGAGCGCCCATACACTTGTGATATTTGTAATAAGTCTTTTAGTCAGAAGGGTCATCTCAATACACATCAGCGCATACACAGTGGAGAGCGGCCATATACGTGTGATGTATGTGGTAAAACTTTCAGTCAGAATGGCGATCTAAAGGCACATCGGCGCATACATACTGGAGAGCGCCCCTATGTGTGTGACGCATGTAATAAGTCATTCAGTCGCAAGGATATTCTGAAGGTACATCAACGCAAACATAGTGGAGAGCGGCCATATACCTGTGATGTGTGTAATAAGTCATTTAGTGACAGGGTTACCTTCAAGGCACATGAACGAATGCATAATGGAGAGCACCCATATACTTGTGTTGTATGTAGTAAGTCTTTCAAGCGGAACAGTTTCCTAATTACACATCAGCACATACATAGTGGAGAACGCAAATATACCTGCGATGTGTGCACTAAATCTTTCAGTCGCAAATATATTCTGAAGGCACATCAACGAATACACAGTGGAGATCGCCCATATACTTGTGACATGTGTAATAAGTCTTTCAGTCAGAAGTGTAATCTAAAGACACATCAGCGCATACACAGTGGAGAGCGGCCGTATACCTGTGACGTGTGTAGTAGATCTTTTAGTCAGAAGGGCGATCTAAAGGCACATCAGCGTATACATAGTGGAGAGCGTCCATATAACTGTGCGGTGTGTAATAAGTCATTCCGTCGCAAGGATATTCTCCAGGCACATCAGCGCATACATGATGGAGAGCAGCCATTAACTTATGCGCCGTAATATGTAATTTAGTGAGGAGAGCATTCCTATGTAACGTCATTGCACTGCAGTGGAGAGCACATGTATGCCTGTGATGTGTAGTAAATCATTTAGTCCTTAAGGCAGTGTTTCATAATCTTTTCTCCATGGACGAAATCCTGAAGTAATTTCTCATATTCCAAAGCATGCCTTCCTGTGAAAATGAAAACAAGACAAAGAGGCAGGTGGTAGCGCCTGGAGATTACTTTAGTATTGCCGATTTCCAGGCAAATATTCCCACAATATTTCAAGGTATGTGTGGGATCATTTCTAGTATTTCACAGTTTTCATGTATTTTCCACACCCCTCCAGAATGGCCCTGGTGCCCACCCAGCCTCCTTTCCCGGGGGTAAAGCGGCCGCGGTGTGGAGTTGACAACCCACCCTCATCTAGTGCCGAGGTTAAAGAAAGAGTAGAGCTATACCTCTACTCCCCCTCTGGGCCTTCATGGCCTGTTCTAGGGAGAACTTTAACTTTTACCTTATGTCACGATTAATGGCAGAACACCTAATGATGTTCTGCGAAACCCTAGTTGGGAACACTGCCTTGAGGTATTCTGAAAAGTTGGGAGTTCAGAAAGAATGTGCACTTACATGTCTGCTTGTCATGTTGTGGCACTTGGCAGATTAACATGATTCTCTGTGGGCTAACATTTTTTTTTTTTTTGAGATAGGGGGAGAGAGTTTACCCATGCTCTGCAATGAAAGTAAACTTCATTGTTAAACAGAATGAGTACATGGTTTGTTTTTCCATTATACACCTCTTGCAGCTAGCAGTTCACAAAATCACTCTGGCCACATGATATGTGTCGTAGAGTGTTTAAACTACAGAAATCTTGCAACTGTGGCAGTTATCTTGTGTTTCGTGTTGTCATGTGACCACACCTGTTTGCTTTGCAAGGAAGGATCCAAAGATCATCTTGGAGAGTTCCAATCTGGTGCCAAAGTCATATAGTTCTTCATTTAAAAAGACGTTTCTGTGTGTTCTCTTACAGTCTGAAATTGGATCGGTTGTTTGAAAACTTCTTACATTTTTTAAAAATTGTTTTGGAACAGGTGCATCAGGAAAAATTTGTTTTATTTTATGACAGCATTTCTTGTAAGACCGGCGTCTAGCATATGTGTTGTAAAAAACATGCATTGCTTGAATTGAATCTGAGTAGTCACTGCAGGTGAATCATACATAAATCGTAAGTATCGTCTGATAATGCAGCATGGAAGGTGCCAGTAAGTAAGCTGACTTTTGTAAGGTATGCAGAGTACTGTGGTATGGTTTTTAATGAAGTAAACATTTAGCACTCGGTAAGTAATGAATCCAGACAGCCCGCAACTTATGCAGTTTCAAGTTACGCAATTTCAGACTTCAATTTTAAGAGTAAAAAAAATCAAAATAACATTTTTGAAATGTGACGAATTTTTCCTTGCAAGAATGAAAGTGCAATGAGATGAAAGTGGCAGAAGAATACTACTAGGCGAGAGCACTTAATGTAGTCACTTGTGCTCACATACGCTAAGAGTACTCTCATTTTATTGGCTGCGTTGTTATATTGTTCGAACTGTTGTTTCGACCCATTATTTGCCAGTGATCATGATTAGATAGCACCTTAGTGATGAACAGTGTGGAAGACCAGTTAGTGAGAGAAAGTGGAATTAGCAACTCAAAAATGTTACAAAGAGCCGTTTCACATGCACTCACTCAAATGTATTATGAACTAGTAGCTGTAAACCTTTATTTCGGGCATTGAAGATCATGACATTGCCATGTATGTATATTTATGAAATTCTTCTGCAGTTTATATACAAAACCAACTCTATGATCCATTTACATGATACAAGACAAAAATCGGATTTGTTTATAACAGGTCATAATACTAAATTGTTTGAAAAAAGTACAACTTATAGTGGTATCCATATTTATAACAGATTGGCAAAGGAAATTAAAAGTACTGAAACTTTGACAAAATTTAAAAAGAAACTTATTGACTTTCTGATTGAAGAGTGTTTGTATTCAGTAGAAGAATTTCTTAACTATTGAAGTGTTTGTATGGGATGTTTTGCACTTGTATTTCTATAAGTATTATGTCTACACTGTCATATCCCCTCATAACCACTTACGATGACTTATGGATGGAGGTGATGAATGAATGATAAATACACATATTTTATAATTTTATTGGTAAGTTAGTGTATCATATAGTTGAAGGATTTTGAACTGTAATGGATGTGTCGGAATGTATGTGAAATATTATAAGACTTGTCCAGATGCTACAATTGTAATAGTATGGATGTGTGAATGAATTGAAATTGAAATTTTATCTAACAGACTTGCAAGGTCCTTTCCAATGTCAGGATTTCATTTTTTTTTTTAGTTTTCAGTTATTTGAAATGGTGCAGTTCAGATCTGGAGAACTACGCTCTGTCACTGGGTTTTTGTTGCCCAATGTTTCGGTATCTTATCGTGGATGCAAGTTCACGGGACTGTGTCGTCAGAACGCACAGCCGTGTGAAACATGTCATGTTAGTACCAACTTTGGGTACAGGTAGCGTTACATTCGTGGTAACTCAATTAACGGAACAGAGATGGCAGGACAGGTACGGTGAGAAGGTAATCTATGGCTACAGTGGCCAGAGAATGTCGGAGTTTTGCCATCAGTTACGATATGTGTGCGCGAGTTGTTCATGCTGTGCGTTCGTATCTTGTGACAAGAGAAACTAAGCACTTTAGAGCAAATTTTTGCAGAGATTAAAACATATGTGCATACAGTTGCCTCGGAAATGGGAACCATATGCAACTCTGTAATTCCCAGATGTGCGTCCATTCTTTTGAATGATCCCGTCGGCCCTAATCCGTGCTCCTGTATGTGTTTGCCCGTGCGTGCGGTAGTTGCCCTTGTACAGCTACAGATAAAGTATTATCCTTATAGTGTAGCGAAGGCGGAAAGGTGTTGTTGCAGGAAGGTCTTACGTTTATGTAGGTATGTAGAAATTAATTGATTACAGTTGACATATTTATGGCATATTACGTGCTGTGATGTACACGTACCTTGAAATGTAATTACTTCAATATAAGGCACTCCTGTATCTTTAGGGTAGTCCCTTGAACCATGTGGCAAAGTTACACGTAGTAAAGATCTTGGTGGTACTAATTTTGGTACTATCACCTGTATTGCATCTCAGCCAAAGGTCACTTTTGTTAGAACGTGTGTATTGTATCCCTAACAAATGTAAATCGTGTAAACAGCTGTACTCCACTATTTGCACACCACTCATGTTTCACTTTGAACGTCTGGTACGTGATATGTGTTTGGTAGTGTCACGTTTTTTGTGGTTATCTTGTAATTGCGTTGGTATTGTTTGTCGTGTTCAGGGCTATTACTTGGTTGTTTCGTTATCTCATTTTGAACGTTTTGTAATTGGTAGGCCAGTAGTAATCTGTGGGCCAGATTATATAGTAGGTTGGTAGTGTCATGTTTTCGTGATTGTCCGCTTGGGGCGTTAGTATCGGTCGGTATTCAGTTATTTACTTTCCATCGTCTGCTTGTGATATTTGTGTCGGCGTGAGGTTAGGTTGTTATTCAATTTTGTTATTATCCTGCTCTGCTTCAGCTTCTGTTGTCGGCGTTTGGCTCCGGGCCACGTTTCTGATGATGTCGATAAATTAAGTGAATTAGTATACGTTGAATGCTTGGCATTTCTTCGTGAATATAAACTCGGCGAAGTAATAATGTCAAGTTTTCTGTTGCATGGGTGCAGTGATGCTTAACATGTCTCCACGTGCTTTCGATGATGTTAGTAAGTGCCTCAGTTGTTTCGTCGAGAAATGTTATGGTGTGGTTTAGTGTTTGGTGTGTGTGTGTTTTAGTCTTTTAGAGTGCTATAGAAGACCTAGGAGTCGCATATGATTATTGTGCCAGGTAGTGTATATACATTCTGTTATTACTTTCTTTAGCATGCTTGCTGTTCGGCCTAGTGTGGGGACTGGAAAGCCTTTCTTGACTCCCTTGCCACACCGCGGAACATCCATTGTTTTTCACATGGTGTTCCCTGTTGTACTTTAGTTTTAAAAATTTACTTTTACCAATTTCTGCGATTGTATTTGATCTTCCTGTTTTTCAGATGATGTTTCTTTGTATTCCAGCATTGTCTCCCGGCATGATCTCTTGTGTTGAATTAGGTGCTCTAGTTGTATTATGTGTGATATTACTTATCTTATAAGGTTGTATGTCAGCAGTATGATTTCCAAGAGCATTAGGTTGCTTCTGGTGATTCAGGATCAATGACATATACTTTTGGATGCTGAGCATCTTTTATTTCCTATAATTTTTCTGCACTTCCATTCTTATTCATCGTTAATTTTATTTATTTTACACAATTTCATGTCACTGTTACATTTCACACACTTCATCTGTTGTAGATGAGTCTTGTGTCTTTCAGAAAATATAGTGCTTTGTCATAATCTGTGAATAAATGTGTGGCAGATGGTTCTATGGGTTGTGTTTCATGGTGTATGTGTTTTCCTCTTTCCCAGGATGGATAAGTTACAAGTAGTAGTGGTGGGTGCTGGGGCAGCAGGATTGGCGGCAGCTGCTAGATTAATGGAACGTGGAGTTAGAGATGTTGTTGTTCTAGAAGCAGAGGACAGAATGGGTGGCAGAATCTGTACTACCCTTTTCGGTAAGCCGTGTTTGCTGTTGTGCCTTTATTTTACAACTCTCAAGATCTGCGCTCTTCTGGGATATTATACAGTGTAAAGTGATAATTCCATACTGACGTTTCGGGACAACCTATTGGTCCCATCTTCAAGGTCAAGAAGTACAAAAAGAATATCCCAGAAGAGTACAGATCTTGTCTGCATCATGGAGGAAGCCTGAAATTTATAACTCTTGTCATAGATCAGGAATACAAAAATAATTACAATTTAGTAGAACTCTTTTAATCCAAATGCTGATACTGTGGAAATCCTGATACTTGGGCAGTTGAAGAAAATATCCCAAAGTCTGGAAGTCCTCGAAAAGGACCTTCAAGAATGTCACTATATTGGCTGTAATGTTATCTCCTGACTCCTTGTCTCCTGCTCCATCAACTTCTTCAGCTATGAAGACTCCAGAAATCACAGATGATGAGTGTGATGACCCTGAACCAGCAAATGAAGGATATATCCAAATGGAATACGCCTCTGATTAGTTGTACAGCCCAAGTATAGAAGCAGTAACAAAATATTACATGTAAGTACTTAGGTTTGTGTAGGTATTGTTTGAAGATCCCGAACATTGCTGTGGGTGCCAGATTAAAAGAATTCAACTGTAGGTATACGAGTAGGTGTTACTGGAAATAGTAGCAACATAATGCTAAGAGAATAGAATACAGTTTGTGTCTGAGCATTATGTAGAAGGCTAGCTAGATCTGCTTTCCATTGTCTCATGATAGGTTCAGTTGGCCCTGTCAGAAAGTGTACACTTGTCAGTTACAAAAGTTGAGGAAGGTGGCTCAAGTAACAATACTTCTAACTTTGTGATGTGTCTGGTTCAGATCTCGGTGGGCTGTTGGCTACTCTGAGGACACTTTCTATAGATCTCCTTGCTTCTCTCCAGGCAGACGCCAGGACTGTACCTTACATTACTCCATGACTGCTGCATTCCTCGTTTTCCCAGCTCATTGTCACTGAGTCACTGTTACTGTGGTGAAATAAATTAAAAATAAATGAATAATGAATAAAGAAATAAGTAATATAGTTATATACATTTTGGGTGCACTTAACATTAAGGATTCTTATTATATACATTTGCACGTAAGTGGAAATTCTGGTATGTATCTTCAGTTGTGATTGGTTTTTCGGTGTGGTCAAATAATCTCTGGGCTGATGGTGAGATGACACTGCTGTTGTTAGCATGTACTGCTCTGCTGGGTGTAGGTAGTGTAGAGAGTAATTTGCTGCTTGGAGTAAGGCTGTAGCATGTGCGTTTTTTTGAGTAATCTGTCCTGTGAGGTGCATGCGTGTGTTGTTTCGTCTGTGATTTTGGTGTACATAGAAAGTGACAGACTTGAGAGTAACATGTCTGCATTAAAGTTTGCTTAAAACTTCAAAACAATGCTACAGAGACATTCTGAATGTTAAAAATGGCATTTGGATTGCTGACAATGGGAAGAATAGATGGTTTTGAGGGTTTTTCCAAGTTAGGAAGCAGTATGACCTCTGTTGAAAATGTCAGACACTCGAGACATCAGTCTCTAAGCTAAACATATTAAAATGTGGATTGAGTTAGGGAACTTGTCCTTAAAAGCAGAGGAACTACTATCTGTGAAGTAAATAACAAGTTGGGAATTTCATATGGGTCACTTAGAGCATTTTGAAAGACAATCTGAACATGTGACAGTGCTGTCAAATTTGTGCTTTCCCCTGCTGAGTGAGGAGCAGAAGTAGAATGATGTCAGCACGTTCCAGGACCTTCACAATAGGCTTGAAATAGATTGTGAATTACTTTTGAAGATGATCACAGGGAATAAGATGTAAGTTTATTGGTAGAACCCACAAACCGAGCAACACAGTCCATTATTGTGACACTTAAAAAAGGCTAGATAATTTCATTCCTATTTGAAGAGCATGCTTGTTTTGTTTGTGTTTTTTGACATTCATGAAGTTGTGCATTATGAATTTATTGCACAAGAAGTATCTGTAAACCAACAGTATTACATTGGCACCTTGCAACATCTGTGACAAAATGTGATGAAGAAGATGTGAAAAGTGGATTTTTGGAAGGGGGGGGGGAGCTGTTTGTTTCACCACCAGGACATTGCACTTACTCCCTATGCTATTTCTATGCACGAATTTCTTGTTAATAGTGAAATGACTGTTGTTCAACACCCTTTCCATGCACCAGATTTAGTGCTGTGTGACTTATTTCTTTTCCCAAAACTCAAAATATGTTCTTTTTGTGAGGTGTCATATCTATATGTATATGCTGTTTATCTAACAACTACTGTTTGTCAATTCCTGGCGCTACAACAACATGCATGTGCGCAGGCATGGGTGTGCGGGGACAGGTGGACAGTTGGCTCAGTGGTCTGTGTTTGTACATTGAAATGAACTAACAGGAAGTGGCAAACAACAGTTGTCAGATAAAATAAAGATCCTGTATATATACACACGCATGTGTGCACACACACACACACACACTCTGTCTCTCTTTGAATGCAATTTCTTAAGGCCATGTTTTGAAAAGCTGTGAGAGCTGTTAGAATTCCCAGTTGTGTATATGCTATACTAATTTGTAGTTCTGACAGTTTTGTTCTGAAACCCTCACTTACAGAAAATGCTGTACTGGACCTTGGAGCCCAATGGGTGCATGGTGAAGTAGGCAATGTTGTGTGTTCCATGGCACGTAAGTACGGACTTCTGACTCCAAGTGGCACTGGGATATTAGATACACCATATATAGATTCTACAGGAAAGATTGTTGATCAAGAAGTGAGTGAGAAAATAATTGGAATTCTATCATTAATTCACAAGATTGCTGATACGATGTTAAAGGACTTCAGAGGGTCGCTTGGAGATTATTATAATGCAGTGTAAGTATGTATATCAAGGTACAGTTTTGTTATAAGGTCTAGTTCCTTTTTTAGACATTTAATTCAGCAATGGAACAAAAATATGGATGTACAAAATTGCTCTAAATACTTTTACAATTGGTATGGTTGCCGTATGTGTGTATGTAGGGTGAATGAACAGTAATGCCTCCATCTCGATTACTTTTGTTTTAATAAGGATATTTTAGTACTTGAAACACAGAAATAATTCTTGAAATGAGCCGTTTTGTCAGCTGTATTTACATCTCCACATAATCACCACCATTCTCTACACGCTTCCACCAACGATGGACAAGATTCTCAAAGCCATCATGAAAGAACTCAACACTTTGTTTCTTCATCCAGATCCTGCAAGTCCTTTCCACCTCTTCATTTCAGTCATACAGATGTCCACAAAGGTCTTCCTTCATTTTTGGAAAACAGTGGAAGTCGCATGGCACCAAGTCTGGACTGTATGGCGGGTGTGGTAAGATGGTGCGATCCAACTTTTCAGTTACCTCCGTGGTGGTTCGCGAGGTGTGACGTTTAGCATTGCCATGTTGCAAAAAAATTTTCTTCTTGTGCTTAAAAAATCTTCTTAATTGTTGTTTCAAAGTTCAGAGTGTTAGAATGTGGTGCTCTGCGTTGATGGTGGTCCCAGGTTTAAGGAAGTCATGTAACACCATCTGCTTCCCAAAAAGCTATAGCCGTGACTTTTCTTGCCCAAGCCTGGGTTTTGAATTTTTTTTACAAGTGAACCTTTGCAGTGATGTTCCATGGATTGACGCTTGGTGTAGGGTTCATAATGATGCACCCGTGTTTCATCGGCTGTCACAATATTGTGAAGAATTTCCTGATCTGTGTTCTCATAGCATGACAGAAGTACAGTTAGTGTGTATGTTGACCTTTTAAACTGTTTTTTTTTTTAAAAGGGTTTCTTGCCTAGGAAGCTAAAAATTGTGTGATGCAGTGAACCTCTCACTCTCTAGTGTGAAGGATGAAGTAGGACCTTAAAGACAGCCAGTTAGTCCTTTGAAAGTGTGCCATGGTGGAATGTGTGTGAATAGCTCTAGCAAATCAGAATTGCATTTGTGAAAAAGTTGAGAGCAGTTATATTCTGCAAATGCTTGTTACCATTAAGGCATGAAACTCTCTTCCTCCTGTTTGCTGTCTAAAAATGTAAAGATTATATCATACAAAACTGTAACTTTGGCTGTTGTTTTGTGTGGGTGAGAAACGTGGCCTGCCAGCTAACAGGAGAAGGTAGGCTCAGGGTGTTGGAGAATAGGATGCTGGAGAGAGATTTGGACCTAAGAGGGAGAGAGTAACGGGACGGAGAAAACTGTGTAGTGAGGAGCTGCGTGATTGCTGTCCGTTATCAAGATAGTGTTACAGTGATCAAGTAAAGGAGGATGGGGTGGGTGGGACCTGGGCTGTATGGCACATATCGTGGGACCTGGGCTGTATGGCACATATCGTGGGACCTGGGCTGTATGGCACATATCGTGGGACCTGGGCTGTATGGCACATATCGTGGGACCTGGGCTGTATGGCACATATCGTGGGACCTGGGCTGTATGGCACATATCGTGGGGACCTGGCTGCTGTATGGCACATATCGTGGGACCTGGGCTGTATGGCACATATCGTGGGACCTGGGCTGTATGGCACATATCGATGGGACCTGGGGCTGTATGGCACATATCGTGGGACCTGGGCTGTATGGCACATATCGTGGGACCTGGGCTGTATGGCACATATCGTGGGACCTGGGCTGTATGGCACATATCGTGGGACCTGGGCTGTATGGCACATATCGTGGGACCTGGGCTGTATGGCACATATCGTGGGACCTGGGCTGTATGGCACATATCGTGGGACCTGGGCTGTATGGCACATATTGTGGACCTGGGCTGTATGGCACATATCGTGGGACCTGGCTGTATGGCACATATCGTGGGACCTGGGCTGTATGGCACATATCGTGGGACCTGGGCTGTATGGCACATATCGTGGGACCTGGGCTGTATGGCACATATCGTGGGACCTGGGCTGTATGGCACATATCGTGGGACCTGGGCTGTATGGCACATATCGTGGGACCTGGGCTGTATGGCACATATCGTGGGACCTGGGCTGTATGGCACATATCGTGGGACCTGGGCTGTATGGCACATATTGTGGGACCTGGGCTGTATGGCACATATCGTGGGACCTGGGCTGTATGGCACATATCGTGGGACCTGGGCTGTATGGCACATATCGATGGCACCTGGGCTGTATGGCACATATCGTGGGACCTGGGCTGTATGGCACATATCGTGGGACCTGGGCTGTATGGCACATATCGTGGGACCTGGGCTGTATGGCACATATCGTGGGACCTGGGCTGTATGGCACATATCGTGGGACCTGGGCTGTATGGCACATATCGTGGGACCTGGGCTGTATGGCACATATCGTGGGACCTGGGCTGTATGGCACATATCGTGGGACCTGGGCTGTATGGCACATATTCTGGGACCTGGGCTGTATGGCACATATCGTGGGACCTGGGCTGTATGGCACATATCGTGGGACCTGGGCTGTATGGCACATATTGTAGGACCTGGGCTGTATGGCACATATCGTGGGACCTGGGCTGTATGGCACATATTGTGGGACCTGGGCTGTATGGCACATATCGTGGGACCTGGGCTGTATGGCACATATTGTGGGACCTGGGCTGTATGGCACATATTGTGGGACCTGGGCTGTATGGCACATATTGTGGGACCTGGGCTGTATGGCACATATCGTGGGACCTGGGCTGTACGGCACATATCGTGGGACCTGGGCTGTATGGCACATATCGTGGGACCTGGGCTGTATGGCACATATCGTGGAGAAGAGAAATGTGGGTGGGACCTGGGCTGTATGGCACATATCGTGGAGAAGAGAAATGTGGGTGGGACCTGGGCTGTATGGCACATATCGTGGAGAAGAGAAATATGGGTGGGACCTGGGCTGTATGGCACATATCGTGGGACCTGGGCTGTATGGCACATATCGTGGGACCTGGGCTGTATGGCACATATCGTGGGACCTGGGCTGTATGGCACATATCGTGGAGAAGAGAAATGTGGGTGGGACCTGGGCTGTATGGCACATATCGTGGGACCTGGCTGTATGGCACATATCGTGGGACCTGGGCTGTATGGCACATATCGTGGAGAAGAGAAATATGGGTGGGACCTGGGCTGTATGGCACATATCGTGGGACCTGGGCTGTATGGCACATATCGTGGAGAAGAGAAATGTGGGTGGGACCTGGGCTGTATGGCACATATCGTGGGACCTGGGCTGTATGGCACATATCGTGGGACCTGGGCTGTATGGCACATATCGTGGAGAAGAGAAATATGGGTGGGACCTGGGCTGTATGGCACATATCGTGGGACCTGGGCTGTATGGCACATATCGTGGGACCTGGGCTGTATGGCACATATCGTGAAGAAGAGAAATGCATACAAGTTATGGTGAGAAAGAGTGGATGAAAAAGACCACTTTAAAGACCTATGTATGTGTAGGAGGATAATATTAGAATGGATCTTAAAGAGACAGGATGGGACATTGTGGGCTTGATTCAGCTGGCACAGGATGGGGACTAATGGTACGCTGTTGTGGACGTGGTAGTTAGGCTTCAGGCCATCTTAAGATGTGCTAGATTTCTGCAGTGGCTGAACAAGCTTTAGGTTCTGAAGGGGGATCCAGCTGCATGGCCGTACTTAATTTAAAAGCTCATAATACTAGAGAGTATCCTGAAGCCAGATGATGATACAACATACACATGTTACAGATTTCAGGAAAAAATGGAACAAGAAGTTTCTACCAGTCATTCAGCATTGGGTCGATATTTCCTGGATTGGTTCCACAAGTTTGAGAACATTATTAATGGCGCTGATTCTTGGTTTGAAACATCTGGCGTTGGTCTCACAGAGTACTGGGAATGTGAGGGAAACCTGTTGTTAAGTTGGAAGTCTGGAGGCTATCAGAAGGTTCTGGATCTTTTGATGGTAAGGCTTTATCATGTAATTTTGTTTTGTGATGCCACAGTTTATGGTCTGTTAACACTGCTTCCCATAAGATTGGCGACCATAAAACACACCGGATTTTAGAATACAAATGTAAGGAAAGATATACCATCTTATGGTGTGGAAAATGTAGTTCTTTTGTCTGCCTGTCAGGGATGATGGAATCATCTGCTGAGACACTGCACTACAGCCAAAATATGATAACTAACAGTGGGTTATATGGTGTTTAAATGTAATGATGATGTTGCCATGGTTGAGGAATGAAGAAATCTTTATGTATATGTGTATGTATATATGTATATATATATATACATATATGCACATATTTTAAATACTTTAGTGTTTTTACATATAAAAGTTCCTTAAAAAATTTGGGATTTGCAGTAGAATGACAGGCGCTGCATGTTAATTACTGTTTAGTTAGAAAGCTGTTGGCCTGAATGTGGCTGTTCAAAGCAAAGCACATAGCTAATAATTGTCAGTACTAAATATCTAAAGTTGTGTAGACTGACTGTAGTTATTGTGACTTTTTCATTTAACACTTTCACTGCCAAAGTCGACCGTGGTTGATTTAAGTATTTACGTTTTAATTTGCCAGCGTCGACTTTTAGTCGATCTGAAATTTACTCTGCTCTTTTGCCTTAAATAGGCCACGCACACAACAAGTTCTTTCAGGAAACATATTGTACATCTTTATTAATCCCTAGCTGACAACTAGAAAAAATATATGAATTTTTTATATAATTTTATATATAATTATATTTTGTAATTTATAAGACAAAGCAATAGTTGTTTAACATTCAATAAATCCCTGGCAATTTAACACCCATGAGGATTTAAATACCTGGCAGTGAAAGTGTTAACATAGTGCCTCCATCTGCACTGACGGTAGTGGCAGTAGACTCCTTCCCATTGTTTGTACCCACGTACCAGATTATGCAGCATCATAACCTACAAGACCTACTGTCAGCAGGTTCAGTGGGTTCATGTCATTCTTTACAGCTCTTAGATATAATTTTTTGTTAGTATTGATGACAGTTTGTGGCCTGTTTTGCCACGTCAGTACCTTTCTATGAACGGTGGCAGTGTCAACAGACACACGTGAAGCTTAACATCTGTCAACAGACACACGTGAAGCTTAACATCTGTCAACAGACACACGTGAAGCTTAACATCTGTCAACAGACACACGTGAAGCTTAACATCTGTCAACAGACACACGTGAAGCTTAACATCTGTCAACAGACACACGTGAAGCTTAACATCTGTCAACAGACACACGTGAAGCTTAACATCTGTCAACAGACACACGTGAAGCTTAACATCTGTCAACAGACACACGTGAAGCTTAACATCTGTCAACAGACACACGTGAAGCTTAACATCTGTCAACAGACACACGTGAAGCTTAACATCGTCAACAGACACACTGTAAGTTAACATTGTAACAAAAGGTGAAACGTCCTCTAACATCTGCGCAAAGGGAGTAAGGTAAGTCCTCTGCTAACACTTTCAGAATTGACACACGTGGTTAGTGGTCAGCTTCATGCCCCAGCCGCTTTAAACCCAAGGAAGGGACCCTCGTTAACCATTGAATAGGAGGCTGCGTAGCTCAGAGCCAGTGTAGACATCTGGGAGAGAAGAAAAATCTCTTGCTTCTGCTAGGAATCGAACCCAGATCCTTCAGTCCGTAGCTTAGTCACTATATTGGCTGGGCCGTGCCGGCTCTTAAGAACTGTGAAGGAGTATGAATGGTATTCGGTGCGCAACAGTTTGTCACAGAAGCAGCAGCACTGGCCAACAGAGGAACGTCTCACAGTTGTAGTGCTTATTAAATGTGCAGAAATGCATCGGAATTCAAATGTTGCAGCTCACTGAAATCCATATTGTGTCACCACTTGATAAACAGCTGTGAAGATGTGTATTATTTGCATAATGCAGTAAAACCCCGATTTAATGTTCCCGCATTTAGTGAAATCCTGGATTTAGTGATGATTTTTTCGTGTCCCGACAATAGCTCCATATAAACAATGAACCTCCATTTAATGAAAACCTCGATTTAGTGAAATGTATTCTAATCCCCCAGCAATTCATTAAATAGAGGGTTTACTGTATGTGTGGGTTAGTCAGAAAGTAATGCATCATCATTTTTTATGTCATGCTGTTTACGTGGTAGACTTGTAAAATTTTTTTTAGAACTTCACCACAGCATTGCTAAAGGCATAGTTAATTTTCAGTGTAGTCTCAATCTTTGTTACAGTCTTCCTCCACCTTTGAAAAAGAGCACATATTCCACCCCAGAAAAGTTGCTCTTGTTCCTCAGCAGTCACTGGTGCTTGGTGTTCTGTAGTACTTTGTCATACATGTAATGGTGTCCTTGCAGTCTGTGTCTCAAAGTACGACACTGATGAATCTGATGGTCTGAGGTCAGTACTGCAGGGTTCGTTCCACAGCCCCCTCCATCCTATTTTTTAATGATCTCAGTGGTGCTCACACTTGTGTGAGGCCTGGCATTGTCATGAAGGAGCAATGTGTTTGATGTTTATCCTGTGGGATTAACTGGATGAAGGCAAGCATCCACTTGTAAGTGTCTCAATACAGCATTCAGAATTCATTGTTGTCCAACCTTTCTCACTGCAACAGACTGTAGCACTGATTTGTCTTCTACCTTGGGGATGTCATATGGTTCCATTCCATTGATTGTCACTTGGATTTCATTTCAAAATGGTGGTTCCATATGATTATTCCAAGATATCTGTTTTTTGGGTGCCACGAATGCTAACAAATACACACAAAAGACAAGGAAAGCAATTGCCAGCGATCTTTTGTATCAGTTCAGTACAGAAGGTGAGGACTTCTGTTTGCGAGTTGTCATGGGGAGATGAATGTGGGTCCACAAATTTGGAACAAAATCTAATCAGCAATTGAAATGGTACAGCGCAACCTGCTCAAGGAAGAAGAACTTCAAATGTGTGCCATGAGCAAGAAAATTTTGGTTACGGTCTTTTGGGACGAGGAAGCTGTTATTGTTGTGAATGTCTTAGCTGGGGGACAACAGTGAACTGTATTGTGTAATGTCTTGCTGGGGGAAACAGTGAATGTATTGTTGAATGTCTTGCTGTGGGGACAACGTGAACTTATGTTGCATGTCTAGTGGGGAAACATGTGTAACTGTTTGTTGTGAATGTCTTAGCTAGGGGACCAACAGCAACTGTATGTGTGAATCTAGCTGGGGACAACAGTAACTGTTTTGTTGGAATGTCTTGCTGGGACACATGTAACTGTATTGTGTGAATTCTTAGCTAGGGGGACAAATACTGTTATTGTTGTGATGTCTTGTAGGGACAACAGTGAATGTTATCTTGTGAATGTCATAAGCTGGGGACAACAGTGAACTGTTATGTTGTATGTCTAGCTAGGGGACAACTAATGTTATTGTTGTGAATGTCTTAGCTAGGGGGACAACAGTGAACTGTTATTGTTGTGAATGTCTTAGCTAGGGGGACAACAGTGAACTGTTATTGTTGTGAATGTCTTAGCTAGGGGGACAACAGTGAACTGTTATTGTTGTGAATGTCTTAGCTAGGGGGACAACAGTGAACTGTTATTGTTGTGAATGTCTTAGCTGGGGGGACAACAGTGAACTGTTATTGTTGTGAATGTCTTAGCTAGGGGGACAACAGTGAACTGTTATTGTTGTGAATGCCTTAGCTAGGGGGACAACAGTGAACTGTTATTGTTGTGAATGTCTTAGCTAGGGGGACAACAGTGAACTGTTATTGTTGTGAATGTCTTAGCTAGGGGGACAACAGTGAACTGTTATTGTTGTGAATGTCTTAGCTAGGGGGACAACAGTGAACTGTTATTGTTGTGAATGTCTTAGCTTGGGGGACAACAGTGAACTGTTATTGTTGTGAATGTCTTAGCGGGGGGACAACAGTGAACTGTTATTGTTGTGAATGTCTTAGCTAGGGGGACAACAGTGAACTGTTATTGTTGTGAATGTCTTAGCTAGGGGGACAACAGTGAACTGTTATTGTTGTGAATGTCTTAGCTAGGGGGACAACAGTGAACTGTTATTGTTGTGAATGTCTTAGCTAGGGGGACAACAGTGAACTGTTATTGTTGTGAATGTCTTAGCTGGGGGACAACAGTGAACTGTTATTGTTGTGAATGTCTTAGCTAGGGGGACAACAGTGAACTGTTATTGTTGTGAATGTCTTAGCTAGGGGGACAACAGTGAACTGTTATTGTTGTGAATGTCTTAGCTTGGGGGACAACAGTGAACTGTTATTGTTGTGAATGTCTTAGCTTGGGGGACAACAGTGAACTGTTATTGTTGTGAATGTCTTAGCTAGAGGGACAACAGTGAACTGTTATTGTTGTGAATGTCTTAGCTAGGGGGACAACAGTGAACTGTTATTGTTGTGAATGTCTTAGCTTGGGGGACAACAGTGAACTGTTATTGTTGTGAATGTCTTAGCTTGGGGGACAACAGTGAACTGTTATTGTTGTGAATGTCTTAGCTAGGGGGACAACAGTGAACTGTTATTGTTGTGAATGTCTTAGCTGGGGGGACAACAGTGAACTGTTATTGTTGTGAATGTCTTAGCTAGGGGGACAACAGTGAACTGTTATTGTTGTGAATGTCTTAGCTAGGGGGACAACAGTGAACTGTTATTTGTGAATGTCTTAGCTAGGGGGACAACAGTGAACTGTTTCTGCTATAATGAAACAGTAGGAAGTCTGAATGCTTGCCTTTGTCCACTGACTTCATCCCACAAGAAAAATGTCGTAACGTTTGCTCCTTCATGACATGCCAGGCCACACACAAGTGTGTGCACCACTGAGGTCATCACATAATTTGTATGGACAGTGTTGCCACACCTATGCTACAATGCTGACCTCACACCATCAAATTTTCACCTCTTTGGTCCTTTGAGAGGCAACCTGCAAGTAAACCATTACATGAATGACAAAGCACTGCTGCACACCAGGGCTGTGATAGCTCAGTCAGCATAGTGACTAGACTATGTACTGAACATCTGATAAATCGTGGTTCAGTTCCAAAGTGTTGAGACACAGCCTCCTGTCCAGTCACTACTGCAGGCTGTAGCCAGGACATGAAGCTGACAACTCACCTTTATCTGGTGTTGAGGTTAAGAATGAGTGGAGCTATACCTCTACTTCCCCTGTATGAGAACTTTACCATTAACTTTGTTTTTTGTCATATTGGCTATTTATGTCTCTTTCTTAGACAGAAGAATGCAATGTAACTTACAGGTCAGATTCCCAGGATTTGGTAGTTGTCATGTGCATTTATGTATGTGTACAAAATGTGGAACTAAGACACATATCACATTATTGTCTGTCTTCTCACACACACACAAAACATTCTGATTTTTATTACTTCTTTTTTCAGAATAAATATCCAAGTGAGAAGGTGGAAGTACCTGTTGATGCTAATGTGCAATACAAAAAAGAAGTGACGTGTATTAAGTGGAAGAACTTGCCAGAAGCTAAGGTTATCGTGGAATGTTCTGATGGTGGTCGTATACTGCAGACCATGCTATAGTGACTGTAAGTCTCGGTGTCTTGAAGGAGAAAGCACAGTCTTTGTTCTCTCCAGCATTGCCACCACAGAAATTAAATACAATCAAGGTGAGATGCTTAGCTGGCAGAGTGTGATGTTGCAGTGGCGTTGCTGAAGGTTCTTTTCTTCTGGGATGTTATACTGTGTCGTTGGGTTGGTTCCTGGCATTAGAAGGATCGTAGTGCCCTCATTTTCAGGGACGTGCAATCTGTTCTTGCACTGCTTGATGCTGCAGATACAGGCACTATGTTCCATTGAAACGTCGGGAACTACATACACAGTGTCACATCCCAAAGATTTGAATCTTTGCTATTGTGATTGAATCCCATCAGGGATTGAACACAAATTCTTTAACAAGTGTGTATCGTGTCTTTACAAGTAGTGATCTCATTTGTGGACACAATTGTTTGTCTTTGTCTGCGCCTGTGGAACAAAAATAAGCGATACTAGCATGGAGATGTGCTTACATTTGATAATACAGCAGGCCTCGATTTAATGGACTGATTGGGGAAGGGTGTCACTATTGCCCTGTTAAACGAGTGTATTTAAAACATATATTATAGCGAACTTACAATGTAAAAGGATGTATTAAATGTATTATAATGATGAGTATGAATAAATATTATAATGTACATTCAGTAATTATACACGTCACTAAAACATTGTTAAAATATAAAAATAAATTTACGACAGGAACAAACTTTATTTTAATTAAACACGTCAAAAACTGTACAATGTAACTAGTGGAGTGTTGCCACTGTACAATGTAACTAGTGCAGTGTTGCCACTGTACAATGTAACTAGTGCAGTGTTGCCACTGTACAATGTAACTAGTGGAGTGTTGCCACTGTACAATGTAACTAGTGCAGTGTTGCCACTGTACAATGTAACTAGTGCAGTGTTGCCACTGTACAATGTAACTAGTGGAGTGTTGCCACTGTACAATGTAACTAGTGGAGTGTTGCCACTGTACAATGTAACTAGTGCAGTGTTGCCACTGTACAATGTAACTAGTGGAGTGTTGCCACCACTTTTTTTTTTCTTTGCGATTAAAAAAATGTTCTAAATTTTTCGTTTGGGACAGAAATTTTTTGCCCGTTAAATCTGAAGTCCATCAAATTGGGGTCTGTTAAATCGAGGGCCTACTGTAGGTTGCATTGTTGGTCTTTATCATTGAAGTAGGCTGTGTTCTCTGTGAGGTATGAGCTGGGACTGAAGAAAGTGTGAACTGACTAGACGTAACAGTTGAGCATCTTTATCACATTTTGCCATTTGTGGGATAGTAATTATGATTGATTGCAAATCTCTGCTACAATATGGTGAAATGTTCTGTAAAAATGTTGGAAGGCATATTTAAATTACTCGCATAACAGCATCATCATCATTGTTGCAGGGTTTGGGTTTTGGATGTGTGAACAAGATATACCTGAAGTTTGCTTATCGGTGGTGGCCAGAAGAGCACTCTGGCTTTAGTTTTCTGTGGACTGATGAAGATATGCAAACTTTCAAGCCTTCGGAAAATACGGGTGAGGTGTGTATTTATAGTCACACGTCTGGAAAATATATTAGGAGCTGAGGATAGTGATCTTCTGTGATGTGATGCTGTGTCATCACGTGATTGATATGTGTTTGATACCCAATTGATTGAAGGATTATGTCGTCTTCAAAGACGAAGGCAGCACAATGCTTTGAGACGCTGTGATCTGATGAGCCAGCAGCACAGCTGTGAGGTCATGTGTGCTTTGCTGTAATCTGTTAATGTGGGAGGCAGTTTTTATATGCATATTATTACTGACTTGTCAGAATTATTATGCAGTAACACCTTCAAATAGGCTGTGTCATGGCTCAGGCAGTTAGTCACCGGTCTCCCACCACGGAGGCCCAGGTTCGATCCCGGGTCAGTCCATGTGGGATTTGTGGTGGACAAAGTGGCACTGGGGCAGGTTTTTCCCCGAGTACTTTGGTTTTCCCCTGTCAATTTCATTCCACTGTGGTGCTCCATTACTTGCAAAAATGAAAAAAAAAAGATCTTCATCACAGGGTTGCACAATAATCCTTAAGGCTGCGGTGTGTCTGTAGCTTCTGCTGCGGGGCCCTTCACAAAAAAAAACACCTTCAAATACTGTTATTAGTTATACAAAGCAGTATGTATTCATGAAAAAGGTAATGTAGGTTATAATATGTGCCTTCCATTGCTGTAATGATTAGTTCTTGCATCCTGTGTTTTCATTCAGGTGAGGACTGCCAACACAATAACACATCATCAGACTTTGTGTTCTGCCTCTGACAACTACAAAATGCAAACTTTATGATTAGAGATAAAACTGAACACGTTAGTACATACTTTGATGTATGAAATACAGAGTGTTTCAGGGGAAATCTGCCATACTGTCAGGAAAGCATTCCTTAGGCTAAATTACATTGATATAACCAAAAACATGTCTATCCAAAGTTGAACAGTTATGGAGATAATGGCGAGGGAAGTTTTATAGAATGAGAATTGTTATGCATTTATTGATTACCAAATACATGATAAAAAAAACTAGGAA
The DNA here is from genome assembly GCA_021186555.1 of Reticulitermes speratus. NCBI lineage: Eukaryota > Metazoa > Arthropoda > Insecta > Blattodea > Rhinotermitidae > Reticulitermes > Reticulitermes speratus. The sequence goes on along the minus strand of JAJKFL010000237.1, from coordinate 1,646,910 downwards.
GAATTTGCAGGTCCTGTAATGTTAACAGTTGTACTTAACATGTAATTGACATCTGAGTGATGTAAAGATATTAAGTAAGAAAAGCTTGCACTAGATTCATAAAAATCGTCCTTAGGGTTCCAAGTACTTTATGTAGCACACATGCTGCTGCATGGCTTGGCTTTGTTATCAGCTGAAGGATGGAAATGTGCAGTATGTGGATAACACATCATGCTGAACAGGTACAGCAAGTACATGGAACCGTAAGAAGACATATATTTCTCATGTCATTATCTCCGTAACCATACAATTACAGATGTAGGTATTTTTGGTCATATCAATGCAATTTAACCCAAGGAATGTTCTCTCAAAGTATGGCAGATTCCCCTGAAACACCCTGTATATTTTGCTCCTTTATATAATGCTTAATTTGTTTCTTTGTTTGTTTATCATGCTACCCAAAGTGTTGAAACATTCCACATTCTCCAGTTGTTTTTATCTATCATAATCTGTACTGGGGATCGTTGCCTTGAGATTCTCATTACCTTAGTTCTTTCCACATTAATTTCCATTCCATAGCATCTTCCAGTTTCATTTAGTCTATCATGCCCTGTAGCATGGTGTCTTCCTTAGCCAGTAGCACAAGATCATCTGCATATTTCACAGTGCAAATTACTTGTCCTCCTACTTTGAAGCCTCCAAACCCTTCAAGCGCGACCCTGCAAGAAGTACACGTGAAATTAAATCTAGAATTGCCATGGCAAAAGCACCATTCACCAAGAAGACTTTTCGCCAGCAAATTGGACTTCAATTTAAGTAAGAAACTAGTAAAGTGCTACATTTGGAGCATAGCTTTGTGTGGTGCTGAAACGTGGACACTTGGGAAAGTAGATCAGAAGCATCTGGAAAGTTTTGAAATGTGGTGCTGGAGAAGAATGGATATCAGTTGGACTAATTTTGTGCAAAATGAAGTATTATACAGAGTCAAGGAGGAGACGAATATCCTACTTATAATAAAAAGAAGAAAGGCTAACTGGATTGGTCACATCTTGCGTAGAAACTGTCTTCTAAAACACATTATTAAATGAAAGATAGAGGGAAGGATAAAAGTGATGGGAAGATGAGGAAGAAGACGTAAGCAGATACTGGATGATAAAGGAAAAGAGGATACTGGAAATGGAAAGCACTAGATCGCACTGTGTGGAGAACTCGCTTTGGAAGAGGCTACGGACCTGTCGTAAGACAGACTGCAGAATTAATATGACTATGATACTTCTGTAGGGGGGTGAGAATTGGTCAAGCTGCCATGCAAGTGAAGTCAGTGAAGGAAACTCAAAATGAACGGCATGTGGTAGGAGCATTACACAGAGTAGTGGAACTGGAATAGATCGCAGTTTACATGTCGAACAGCTGAGGGAATGAGTTGACCTTGGTGGTTGATTTATTGTGTAGGGAACTGTGTTTCATTCTGAAAGTTAGTCCAAAATATTCTGCACCCATTGCACCAACAAAATTGTCACCAGAGTCGTTTTACACATTTTTGTTTTGATAGTTCCTGTGAGTTTGCCACAGACAAACTTATCTGTGTATAAGCTGAATAAATGTCATTACAATTTTTTTTGTTCCAGTAGGTTGCTTTCAAGAAAGTCAAACTGCAAGACATAGGCAACACTCATGTCTCTCACCTGCTGAAAGCCTAACATTGCTTGATTATGTGGATTGCAGGCAGAGTTTTGTGTCATCAAGTAGGATAGTGTTGCTTGCGTAAATAAACTGGTCATCAGTCATTTGGTATCACAGCTGTAACCAGAGCCAAGTTATGGATGCTTTGTCATCTGTTATTATTTTTGATTTTTGGTCGTAGAGGCAAGATTTACATTAAAATGGTATATCACCTGGCAAAGTAACAGGTATTGGTGTTACGAAAGTTCCCATGCACCTGCATAAATTGCTTTTCATGACCTTGGTGGCCTTGTTTTTCAGACAAACAGTAAACTCTGTTACATTTGGTTCATTCTGGTGCCATTTGTCATATAATTAACATATTAAGAAAACAGGTGTGGTTACTTCATGCTGAACAATGTCATATCCTACACAGCAGATTTCTGAATGACTTGCCTAGAAGAGGTGTTGAGCAAATGATTGGTAAATCGTGGATTGTGGATATGAATTGGTGCAGTTATTATTTGCTGGGGACACTCAGTGATTGACTTAATATGAACAGTTCAGATTCTTTGCAAAAGTTGATGGGCACTATTGAAAGAGAAGTTTCTAACATTTCAAGATGAGATCTCCATCATATATATTGAAAAATATTTGTCATGATGTGCAGTGCCTGCTTAGAAGCTGGAGATTGGTCCTGTGAGATAAGTTAAGTTGAACTGCAAGGGAAAAATGTACTCTAAAGTATTGTAGAGGTGCAGACGTAGTATGCGTTAATGCTGCTATGACAGCTGCTTTGCTCGGCATATGAAAAAATTTCTCCCTGTATACTCTGACCTGAAAAGTGGCCGATCTTCGTCACAATCGCATGCACACGCTACACACGCTACACACATAGCACTACAAAACAGTCGTGGTGACAGGCACATGAAATCCTAGCTTGTTCCTTAATGTATGTACATGCAACTTGATGGTGGAATTCAGAATTTTACACGGTCATAAATTTTTTGAACAGTAAGTAACTTAAAGAAAAGTTTAGATTAGTGGAAAATAACTGCATATTGGCCATGCAAAGTATTCTGTTGTGTTGACATTAAGTGATGTGTCAGTGTGACATGACCTGTGACAATTGGTGGCACATAAATTGATTTACTGGTTACTCCAGTTATATTGTTGTTTAAGTTTGTTATTTAATGATGCTGTTAATTGATAAGATGATACAGCATCAGTGGTAGATGAATGAATGAATATGGAGCATTGGTGGAATGATGCTGATGGGAGAACTGAAGTACTGGGAACAGAACCTCTCTCATTGACACTTCATTCACCACAAATCACATATGACTTGACCTGGAAGTGAACCAAAGCCTCTGCAGTGAGAGGCCAGTGACTAATGCCTGAGTCATGGCAGACCTCCTGTAATGCTGTGCTGTTGTTGCTTGTGTTAATGTGTCAGCATATTCAAAGGCCACCGTCAGTATATTTTGGGTTAATGTTGATAGGGCATGGGAGGGAGCTGGCATAACATAGTCAGCGTGCTGACTGTGCTATGACTGGATGATCTGGGGGTTGAAGCCCAGAGATTTTCCCCTTCTTTAAATTATGCAGGCCTCCTCTGGGGCCCACCCATCCTCCTGTTCAATGTATACTGGGGTTCTTTCCTAGAGGTAAGTGGTTGAGACATGACATTGACCACTTACCGCCATGCAGTGTCCAGGTTAAGAATGTATAGACCAATACGTCTGCACCCCTACATGCCTTCATGGACAGGGACAACTTTACCCCTTATTTTTACCTTTTTAGGATGTGGGAGGGAAGCACTGGCTTCAAGATGTATTAGGGTTTTATTATGTGGACAACCAGCCTCTTGTGTTGTGCGGTTGGTTAGTGGGACCGTCAGCATGCTACATGGAACAGCTGTCCGATGAACAAGTGATACAAGGGTGCTTTGAACTTCTGCAGATGTTTGCTGGGAAAGGTTTTAATGTGACAGTACCTAGACCTGAAGTTCTGGTAAGGTACGACATTTGTGCTCTTTGTTGCGTATTTAATAATTTTTTTATCACAAGGTTGAAGCATGTTTTGTGTGTTGGTGAAATGGTTTTGAGACTTAAGCTTAGTATTAACATGGCCAAATACTTTTAGCATCATTAAATCGAGAAGAATGAGATAGACAGGGGATATAGCATGCATGGGTGAAAGCACAGTAATTCCATTTGCTTAACTAAGCACCACACCCTGAAGACGTATGTCAGAGTGGTGGCATAGCTCCATACTTTCTTACTCTTCTTGAAAACTGTGTATGAAATTTTGGTTGGAAAATGTGAAAGAAAGAGACCACTTGAGAGACCTAGACATAAATGGGATTACCATTAAACTGAATCTGTGGCTAGTGTGTGCAAGTTGTGGGCTGGGCTATGTCCACTGCCAGTTCTGGATTCCGTGAGCGTCCATGTATTTTAATTGGCTGGATGACTGTAGTTAGAGTAGTTTGTACGAAGAAGTTAGTTAATCAGCATCAGTACTGTAGATTTGTATGAAGAAGTTAGTTAATCAGCATCAGTACTGTAGATTTGTACGAAGAAGTTAGTTAATCAGCATCAGTACTGTAGATTTGTACGAAGAAGTTAGTTAATCAGCATCAGTACTGTAGATTTGTACGAAGAAGTTAGTTAATCAGCATCAGTACTGTAGATTCCCAGTTTTCTTGAACCTTGGTATTCGGGATTTCGACCTTTTGTGATTGCCCATGTTAATGCCATTATTGCAGCCCCTCAAGACCGGTTCTAACAAACTGGGATGAGATTGTGTGACTGGAACGGTTACTTGCCGTCCTTGCATGATGTTCCACGTGACACTTCTAGCCCAGTCAGGCTGTGTTTTTTAAGTGATGTTGATTGCTTCTGTGCTTTGTGGAATGAGACTGTATTTAAGTTATTTAACGTATTGATATGCTTCCAGAAGTGTTTGTATTTTGTAAAAGTAAACTTTCATCTTTTTATGGTTTTTGAGTTTATTTTATACATCACTACTGGTATCTTGTTACCTGGTACTTCATAAGTACCTGGTACTTCATAAGTACCTGTTACTTCATAAGTACCTGGAACCCAATATGTGTTTTACATTGCAAATGGATTCTGATGCTTCTGTGTGTTTTGGTTCTTGCAGAAGAACCTCTGACCCATATTTCAGGGATAGATGTTACAAAGCTAACAATCAGTTGGTGTCCTGATACCTGTTTTCTCCTTGAACTACAACAGTATGCTTATGTGTCATTATATTTGTGTCAGGTCATGTTGGTTGTCAAACCCTCACTTCCGTGGCACTTACAGTTTTCGCAGTGTGGAGTCTGAAACCCTCCGAGCATTTGCTTCACATCTGGCTGAGCCTTTGACGAATGATGATAAGAAACCAGTAGGTATTATTTTATATGCTGTTACATTTTTGAGAACTGCATTAAAATACTTTAAATGTTTGTCATGGAATCAAATGATAAGCTGTAACTGTAGGAAGAATGGTAATGCACTTCTGTGCATGACTTGTACAACCAGCTGCTCCATAGGACGTGACACTTATGATAATCTGGACCAACAATGTTAAACTTTTGCTGCTTTCAGAATCATTTGCACAGAGCATGTCTTTAATCTCAGATCTCAACATGGGAGCTTTATGTTGTATGACACCTTCAGTCCATATTTCCTCTGCAGTTCAACCTGCCGTATTTCGCAGTAGAGTCTTCACGTGTTGAACTTCAGCTTCTGAGCAGGCCTTGTACCTTCCAAAAATGTTTCTTGATGCACAACAGAGTTCTTATGAAATATTGGCAGTTTCTGTTCATAAATTATCTTTCAGTTCTTACAATGAATGTAGATTTTCCTACATCTTTTCTTCTCCGAACTCCCTGAATACTGCTGTTAGCATTAATTTCATTTAACAGACAGAATTTGTTTCTTTGAAGAACATGGACTGTATGATTTTGCGAACATTTACAGACCTTAAGGTGATGTCAAGGAAACTTTGATTATCATGGCGATTTTTCTAACACCAACATATGTTGTTTTGGCTGTTATGTTTGCACTTAATGTAGACCATGCAAGTTTCATGTTGCAGAGAGGCTGAATCAACACTCAGTTTACTGACCTTGCATTACCATTCTTGGTTTACACTCTGCCTCGGCTAGAGATTACAGATTTGCTGAGCTCTGTGGAGAATTCCAGTAGCAAATTTTCACTAGGCTGTTACAAGACATACAATTATTTGGGCTCATTCCATGTCAAATCAACACAGCAGTTGACATGAGCACATTATACTGCAGTGAGATGCTGTAAGCTTTCAGATACTGATGTATAGTGATAGATATGAATATTCATGCAGTAACTTGGGAATGCGTGTATGTTCATTCTTAATGTGTAGTAGTATCAAAAAGTTCCTGGAATTGCAGTCTTGTAGTTAAATGGGTTGTGGTATGGCAACATTGCTGTAGGATGTGTTGCCTGTAGCCTTTGTGCACACACGTGGGAAGTGGCTGCATGATGGAACCTATCAGTCATGTGCTAGAGCAGCTTGAGTGACGGTGTGTCCACGCTGTCTGACGCAATGTCTCAGTTTGAGCAGACAACCAACATCGAGGTTATGTGCAAGGTTGGGAAGAGTATTGCAGATATGCTGCAGGCCTTGCAGACTGTTTATGGGGGTAATGGACTTAAAAAGACATCTGTGTATGACTGGTACAAAGGCTTCAGAAGTGGGCAAGAATTGCTGGAAGATGAGCCTTGCAGTGAGAGGCCTTCAACTTCTGTGAATGCTGAAACAGTTTCAAAGCTGAAGGAGCTGGTGCCTGCCAACTGGCAGATAACCATCAGTGAGGTTGCAAATGACGTGGGTATCTCATATGGATCAGTCAAGGTAATTCTGACAGAAGAACTACAGAGAGACTGGTCTGTGCAAAGTTTGTTCAGCAATTGCTGACTGACGATCAAAGGGAGTGCTGGAAGACAATTGCAAGTGGATTGTTTGAAAAATCAACGCAGGATGCTGGTTTCCTAGGCAACATTGTTACAGAAGATGAAAGTTAGGTATTCACTTCTGACTCTGAAACCAAACAGCAGTCATCCAAGTGACGTGCCACATCGTCCCCTCATCCAAAGAAGTCTCAGACTGCAAAATCGAACTTGAAAGTCGTGCTGATTGCATTTTTCGATAGCGAAGGCATCGTGCATCATGAATTTGTGCCAGGAGGGACAACTGTGAATGCTGTTTATGGCGTTGAGGTTCTGTCATATTTACGGGACAAATTGGGAAGAAAACGACTAGAGAAATGGTGTAATGAATGGATCCTGCACAACAACAATGCCCCAAGTCACATGGCTCTGTCAGTGCAGCAGTTCTTGATGGGAAAACAAATCACACTCAAGCCACTGCCTCCGTATTCCCCAGACCTTGCACCTTGTGACTTCTGGTTGTTCCCTAGACTACAAATGCGGCTTGAGGTCAGTGTTTTGTGACACATGAAGACAGCTAAATGAATGTGGCAGCCGGCCTGCACGCCGTACCAAAGGAGGCTTTCTGTGAGTGCTTCCAAGCGTGACAAAACATTGGAATTGGAGCAAATGTGTGTGTGTGTTAGTGTGTGTGTGTGTGTGCAGAAGGAATGTATGTCGATAGTGATCACACTGGAAATCACTGTGCTTCAAGTACTTAAGTTTTCAAGCTGAATTCTTGGAACTTTTGATACTCCCACATAAATGTTGTGTCCACTTGCATCTATAATCCACAATAACTGCATGTACATTGTATATATATGCAGTTCTTCTCTTATTGCATATTTGGTTTATGGCCATATAATGTATACACTACAACTGACCTCAAAGATGTCACCAGTAATGTCCCAGTTCTTCATGCATGCTCTTTTAGTGAAGTCAAATTGTCACATCCATATAGGAGCATTGGAGCATTGGTACTGTGATCAGCATTATTTAAACAGCGTTTCATTATTCATGTTTTAAATGCTTGTCAAATTGCTCCACATACATATGAAATGTTTGTAGCTTATTGTATGTGTCATTATTGTTTATATATATATATATATATATATATATGTACAATACATCCCAAGCTGTTTAAGTCCTCGTGATGATGGAACAAGCCTGGATGTGTTGTAGCATGTTAGTGCTGCTGCTGCTGATGGTGATGATGATGATGATGATAATGATGATCATAATGTTCATGGAACACTAAAAGTGTGACTAGACAGATGCTGATCCAAGGACCTTTGCTTGGGAGACACTGTTTATGTAACAGAACTGTTGGAAGTATTTGTATCTCTGTATCTATAAAAATGAGTTTGGTTGATGTGTCATTTGCCTGGTTGGATGCTTGTTTGTTCACGTATTTCCCACAAGAGTGTGGGAGTTGTTAGAGCACCTGTCACAGACCCAGTAACATTGACGGCTCCGTGTCATGACAGCTCCGTGTCATGACAGCGGTTGGAAGTCTGTACAACCAATGTGTGGATACACTAGCAAGATGGTATGAGGTATGTCCGCTGGACAGTTTGCACAATGTGCTTAATCTTGGTGAAGGAAAATTGCCACTTGACACATCTAGTGGCCTTATCATACTTCAAACGCACTTTGTTGTAACAAGAACAGCAATGGAGGAAATTAAAAAAACTGCTTTCCCAAACATACTACAACAGTTTGCTTTTTGAGCAAGCCATTATTGCACCCAGACATTCAGATGTTAACAACAAGTGTTACTACCAGTGGACTTTAAAGTGTACAAGTCATTGAATACAGTTGAGGATGTTAATGAAGCAGCACAATATTGGAGAACAGGTATATCAGCTAGGTGTTTGTACTTTGTCATGTTGTTCTGTAGGTGTTGCTGTTTGCTGGTGAAGCGACACATGAGCACTTCTATTCGACAGTGCATGGTGCTGTGGAGTCTGGCTGGCGGGAAGCTGACAGGATCGTCACATATTATGGGTAAGTAAGGCAGTACTTCTTGTGACATATCCTGAATGTACTCTGCAGTTTCATGCAAATGAGATTGTGTTAGGTCACATGTCTATGCCACATTGTGTAGACACGTGTTTATGCCACATTGTGTAGACACATGTCTATGCCACATTGTGTAGACACGTGTCTATGCCACATTGTGTAGACACGTGTCTATGCTACATTGTGTAGACATTGTAAGAAATGAGATATCTGTGTTGTAATTTGTTCAGTAATTTTTTTTTTGTTTACAAATAGTTCACAGCAGTACATAAGTGATGTATTATCATAGAGTATCATAATGTACAAATACAGTTCTGTGGTACTTTGAAGCTGTACTGTACAGTAAATAAAACATATTGTGCCATTATTTATACAAGATGCATCTCCGTGTGGTTATAAAAGCTTCTAGCATGATAAAATCTGTTCTGATTGAAATGAGTGGAAATTCCATGTAGATCTGTAGGATGGCTTAATTATGTATTTGATAATGTAAATCAAGAATGACGCTATCTTGACATGCTGTGTGCACAGTATCAAGTGCGACCTTGAGGTACAGCAGAGTCCTGAGCGTCTGTTTGCACATTATTCATGCATAACTTTCCTTGACATAAGTGCTTGTGTATGGGAACTGGGCTTTTGTCTTTGCTTTGATAACGGGGGGTTTGGAGTGTTGAACATCCCCCCCCCCAGTGCTTTGTGGTCAGTATCAGTGGTGCAGTGGTAAGGTTGTGTAGCTGAGTGTGAATGTTACAGGTTCTTGGTCGTTTTCTGTATTAGTCTTACAGTCGCACCGTGTTGTACTGTGTCAGGTGCCCAACGTTTCACTTTTTCAGCACAGTATGTACTGTTCTGGCATCAAGATATTCAACAGTTCAGTATGTAGTGTCACAAGTCTTATGCGTAAAAGGCTCAATTTGACATAGCATTAAGAAGATACTTAAATACACACTCCTTTTACTCTGTTAATGAATTGCTCATGTTTAACAATGACTTACCTTATCACCTGCTGTATATAATGGATGTAGTGAAGCATATGGATACTTTATGTGAAATGCGTGTTATATTTTTTATTTTTTTAAGGATTAACTGAAGTGTGTTGAATTACATACATACATACATACACACATACATACATACAACATACATACATACATACATACAACATACATACAACATACATACATACATACATACATACATACATACATACAACATACATACAACATACATACAACATACATACATCTCAAGTTTTATTCCAGTTGACAAGAGAAACTTTTAAGAAATTTTGATTTTTGTAGTAGTCTAATTTTCTAAGACTTCGTTTCTCGAGCGTTATGCCCTTATGGCAGTGCATGCCTCACATTACATGTATATATTCCTGACCTTTTGCAGTTGCCATAATCCCAGTGTACCAGTGCTGGACCACATGAACTTCTACCAAGTGATTATTATTGGTGCTGGCATTGCTGGTCTTGCAGCTGCTAAAACTTTGATAGAAAATGGAGTTACGAATATCAGAATTCTAGAAGGTAAGCAAAATATTTCTAACCTGTGAGAGTGCAGGTTCTCGCTGTGATGGTGATGAAGATACAAGACTTTTGGAATGTGGTGCTGATTTGGACTGATGTGATGGCAGAGGAATCGCACCCCTCTTAAACATCGGTTCATACCACTCTACATGGCATCATATTGCAGAAGCCTTGAAACTTTTTTCTTAATCAGTTAAAGTCCTTGTATTTTGGAACACATTTTTTTTTTCAGCTCACCCAATTCATTTAACTCACTGCATTTTAATGGCATAGTGCCATCTACCATGCTGTTATAAGGAAGGTTTTTCTACCAGTTACGGAATATATTTCTGTCATGTGTGCTGCATCTCTGTGTTTCCTCCACTTTGTTTCTGTAATCGACTTTATAACCATATATAGTGAAGTTCAGCAGGCAGACAGAATGACGGCCACTGTTATAATTTCATTCATTTAAATATTTCATTTCTGGGTGATCAAATAAAGGAGGTTGGGGTGGATGGCACATGTGGGAGCACACAGGGTTCTGGCAGAGAATCATGAAGGAACGAGACCACTTGGAAGACCATCTGGAAAACCTGTGTGCAGACGGGAAGATAATATTAAAAGGGATTTTAGGGAAACAGGATGAGAGGGCAACACTGGATTCATCTTGCTCAGGATAGGACCAAGTGGAAGGCTTTTACAAACACAGTTATGAACCTTGAGGCTCTATAAAATGCATAGAGTTTCGTGACTAGCTGAGGAAATATAATGTTGTCAGGAAAGACTGTGCTCCATGGACATAGTCATTTAGTTAATTTGTTTGTTTGTTTGTTTCTTCCTTCCTTCCTTTCTTTCTTTGATAGTTAGCCTTCAGTTTTGGGGAATTGAAAAGAGGAAAACATTTTTTGTATGGAAGATGGCATGAATTTATTTTGGTTTCAGTTTTTGTAAAATGCCACTTTTCTCGTCTTGTCTGACTTGATCACCCTAACAATGTTGCTGAGCGGCACACATCATGCAGCTCCTCATTATACAGTATCCTACAGTCTCTTGTCAGTTCCTCCCACGTAGGCCCACACATCATGCAGCTCCTCATTATACAGTATCCTACAGTCTCTTGTCACTTCCTCCCACGTAGGCCCACACATCATGCAGCTCCTCATTATACAGTATCCTACAGTCTCTTGTCACTTCTTCCCACGTAGGCCCACACATCATGCAGCTCCTCATTATACAGTATCCTACAGTCTCTTGTCACTTCCTCCCACGTAGGCCCACACATCATGCAGCTCCTCATTATACAGTATCCTACAGTCTCTTGTCACTTCCTCCCACGTAGGCCCACACATCATGCAGCTCCTCATTATATAGTATCCTACAGTCTCTTGTCACTTCCTCCCACGTAGGCCCACACATCATGCAGCTCTCATTATACAGTATCCTACAGTCTCTTGTCACTCTTCCTCCCACGTAGGCCCACACATCATGCACTCCTCATTAACAGTACCTACAGTCTCTTGTCTTCCTCCACGCAGGCCCACACATCATGCAGCTCCTCATTAACAGTATCCTACAGTCTCTTGTCACTTCTCCCACGCAGGCCCACACATCATGCAGCTCCTCATTTACAGTATCCTACAGTCTCTTGTCACTTCCTCCCACGTAGGCCCACACATCATGCAGCTCCTCATTATACAGTATCCTACAGTCTCTTGTCACTTCCTCCCACGTAGGCCCAACACCATGCAGCTCCTCATTAACAGTATCCTACAGTCTCTTGTCACTTCCTCCCACGTAGGCCCACACATCATGCAGCTCCCATTACACAGTATCCTACAGTCTCTTGTCACTTCCTCCCACGCAGGCCCACACATCATGCAGCTCTCATTAACAGTATCCTACAGTCTCTTGTCACTTCCTCCCACGAGGCCCACACATCATGCAGCTCCTCATATACAGTATCCTACAGCTCTTGCACTCCTCCCACGAGGCCCACACATCAGCAGCCTCATTAACAGATCCACAGTCTTTGTCACTTCCTCCCCGCAGGCCACACTCATGCAGCTCCTCATTAACAGTATCCACAGTCTCTTGTCACTTCCTCCACGTAGCCCAACATCATGCAGCTCCTCTTAACAGTACCTACATTCTTGTCACTTCCTCCCAGCAGGCCCACACATCATGCAGCCCTCATTACACAGTATCCTACAGTCTCTTGTCACTTCCTCCCACAGGCCCACACATCATGCAGCTCCTCATTATACGTATCCTACAGTCTCTGTCACTTCTCCCACGCAGGCCCACATCATGCAGCTCCTCATTAACAGTACCTACAGTCTCTTGTCACTTCCTCCAGAGGCCACACATCATGCGCTCCTCATTATACTATCCTACAGTCTCTTGTCACTTCTCCCACGAGCCACACATCATGCAGCTCCTCATTACACAGTATCCTACAGTCTCTTGTCACTTCCTCCCACGAGGCCCACACATCATGCAGCTCCTCATTATACAGTATCCTACAGTTCTGTCACTTCCTCCACGGGCCCACACATCATGCACTCCTCATAACAGTATCCTACAGTCTCTTGTCACTTCCTCCAAGGCCCACACATCATGCAGCTCCTCATTAACAGTATCCTACAGCTCTGTCACTTCCTCCCACGTAGCCCACACATCATGCAGCTCCTATACAGTATCCTACAGTCTCTTGTCACTCCTCCCCGCAGCCACACATCATGCAGCTCCTCATATACAGTATCCACAGTCTTGTCACTTCCTCCCACGAGGCCCACACATCATGCAGCTCCTCATTATACAGTATCCTACAGTCTCTTGTCACTTCCTCCCCGTAGGCCCACACATCATGCAGCTCCTCTAACAGTTCCTACAGTCTCTTGTCACTTCCTCCCACGAGGCCCACACATCATGCAGCTCCTCATTAACAGTATCCTACAGTCTCTTGTCACTTCCTCCCACGAGGCCCACACATCATGCAGCTCCTCATAACAGTATCCTACAGTCTCTTGTCACTTCCTCCCACGCAGGCCACACATCATGCAGCTCCTCATTATACAGTATCCTACAGTCTCTTGTCACTTCCTCCCACGAGGCCCACACATCATGCAGCTCCTCATTATACAGTATCCTACAGTCTCTTGTCACTTCTCCCACGCAGGCCCACACATCATGCAGCTCCTCATTATACAGTATCCTACAGTCTCTTGTCACTTCCTCCCACGAGGCCCACACATCATGCAGCTCCTCATTATACAGTATCCTACAGTCTCTTGTCACTTCCTCCCACAGGCCCACACATCATGCAGCTCCTCTAACAGTATCCTACAGTCTTTGTCACTTCCTCCACGCAGGCCCACACATCATGCAGCTCCTCATTAACAGTATCCTACAGTCTCTTGTCACTTCCTCCCACGAGGCCCACACATCATGCAGCTCCTCATTAACAGTATCCTACAGTCTCTTGTCACTTCCTCCCACGCAGGCCCACACATCATGCAGCTCCTCATTATACAGTATCCTACAGTCTCTTGTCACTTCCTCCCACGAGGCCCACACATCATGCAGCTCCTCATTATACAGTATCCTACAGTCTCTTGTCACTTCCTCCCACGCAGGCCCACACATCATGCAGCTCCTCATTATACAGTATCCTACAGTCTCTTGTCACTTCCTCCCACGAGGCCCACACATCATGCAGCTCCTCATTAACAGTATCCTACAGTCTCTTGTCACTTCCTCCCACGAGGCCCACACATCATGCAGCTCCTCATACAGTATCCTACAGTCTCTTGTCACTTCCTCCCACGAGGCCCACACATCATGCAGCTCCTCATTAACAGTATCCTACAGTCTCTTGTCACTTCCTCCCACGAGGCCCACACATCATGCAGCTCCTCATTATACAGTATCCTACAGTCTCTTGTCACTTCCTCCCACGCAGGCCCACACATCATGCAGCTCCTCATTATACAGTATCCTACAGTCTCTTGTCACTTCCTCCCACGAGGCCCACACATCATGCAGCTCCTCATTAACAGTATCCTACAGTCTCTTGTCACTTCCTCCCACGCAGGCCCACACATCATGCAGCTCCTCATTATACAGTATCCTACAGTCTCTTGTCACTTCCTCCCACGCAGGCCCACACATCATGCAGCTCCTCATTAACAGTATCCTACAGTCTCTTGTCACTTCCTCCCACGCAGGCCCACACATCATGCAGCTCCTCATTAACAGTATCCTACAGTCTCTTGTCACTTCCTCCCACGCAGGCCCACAATCATGCAGCTCCTCATTATACAGTATCCTACAGTCTCTTGTCACTTCCTCCCACGCAGGCCCACACATCATGCAGCTCCTCATTATACAGTATCCTACAGTCTCTTGTCACTTCCTCCCACGCAGGCCCACACATCATGCAGCTCCTCATTATACAGTATCCTACAGTCTCTTGTCACTTCCTCCCACGCAGGCCCACACATCATGCAGCTCCTCATTATACAGTATCCTACAGTCTCTTGTCACTTCCTCCCACGCAGGCCCACACATCATGCAGCTCCTCATTATACAGTATCCTACAGTCTCTTGTCACTTCCTCCCACGTAGGCCCACACATCATGCAGCTCCTCATATACAGTATCCTACAGTCTCTTGTCACTTCCTCCCACGAGGCCCACACATCATGCAGCTCCTCATATACAGTATCCTACAGTCTCTTGTCACTTCCTCCCACGCAGGCCCACACATCATGCAGCTCCTCATTATACAGTATCCTACAGTCTCTTGTCACTTCCTCCCACGTAGGCCCACACATCATGCAGCTCCTCTTATACAGTATCCTACAGTCTCTTGTCACTTCCCCCCCCCCCCAAAAAAAAAAGTATCTACGTCTCTTGTCACTTCCTCCCACGCAGGCCCACACATCATGCAGCTCCTCATTACACAGTATCCTACAGTCTCTTGTCACTTCCTCCCACGCAGGCCCACACATCATGCAGCTCCTCATTAACAGTATCCTACAGTCTCTTGTCACTTCCTCCCACGCAGGCCCACACATCATGCAGCTCCTCATTAACAGTATCCTACAGTCTCTTGTCACTTCCTCCCACGCAGGCCCACACATCATGCAGCTCCTCATTATACAGTATCCTACAGTCTCTTGTCACTTCCTCCCACGCAGGCCCACACATCATGCAGCTCCTCATTATACAGTATCCTACAGTCTCTTGTCACTTCCTCCCACGCAGGCCCACACATCATGCAGCTCCTCATTATACAGTATCCTACAGTCTCTTGTCACTTCCTCCCACGTAGGCCCACACATCATGCAGCTCCTCATTATACAGTATCCTACAGTCTCTTGTCACTTCCTCCCACGTAGGCCCACACATCATGCAGCTCTCATTACACAGTATCCTACAGTCTCTTGTCACTTCCTCCCACGCAGGCCCACACATCATGCAGCTCCTCATTACACAGTATCCTACAGTCTCTTGTCACTTCCTCCCACGCAGGCCCACACATCATGCAGCTCCTCATTAACAGTATCCTACAGTCTCTTGTCACTTCCTCCCACGCAGGCCCACACATCATGCAGCTCCTCATTATACAGTATCCTACAGTCTCTTGTCACTTCCTCCCACGCAGGCCCACACATCATGCAGCTCCTCATTATACAGTATCCTACAGTCTCTTGTCACTTCCTCCCACGCAGGCCCACACATCATGCAGCTCCTCATTACACAGTATCCTACGTCTCTTGTCACTTCCTCCCACGAGGCCCACACATCATGCAGCTCCTCATTATACAGTATCCTACATCTCTTGTCACTTCCTCCCACGTAGGCCCACACATCATGCAGCTCCTCATTACACAGTATCCTACAGTCTCTTGTCACTTCCTCCCACGTAGGCCCACACATCATGCAGCTCCTCATTATACAGTATCCTACAGTCTCTTGTCACTTCCTCCCACGCAGGCCCACACATCATGCAGCTCCTCATTACACAGTATCCTACAGTCTCTTGTCACTTCCTCCCACGCAGGCCCACACATCATGCAGCTCCTCATTATACAGTATCCTACAGTCTCTTGTCACTTCCTCCCACGCAGGCCCACACATCATGCAGCTCCTCATTATACAGTATCCTACAGTCTCTTGTCACTTCCTCCCACGTAGGCCCACACATCATGCAGCTCCTCATTACACAGTATCCTACAGTCTCTTGTCACTTCCTCCCACGCAGGCCCACACATCATGCAGCTCCTCATTATACAGTATCCTACAGTCTCTTGTCACTTCCTCCCACATAGGCCCACACATCATGCAGCTCCTCATTATACAGTATCCTACAGTCTCTTGTCACTTCCTCCCACGTAGGCCCACACATCATGCAGCTCCTCATTACACAGTATCCTACAGTCTCTTGTCACTTCCTCCCACGCAGGCCCACACATCATGCAGCTCCTCATTATACAGTATCCTACAGTCTCTTGTCACTTCCTCCCACGTAGGCCCACACATCATGCAGCTCCTCATTATACAGTATCCTACAGTCTCTTGTCACTTCCTCCCACGTAGGCCCACACATCATGCAGCTCCTCATTATACAGTATCCTACAGTCTCTTGTCACTTCCTCCCACGTAGGCCCACACATCATGCAGCTCCTCATTACACAGTATCCTACAGTCTCTTGTCACTTCCTCCCACGCAGGCCCACACATCATGCAGCTCCTCATTATACAGTATCCTACAGTCTCTTGTCACTTCCTCCCACGCAGGCCCACACATCATGCAGCTCCTCATTACACAGTATCCTACAGTCTCTTGTCACTTCCTCCCACGCAGGCCCACACATCATGCAGCTCCTCATTATACAGTATCCTACAGTCTCTTGTCACTTCCTCCCACGTAGGCCCACACATCATGCAGCTCCTCATTATACAGTATCCTACAGTCTCTTGTCACTTCCTCCCACGTAGGCCCACACATCTTCCTCACAACACTATTTTCAAATGCAGACATTTTTTGCTGACTGTTAAAAGTACCAACTCCAACTAACCATGCAGCACAGTCCTTCTTAAGAAGCTAACATTTCCTCAGCTAGTCAAGAAATTCCCAAAGTTTTATGCAACCCGTATGTTTATTACTGCATTCGCAAGTGCCTATCACCTGTCCTTATCCTGAGCCAGATCAATCCATTCCATGTCCCCATTCCCCTCATCTTACTTCTTAAAGATTTATCTTCCAAAAGTACGTTTTGTTGTCTTATATTAGGTGTCATCCTGAATATTATCTGTATGTGACCAGAACGTGCTGGAAACTGATTTCTTAGACCTTGCTTATGTCATATTCTGGACAACATGAATCCACTGACAGTTTCCCATAAGAAAGGTTTAAAGATTTAGTAAAAGTATTTGTTCTGTTTTGTATTCAGCACAGGACCATCCAGGGGGACGAATCAGCTCTGTGTTCCACAATGGAGGCTGGATAGAAACAGGAGCGCAGTGGATACATGGGCAGAATAATGAGGTGTGGAAACTGGCTCACAAATATGACTTGCTGTCTGCTGTTACTTCGTCTGAGGGAGAGGGTGAGAAATGAATACATTTGCTGTGGTACTGTAGCCAGATTCAGGCCTTAACCACCTCAGCCAGCTCCTACTTTGATTCCCGTCTGACCTTGTGGTCTTCCAACCGTGATCTGCAGTTTTGTTGCTCTGTTGCTAGCAATAGTTTCTTTATCCAGACACTATTATGAGCTGCTTTGAAATCACTGGGTAAGTGGAATATAATACATTACATATTTCCTGTGATGTATCCTTGTGTTAGCTAGGCATTTTAAGTTGGTTCTGTCTGGCTAACTTAGTTTGAGGATTCTCAGTGTGATATTTTTTGTGCGGATGGTGTCTTCAGCCCCACGCCACAACCCTCAACCTGAAGGACCAGGTTACGTCTTTGCTTAGAAACTCACTCAAAACCTGTCTGGCATGAGTGGCCCTACCACATCATAGCTTTGATTTCACTGAGGCACATAAGTCCCCTCATCCAGCAGAGTATGCCTTCAACAACGTGGAGGTACCACTGAGAGGCCTGACCACATCATATTTATATGCATCTAGTTGCTCATCATACTTAGGCCACGTTTCTGTTTTATGGAAGAAAATGTGGTATAAAGTGTGTCATTGTGTGTTTATCAGCTAGAGTAGTATAGAGAGTACAATGTTATCATATACCTTATGTATAATACAGTGTAGGCTGTATGAAGGGTAAATATGAGTACCTTATATTATACTGTATACGGTACAGCCAAGAGGAATGGTTTTGTTTGGTTGATTGCCTCCTCAGATCACAGTTTTTTATGATGAGGAGCTGACAGTGCCTGAGCTGGTCACAAAATTTCCAACCCATTTTTGGAACCCAAAGTCTCATTACCATGTGTACAAGAGCCACTCTTCAGCCCAACTCTGTGCTAAATACATCCAGTACACCAAATGTCCGGTATAGATGACAGCCAAGTAATGGCCTCCTTATGCACCTCTCATTTAAATTCTGGTCTGCTGCGCATCAAATCAGACATTTAATTCCAGTGCCAAAGGCTTAATGGTAGAAAGTATATTCTGCCATCAGACTATGTGGGATCACTTTCCAAAAGACCTTAACGTTCGTCTTTGTATTGTGTTGTCATCTGTTTTTATTACTCCATGCAGTTCATTTCTTATCTCAACTTATGAACATTTCAGTCAGTAAAGTGACGGTCTGAGGACTGTATGACTGACTGGGTTTAATTGCAGGACTTTGGGTTTCCTATTCAAAACTTGAATGTCTTTTGGCCTGCCCAGCTGATTCAATGGATACTAGGGACTTTTCTCAAGGAGTGAAGCGTGAGGGTGGTCAGGTCCTCCACGTAGCAACTGGTTAAGAATGTCTGTGCCCTGGATGTCTTCATATACGTGAGCAGCTTGTGCGTTGCAGGTCTGTACATCAGAGAAGATGGAGTGGTGTTTGATGCAGCACTTGTGGATGAGGTTCACAAAGTGGTAACTGAAATATTACAAGACTGTGAGCAGTATGCAGATGGTTACTGGTGTGAGGAGGCAATACCGAAGTCTATTGGCCAGCACCTTCGGCAGAAGTTTGCACAGTATCTAGATGGCTGTGCTGAGGATTCAGAGGAGCAACGCTGTATGAAGGAGGAGCTGTTTGATTGGCATCGCAGGTATTTTTACCTTATATGACAATTTTATACTTCGTACAAAGACGGGAGAGCGGAATGTGCCATTGATTATGAAATTTGTGTTTCAAATATACAGTATGTGGGGTCTTTGACATCAGGTGTTTGTGTTTGAAGAAATGTTTACATTAAAAGATGAAATGCAGTAGTATAGTTTTTAAATACAATTTCGTTCTTAAGGCAATCAGTTACATGCATTTATCTGTGTTTAGTTGTGAGCTATTGATAGATTATGACGCTTGGTCAGTATTAACCAACACTGACTTAATAGGTGTCTTTGTCTTCACTAGGGATTAATGTCGTGTGAATTTTTGGTGTTGTTTTTGGTAAATATACAGAACAATAGGTTTGAATCTTGGTTTGCTCCTTTTTTTATCAAAATTATGAAATGGGAGAAATAGATTTTGTGAGACAGCACAATTTCTTGGCTCTCCTGCTGTAGTATTGTTTATACTGTCAGCATCTGGTCATGCTTAAACATAGCAGATACAACAGACAGCAGTTTATGTGTGATCAAAAATGACACTTATCTTTCAAATTGAGACTGGAAGACATTTCCTTATATTGAACCATGTTTTTAGACTGAGAAACTGTGGGAAGAATACTAGCAGTTGGATTATTTTTTTAGATTTTCTCTCATCATGCATGACATGCAGTAAATCCTCGTTTAATGTTGTGGTTGCTTTCCTCAAAGTCAGTACGTAGAACAAAACAATGCAGAATGGAACATTTTGTCCCACAAGAATTAGTTACAACACCTGAGAGTCTGGCTGTTGAAGATCCTGCCAGCTGCCAGTTCAAATGATGTTAATCTGCGTCCAGGTGTTGTTCATTGAGTGTTTTGTCACCAAGTTTGTTAATGTTACAGCAAAACAATGTTCTTTGGAGTAACATTAAATGAATACTGCCTGTAAAGTATTTTCAATATTTTGGATGCTTAAAAAGCTTTAAAAATTAACATATACAAATTTTAGATTTCAGATTATTGACAACTCGTGCACAGTTCTAGATGAGCTTTCTGCCAAAGCTTGGGGTAACTATGCATTCAGTGGTGGGACTGATTATATAAACTTTAAGAATGGCTATAGCTCTCTGGTCAGGAACATGGTAGAGGATCTTCCAGCAGGAACACTGTGCCTAAACAGTCCTGTGATGACAGTGAAGTGGCAGCAGAGCATTAGTTCACAGGTAAAGAGTTACATAGATTTGGCTACAGCGTGTAGGAAACAGAGTGCAGTTCATGTGACAGATACAGTGTGTGGAGATGCACAACACCAGGCCTGTCATCACAGCGTTGACACGGTACCTGTGACAGATACAGTGTGTGGAGATGCAGAACACCAGGCCCGTCATCACAGCGTTGACACGGTACCTGTGACAGATACAGTGTGTGGAGATGCAGAACACCAGGCCCGTCATCACAGCGTTGACACGGTACCTGTGACAGATACAGTGTGTGGAGATGCAGAACACCAGGCCCGTCATCACAGCGTTGACACGGTACCTGTGACAGATACAGTGTGTGGAGATGCAGATCACCAGGCCTGTCATCACAGCGTTGACACGGTACCTGTGACAGATACAGTGTGTGGAGATGCAGAACACCAGGCCCGTCATCACAGCGTTGACACGGTACCTGTGACAGGTACTGTCTATGGAGACGCAGAACACCAGGCCCGTCATCACAGCGTTGACACGGTACCTGTGACATGTACTGTCTTTGGAGACGCAGAACACCAGGCCTGCCATAATGGCATAGACTCAGAAGTTTTGGGAAGTGTAGGAAAGCCTCCAGTATTGGTTTCATGCAGCACTGGAGCGACGTATGCTGCCGGACACGTCATTGTGACATGTTCACTGGGCTGCCTGAAGGCGTGCTGCAACACCATGTTTGAACCTGAGCTGCCTCAGTGCATGATCCAGGTAAGTGGCAGGAAAACATTCAAGGCAGTTTTGGTTCATCTTCGTAGTGTAAGAGTTCAGTCTCGATGTTTGTGCTGACTTTGGATCGATAAAACTGTCACAGACATTGGAAACATTAACATCAGAATCCATTTTCAGTATAAAATGCCTGTTTTATTCCAAGAACTTCTGAATTGTGTGTATTAGAAGTATAAAATAACTTCAAAGAGCATAAAAAGCAGAGTGGGAGAAGCTGACTGGCCAGCCATCTGGTGTCATACTGATTTATTAGAACCAGCTATGAAATGTGACAACAGTGGCATGAAAGGTCAAAATCCTGAATGCTGGGGTTTACAGACATTGAGACGATACTGTACTGGCACAAAAAGAGAAGGAAGCATGAACATGAACATGAACATGAACATGAACCTTTCCCTTTTCCACATCAAGTTGATTTTCATTTTATTTTCAAGAACCTAGTGATAATATTACGCAGTGTGACACAAATCAAGTGTTTGGCAATGACACTAAGAAATCAAAATTGTGTTTGTGAAAAGAATAAGAACAAAACAGATAGAGATAATAGGTGATGACATGCAGTTCTGAATCATGTCTTCCTATCTGCTTCCTAAAGTTATACTGAAATATATGGAACTGTAATATTGTCTGTCTCTTGTAAGGGTGTGAACTCGGTCTTCCACATTAAGGGAAAAACATTTGCTAAGTATAATAAAGAATGATTTTATTCACCATCTGAGGCATACTAATTTTTTTGAGGTTTGAATTATATTAGAAATGAACATGTTTTGATGATAATTATGAATAATCATTATCAAGGTTGTTGTCTACAAAAAGGTTGTTTGCATGTCAAGGACGGATTGCATTTGTCACTGTGGTACATAGTCATGTTATTGGACGCATATATCACAAAAGTGTCGGTTTTGCGCATGTTTAGCTATTTAATTATATTAGTAATCTAATATGGTTAAAAATGTATTTATGAAATGTTTATGACATCAGTAGAAGTGGTTAGTTACACGTGATCATTACATTACTTGCTGAATAAATTAAACATCCTGATTAACATAGCTGTGTTATGTAACACCATACTTTTGTGTGAAAATGACTAGTAATTTTATTCCTATGTATGTGGCACCCTGATGGTGAATTATAATTATATTCACAATACATTGGGTTCGTGATGTTATTGAAATATCAAATGAATTTGCTTGAATAATAAGCACTTGGTAAAATAAATACAATTAACATTGATTAAGGGTGTTTGGGAGAGAAGAATGTTAGCACTGAGGGGCAGGAAATGACAGCAGGCTGGAGGCACTTGCATAGTGAGGAGGTTCATGATTGGTGCTGTAATGATTTGGATGATACAATGAAACAGCTTGTAATGTTAATGGGATTAGTGGGATATGTGAGAAATGCATGCAGAGTTTTGGTTTGAACCCTGAAGCGAGGGACCTAAATGTAAATATTAAAAGTAATCTTCTAATTAGTGGGGGGGAGGGGGGTGTGCAGACTGGATCTATTTGATGTGTCATTTGTTCATGGTAATGGAGAGCTGGGGGACCACAAAAGGTGGCTAATTTCTTGAGTATCTGGGCGCAGGAAAGACTCTCCTCCATGGAATTAGTTACTTTGTTAGTTACGTAGTTAGTTAGGTGTTTAGTTACCTGTGAGAAGACATGGCATTGTGTGGTTAGAGTGATACAATAACAGAGTTTTACATAACTGATAAAAGTAGCTGATCCATGTCCCTGATAATATCAGCAGAGAGCTGTACTTCTTCATAATGGTTTATAACTTGTTACTTTATCAGGCCATAGAAGACATGGGATATGCTGCAATAAACAAGATCTTTCTCAATTTTGAAAAGCCCTGGTGGGCCCCTGACATCAAAGGTTTTCAGTTGATGTGGTCAAAGGACAGTAATGCCGTTCCATCACATAATGAGGTGAGTACAAAACAGGGGGAAGCTGGGATAGCTCAGTGGTTATAGTGAGTAGTCTTTGGACTGATTAGCCTGGGGATTGCAGTTCGATTCCTGGCTGGGGCAAGATATTTGTTTCTTCTCCAGAGTGTCCAGACCAGCTCTGGGGACCACCCAGCCTCCTCTTCAGTGGGTTCGGAGGGCTCGTTCTCCAGAGGGTAAAGCAACAGGAGCACAAACCTGAACATTCACCCACATGTAGTGCTGAGGTCAAGAATGAGTGGAGCTATGTCTCCCTTCCCCATGTACCTTTATGTTGTGCACAGGGACAGCTTTACCTTTTATATTTTTGGTATAAAACAGGAAGGAAGTGGCTATCAAATAATACTGAGTTGCATTTGTAGACGAGTTATGCAAGGGAAGAGTAAGTTTTGTGCTGTGCACAAATAACAGGGGGGAATGTGTGTGCTGCAAGAATGTTTTGTGTGTAAATTCACTGGCATTGTCATGTACAAGATGGTATGTGGATGTTCTTCAGCGCTCATCGTGGCTTCGGGACCTTACGGGTTTTGATGTCGTCCCTGGGCTAGAAGGAGTTCTGCTGGGTTGGGTTGGAGGCAGGGGAGCTCAGTTAGTCGAAGAAATTACAGAAGAAGAGATTGGGCAACAATGCACAGAGCTTCTGAGGAAGTTCACACAGAACAGAGATATTCCTCTTCCCTGTCATGTGATCAGGTAGGTTTGCAGTAATCATATACAGTAGTCCCCCCGTATCCGCGGGTGATACGTTCCAAGACCTACCGCGGATGCCCGTAACTGCGTATAGTAGCGAACCCTATATATAAAAGCACGGAGTAAACTTTAGATCGACTAAAGTCGACGCTGGCAAATTAAAATGTAAATACTGAAATCGACCATGGTCAACTTTGGCAGTGAATGTGTTAATATTTTCGGGCCGCGGTAAACCACGGATACGGGGTTTCTACTGTATTTCTTAATACAGTTAATTTGTTGAAGCTGTCTTAGTACCACAGTATGGCTTGTACAGGATGTGAATTGTGAACTGGTCTTGGCCGGCAGTACAGAAGTTGGAATGTTTGTGTTCCTGACAGTAACAATACCTATGGGACATTGCTTGTGAAACCAGCTGACAGACTACTCAGATACAAGGGGTCAATCTTACACATTTCTTTTGTGGCAGCATGATGAAATGAGACAGATATTCACACATCCTTCAGTTTCTACACTTCACAGACAACAGGATTGACGTTCACAGGAGGGACAAAAATTGTGACAGGATGTGGAAAATGTGAGACTTATCTGAAATTCTAAATAGAATATTTTCAAAATTTTACAACTTTTCCAAACAGCTGGCAGTAGACAGGGTCAGTGTTCTGTTTAAAGGAAGGGTAGGTTTGGAGCAGTGTATTCCTAAGAAATACAAACATGTTGGTGTAAAAATATACAAATTATGCAGCTCCATTGTATACATGTGACATTGAGGTGTACTGGTGGAAGGACTCACAGCACAAAGCACAACAGTTGACAGCAGCACATGCCACAGTGACGGAACTGACTAAGAAAGTAGAAGGACATGGTCACAAACTGTACATGGACATGGTTACAAACTGTACATGGACATGGTCACAAACTGTACATGGACATGGTCACAAACTGTACGTGGACATGGTCACAAACTGTACGTGGACATCGTCACAAACTGTACGTGGACATGGTCACAAACTGTACGTGGACATGGTCACAAACTGTACGTGGACATGGTCACAAACTGTACGTGGACATGGTCACAAACTGTACAAGGACATGGTCACAAACTGTACAAGGACATGGTCACAAACTGTACAAGGACATGGTCACAAACTGTACAAGGACATGGTCACAAACTGTACAAGGACATGGTCACAAACTGTACATGGACATGGTCACAAACTGTACATGGACATGGTCACAAACTGTACATGGACATGGTCACAAACTGTACAAGGACATGGTCACAAACTGTACATGGACATGGTCACAAACTGTACATGGACATGGTCACAAACTGTACATGGACATGGTCACAAACTGTACATGGACATGGACATGGTCACAAACTGTACATGGACATGGTCACAAACTGTACATGGACATGGTCACAAACTGTACATGGACATGGACATGGTCACAAACTGTACATGGACATGGTCACAAACTGTACATGGACATGGTCACAAACTGTACATGGACATGGACATGGACATGGTCACAAACTGTACATGGACATGGTCACAAACTGTACATGGACATGGTCACAAACTGTACATGGACATGGTCACAAACTGTACATGGACATGGACATGGTCACAAACTGTACATGGACATGGTCACAAACTGTACATGGACATGGTCACAAACTGTACGTGGACATGGTCACAAACTGTACATGGACATGGTCACAAACTGTACAAGGACATGGTCACAAACTGTACGTGGACATGGTCACAAACTGTACGTGGACATGGTCACAAACTGTACGTGGACATGGTCACAAACTGTATGTGGACATGGTCACAAACTGTATGTGGACATGGTCACAAACTGTACATGGACATGGTCACAAACTGTACATGGACATGGTCACAAACTGTACAAGGACATGGTCACAAACTGTACATGGACATGGTCACAAACTGTACATGGACATGGTCACAAACTGTACATGGACATGGTCACAAACTGTACATGGACATGGACATGGTCACAAACTGTACATGGACATGGTCACAAACTGTACATGGACATGGACATGGTCACAAACTGTACATGGACATGGTCACAAACTGTACATGGACATGGTCACAAACTGTACATGGACATGGACATGGTCACAAACTGTACATGGACATGGTCACAAACTGTACATGGACATGGTCACAAACTGTACATGGACATGGACATGGTCACAAACTGTACATGGACATGGTCACAAACTGTACATGGACATGGACATGGTCACAAACTGTACATGGACATGGTCACAAACTGTACGTGGACATGGTCACAAACTGTACATGGACATGGCCACAAACTGTACAAGGACATGGTCACAAACTGTACATGGACATGGTCACAAACTGTACATGGACATGGTCACAAACTGTACGTGGACGTGGTCACAAACTGTACGTGGACATGGTCACAAACTGTACATGGACATGGTCACAAACTGTACATGGACATGGTCACAAACTGTACATGGACATGGTCACAAACTGTACAAGGACATGGTCACAAACTGTACATGGACATGGTCACAAACTGTACATGGACATGGTCACAAACTGTACAAGGACATGGTCACAAACTGTACAAGAACATGGTCACAAACTGTACATGGACATGGTCACAAACTGTATGTGGACATGGTCACAAACTGTACATGGACATGGACATGGTCACAAACTGTACAAGGACATGGTCACAAACTGTACAAGGACATGGTCACAAACTGTACAAGAACATGGTCACAAACTGTACAAGGACATGGTCACAAACTGTACATGGACAGTGTCACAAACTGTACATGGACATGGTCACAAACTGTACATGGACAGTGTCACAAACTGTACATGGACATGGACATGGACATGGTCACAAACTGTACATGGACATGGTCACAAACTGTACATGGACATGGTCACAAACTGTACATGGACAGTGTCACAAACTGTACATGGACAGTGTCACAAACTGTACATGGACATGGTCACAAACTGTACATGGACAGTGTCTTCTCCTCCTCTGACGTATTTCATGACCTAACAGAGAAAACATCTGAAGTGGGACTGTCTGACCAAATCGGAAAGGCATGCCACAGGACACAGGACTGATGAAGATGAAACTGAAATGGGTCATATTTGAGTAAGAACCAGGAGTGACGACGACAGTACTGTCAAGGGACAAGAGTGACATTCACATGTTGACGAATATTCACAATGCATCAGCAGAAGGTAATTTCTGTGATGACAAGAGAAAGCTCTAAATTGCTAACTGCGGATGATAGCTGTCATGTTGGTTGTGGGTGAGGGAGACAGGATGGCCAACAGATACACCATCAGCCATAATGTACAGAAGTGGACAAAGAAATTGTTCTTCCTTCTGAACCATTATGTTCTTCCATTACGTGGTGGAAAGAAAATTTTCATCGGCCACTTTTCATTAGTTCTTGTAACGAATATGCTGGCACATGCTGGACAACAACCACAAAGACAGAATTAGGGAGACCTAGGAGTACGGCCATCAATGTCGGTGGACTGGACTCTGATGGCAGTAAACACTGGCCTGTTCCATCTAAACAACTGTGCCACGGCACGTGTATTTGGCTAGAGATGTGATGAGAAAAATTAAATGTAAAGTGCCAAAAAATGTGATGTGGGATTGTGTGTGAACAGAACTTATTCTGCAGAATATCACACCTAGATGCAAGCTCTAAAACTGCTTTAGGTGCAACCTCCGTACACAAGATGGAAGCCTCAATCCAAAATGTAAGGAAACAAAACTGGAAATGCAGAAACTAGAACTTTATTATGTGTTTAGGGAATAAGGAAACCGATTACTTTTATGAGATGTGCTTCACTATCTTTGTTATATTTCCCCCAAAATAATTTATTTCATAGCTTTATCTTTTTTGCTTCAAATAATATTCACGTTTTTTGTAAAGCAAGCATTAAAATTTAAATACTCTGCTGAGAAAATCTTGTAATACCGATCAAATTATATCAATTCAAAGCCTGTCATTGCAAGGTCAAAAGAATGTGTATGCAGTACATTGTGGAATGACTTTTCACTCACTTCTCTCTTTAGGAGTCAGTGGTACAAGAATCCTTACATTCGTGGAGGATACAGCAACTCTACAGTTCTGTGTGACGCATCGAGCAAAGGGCCATCAGACCTCGCAACACCTGTGTGGGCAGAAGTGTGCTGTGGGAATGCACCCAGTGAAGAATGTAAAGTATGTGTTCTGGTAGAGTCATGTGGCACACAAAATCACAGATCTTCTACAGTTGTCACGTGAGATATGAAGTTCTTACAGTGGTATTGCAGAAGGTTGAAGGCTTCTGCGATGTTGCACTGTGTTGTTGGGTGAGTAGTTCCTGACCTTTCAAAGGAGGGTCAAGCACGCCAAGACGAATGCCATGACTGCATGACTACAGTGCTTCAGAACGTGAGGAACTACATGCCGAATGACACAGCTTTGCTCTGCAGAAGACTTGAAGCACCTGGAGTGGGGGCCACATGGTGATGTGCGTTGTTGTGCAACATGAAGACATGTCGCGGGCATGACAGAATGCTTTATGTGATGGAAGTACAGAGGTCTTGGATGTATTCAGAGTAGTGCCGTGTGATGATGTCAGGATCTCAGTTCTGCCTGTTGCGTTATATGGGTGTGAAACTTGGTCTCTCACATTAAGGGAAGAACACAGGCGGAGGGTTTCCAAGAATAGGGTGTTGGGGAGGATATTTGGGCCTAAGAGGGACGAGGTAACGGGGGAGTGGAGAAGACTACATAACGAGGAACTTTATGATCTGTACTCATCACCATATGTTATTTGGATGATCAGATTAAGGAGGATGAGATCGGCGAGGTATGTGGCATGTATGGGCGACGAGACAAGGCTATACAGGGTTTTGGTGGGGAGACCTGAGGGAAAGAGACCACTTGGAAGGTATAGGCATAGAAGGGAGGATAATATTAAGATAAATCTTAAAGGAACAGTTCTAAGAGCATGGACTGGATTTATATCATTCAGGATAGGGACAATTGGCAGACTTTTGCAAACATTGTAATGGACCTTTGGGTTCCCAGAAATGTGGAAAATTTCTTGACTAGCTGAGGAACCAGCAGCATTTTAGGAAGGACTGTCTTGCATGGAGTTAGTCAGCCAGTCAAATAGGTAGGTAGGTAGCGGGTTGGTTGTTTAGTTATTTTCTTTGTTAGGTAGGTATGTAGGTGGTTGGGTTGGTAGGTAGGTAAGTAGATCGGTTGGACAGTCGGTCAGTCAATTCATAGACGTCTTAGGTGCGGGTGAGATGAAAATCTCAGTTCAGTATTTGCAGCAGCAGCCTAGCTGGTTTTTGCACTGAGAATCCATCGGCAGTTTTTCCGTGGGATACCTGCTTCAGCGCCCATGTGTGCTATTTTTAATGGCCTCAACCTTCATATTTGAAGGTTTCTTCTGGAAGTGATGCTGTGTGATTGGCAAGCAGTTTGGAACATTTTTAAGGCTTGTCCTTCACCTTCAGGGTCAAACTGTCCAAAGAGATTTGACCCTGGAGGTGGAGGCACTATGATGCTTTAAAATGTCAGGAACTACTTGTATGATGACACAGTGCACATCACAGACGATTGTATGATGACACAGTGCACATCACAGACTACTTGTATGATGACACAGTGCACATCACAGACTACTTGTATGATGACACAGTGCACATCACAGACGACTTGTATGATGACACAGTGCACATCACAGACGACTTGAATCCTCATCACTGCTGTAAGAACCTCAAAACTCACAACCTTCTTGTGTTGTAATATCTTATTTCAAACAGTCTCTTGTTGAACCAGTTCTTGGCTGTGATTTGACGTGTTACAAATCCTATGTGCACTCTTTATAAGCAATTGAAATCTGTGTGGCACCAGTTGAAAAAAGAAGTTAAAACGGGCTATAGTTTGGTAGGCTTCATAAATACTGCACCTGTAAATTCCAGCCTTTATACTCATTTAGATAAGTGTCAAGGTATGTTTTGCCTGTAAGCAAGTGTTAGATTGTAAATGTGTTTTGTTATTCTTGTAGATGTGCATTTCGTTCCACATACGAGGTTTCTTTCTGCGATGCCAGTGCTCTAAGTGTCGCACCTTGCTTATCTTGCTGCCATCATGATGTTAGTATATTGACAGTGCCATTTATGTAAATGTTACTTTTTTTTTTCAGTATCCTGTTGTTTTGCTAGCAGGTGAAGCTGCCCACGAGCGTTACTTCTCCACGACACACGGTGCATACGAGTCAGGTCAGGAGCAAGCGAGAGTCATAGTAGACTATCTGAATGGTCAGAGAAGTTCGTCCTTACAAAAGGCCATTTAATTCATACCATTCTGTGTGAATTCAAGACTTTGTTTTATGATTTTAATATTTTCCTCATGTAGTACTAGACTGCATGAAACAAGGTTTAACATTCAGAAATTCTACATTCTGCCCACACAGTGCATTTATGTGTTTTGTATGAGTCTCAGAACAAACAGCGATTATTTCACTGTACAGCATTAACTGACTAGTTTTTATAACTGAGACGGAGTGTGTTTACTGCGCGGTACGGACTGTGTCTTTGACTATCCCCTTTAAAGCCCAGTGGTTACTATATGTACCACCACGTTTAACATTCAACAATTCTACGTTCTGCCCACACACTGTATTTATGTGTTTTGTTGTGGATCTCAGAACAAACAGCGATTATTTCACTATACAGCATTAACTGACTGGTTTTTATAACCAAGATAGATTGTGTTTACTGCACGCTACAAGCTGAATCTAGAAATGTCTTAAAGATTAACCTTTTAAAGCCTAGCAGTTACTTTACGTACCACCAGGTTTAACATTTAAAAATTCTGCTTGGTGCTCACATTACGTTTGTGTATTGTATAAGGATCTCGGGAAGACTTTTGCCTTATACAGCATTAACAGATTGGTTTTATATAACTGAGATGGAGAGTGTTTACTGCGCGGTACGCTCTGAGACCTTATATAAAACAGACACATTTTGTCTTTAAAGGGTTAACCACAGTCTTTAAAGAGTTCAGCCACCTAGTCACTCCATTTTTTATTCAGCGTTATGAATACTAAAAGAAGCTTTTAGTGGGAAGGAACAGTTACATGTGAGCTTGTGATGCTGTCGCAGTCTTGTGGGATGTGAGACTGCACTTGAGTGGGTTGGCAGCATCATTTTGGAGCAACGTTTTGTCTGTTTTCATTCTTTCATCCTGAACTTTGAAGTGAAACACTGGTGCCAATCTACAAAATTGCATGGCATCACATTCCAGAAGATCTTAATCTTGACACTCCCTGCTGTGAGAATCTGAAACCTCACAAACAAAGGGGCAAGATTCGACAGTGGCTTAAGGCGGCATTCACTATGTTGTTCTTGTGACCTGCCACTTTGGCATTCTTTCCTCAAATTTTATCGTAACTGTATTTCTGTGTTTGTGTGTGTGTGTATGTATGTATGTATGTATATATGTTATGTATATATTATGTATGTACACATACACACGCGCTTACACAAAAACCCCATGGATCAGATTTCGTCTTGAGAAGCTAGTGGGTCCTCAGCTAGTCAAGAAATTTCCCACATTTTACGGAAGCAGAAGGTTCATTGCTCTGTTCACAAGAGCAGGCCATTTGTCCCCATCCTGAGCCAGATGAATCCAGTCCACACCCTTCCATCCCATTTTTTATGATACATTTTAAACTTATCCTTCTATATATGCCTATGTCTTCCAAGTTGTCTCTTTCTTCATTCATTCAGGTTTTCCCATCAAACCCCTCTCCTCTTCCCCATATGTACCACATTCCCCCCCCCCCCCCTCATGCTCCTCATTATGCAGTCTCCAGCTACTTCCTCCCTTTACACCCAAATGTCTTCCCACAGCACTGTTTTTTGAACACCCTCAGCCTATGTTTTTCCTTTAATATGAGAGACCAAGTTTCACACCCATATGAAACAACATGCAAAATTGTGTTTCCATATATACGAACCTTTACATTTTCATGTAGCAGATGGGAAGACAGAATATTATGATCCAAATGTCAGTAGGCATTCCCTGAATTTAATCATATTTTAACTGCTTTATGCATGCTGTTTTCATTTGGTAGTGTGTTCCCAAACTTGAACATTTGCAGAGGATTGATTATCTGTGTGTATGTTACGATTCTGTCCTGCATTCTGCTCAGAACTGACATTTTCTTTCTAGTGCTCAAGTTTTTGTCTCATAAATTTGCAACAAGTGCAGCAGACCAAAGGCTGACATTTCCCATTCAGTTTCAGTCCCTCCTGTTTTTCTTGGACCTTCCTAATTGCATATTCTGAGGCAAATAGGAAAAGTAATGGTGATAAAGCATCTGCTTGTTTGCGACCATCGTGATCTGCGTATGTACAAGACAAATCTGGCTGTGCAGTAACTGCCTTTCGTTGACATTCTGGTCTGACTGTGTGCTGCTTTTACGGTTGTGTTTATTGTTAGGTCAGGATAATTTATTGTTAATTAATGAAAGGCTGTGTTTCATTTCTTGTCAGATTTAATAATTTGACGTGTAGTAGCAGTAATATGAAGGTGACGTCATCCATACTCACACCATGAAAGCATAAAAGTAGAAGTATCGCTCCACTCGCTGCTAATCTTACTACTAGATGGAAGTGAGTGGTGAGCTTCATACCCTGGCTTCTTTACTCCTGGCAGAAGAGCGCACGGTTGGGTTGGTCTGGACACTTTGCAGGAGAGAAAAATTTCTTGTCTGTGCCAGGAATGAAACCACAATTGCTTGGATATCTAGGCCATAGCCTAGTCACTATACTGACTGAGCTATTCTGACTCCTGTGTGACTACAGTTAATCAAATTAAGAAGCAATTTTAGTAAACACTGCCAAGAAGACTTCGTACATCTCCATGTAAGAAAGCTGTCATCAGTGTTGCCATATACTGCATCATACTGTTAATATTATTGACATGCTGTAAGACCTCCTTGTTTTAGTTGCAGAAATTTGGTGATCTGACTGGACACAGTTAAGGCCAGACAAGTATATAGCTTATACTGTGCTGGTGATCTGACTGGACACAGTTAAGGCCACACAAGTATATAGCTTATACTGTGCTGGTGATCTGACTGGACACAGTTAAGGCCACACAAGTATATAGCTTATACTGTGCTGGTGATCTGACTGGACACAGTTAAGGCCACACAAGTATATAGCTTATACTGTGCTGGTGATCTGACTGGACACAGTTAAGGCCACACAAGTATATAGCTTATACTGTGCTGGTGATCTGACTGGACACAGTTAAGGCCAGACAAGTATATAGCTTATACTGTGCTGGTGATCTGACTGGACACAGTTAAGGCCACACAAGTATATAGCTTATACTGTGCTGTAATTTTGTCACCTGATGTGAGGAGCATATTTTCAAAACCATGTGTGTTCAGTACTGCCAGAACTGGGCACAACTCTTGAAATCAAAGGTCTGTTAGTCCCCACATCACTGTATGTTAGACAATTTCTGCTTCTTCATAGATCTGTTTATCCCTCAGTCTGAATTGGCCTGAATGCAGTTTGTGTCAAAAATGGACTGAGGTGTGTCTGAAACACCTGCTGGCACTGTATTGTTAATTACGTACAGACACAGCTAACCTTAAGAACTGTTCCAGTCTGCTCTCTCCCTTGCCTTAATTCAAATATCGACGGTAGACAAAGGTGGCATTGTGATGATACTTGACTGTATGGAGCCTGACTGTGCAGAAGTGACTGCAGAATTACTGCTGGGGAAGTTGTTCATGCAGTTGGAATTGCACAGGAAATAACGTGGAATTTCATGAATGCTTGTGTTCAGTCTCGCGTGATACTTCATGCCACTGTCGTATTTTAGAAAAGCCATGTTCTGTTTTTTTGTTGGGGTTTTATGTAACTTTTTATATCCTTTTCTGTATTATTAACCAACAAATTCACACAGTTGTCATTAGATTCACAATAATTATTCACAAAACACTACACTGCTACATGTTTCACACCTTACTGGTCCATCGTCAGGGAGTACATTAATTGTTGTTGTATAAAACAATTATTTAACAACATTTTGAACTCTTGCATATATAGAAGAACCGATGGAAATTCCCTGTGAACACGTCCAACACACCCACATGCTGCTCCAATTTACAGTAACAATTCTGTCCGCTACACACGTTCATTCTACACAGAATTATTTCCATCGATTCTACATATGCAAGAGGTCAAAATATTGTTAAATAATTGTTTTATACAACAACATGTACTGTACTCCGTGACGATGGACCAGTAAGGTGTGAAACATGTAGCAGTGTAGTGTTTTTAAAAATATTTTTGTTAATCTATGGCAGTTGTGTGCATTTGTTGGTTAAAATTACAGAAATTGAATTATAATGCGTGGAATGGAAGTATAAAATTTTTATATCATGTTGGTTTTTGTAGTAGTTTACTTGAATGTCTTTGCTTTTATATGGTTCAGTTGTTCTCTTTTTTTTACTGTTTTGTACAAGACGGTAATGGAACCTTAAAAGGAAGAGTTGTTGTATAATTGTTGTTGTCTTGCCATATCTTACAAAATACCCTGTTTTTATTACTCAATATTTACATGACAGAAATCACAAGAGATGTGAAATCACAGATAATCAAGAATTAGCAAGAAAGTTCTGTACTTTTGTGGACTTTATTCGTTTTTATTTGTTTAGTGTCTCTGTCAGTGTTTTAACATCACATGGTACAAGGTGTGTTCAATGAGTAAGGTTCCCTGGCCTGTAACTTGCGTTAATGAAAACATTTTGTTTTTCAGTAGTTTGTATTGCTTCTAGTTCAGAGTATCATGCAACAGATGGCACAAGAGTTGGTCAGATGTTCAGGGGGTACATTGCTGTGCAATTGCAGTGACAGTCAAACTTTGTCACTTGAAGAAATTTGTAGTGTGTATGGTTCTTAGGACAAAACGTGTTTCCCCAGTCGATATCCACTGGCAGGCGTTAGAGGTGTGTAGTGATAATGCGATGGAAGTATAGCATGTCAGGAAATGGTGAATGATTGCACTGGTGGGCCCAGTTTATCAAGGGTGGATTTGCAGGAACTGATTTTGGTAAACCAAAAGGTCACGGGTCAAGATAGCCATTTGATGGGAGCTGGCCTTCAGCACTGTTTGAGCCTGGTTGTTACCGTGATCGAGTTTTTAAACTGTGAACAAGGTGAAACAAATACATCAATGTGCTGAAGTGATGCTGTGAACAATAATGGTAGCCAATGTAATACGTGAGCTACATTTAACGCTGTAATGACCTGTCCTGTAATTGGTGTAACCCACCGAGCCTTACGTATTGAACAGCCTTCGTACTTCAAAGCTTTCACAACTTTTTCTTGAGTGAAGAAATCCGAAATGCAATAGTCACAGCTAAGTGCAGTCTCAAGTTGTCCTTATTAACTGATATGAAATCTGACTGCAAGTTGTGGCTAAACTTAGCCATATGTGAGGTTATAAAACAGATGTGTTACTAGAAAGCGCTATATTCAGTGGGTTTTGAACTATAAAAATGCCTGGAATTGACTTGATAATGACTAATTTTAGGCAAAACATGTAGTCACAGTTCATATCACTTAATAAACAAATCTTGATATTGTACTTGCTAATAAAATGGCAGTGAATATTGGGTTTTAGATTTATTAATTTGTATAAAAGACACAGTGAAATGGATCGACCAAATAAAAGACTTTCAACATTTTCCTCTAAACCCCCTGTTTTTGATGTGCCTCTGCATGTTTTGGGGTTTCATAGAGGCATTTGTTCTATTAACCCACAGTCAGTCATTACAGCAACGTTTAATGACTTTGTGAATGCAAAGTAGTTAACAGTTGAACAGCTGTTATTGTGTGAATTTATATTGCTGCTTGTAGCGTTATGTATAATGTAACGTGGCGAGCATAATGAAGTGTAGTACAAAGTGGTGGTTATTTGTTGTTTGTTTGTATTTGTGATTTATGTAGTGGCAGTGTCAGTAGCTGTCAGTAGCTGAACTGTGTATGTTATAATGTATTGGAATGACAGGAAATTGTGGTGCTTGGTGGTTAATGACCAACTGTACAAATTTTAAGATTTTTGCTCCTATTACACCTCATTTATTGCATGCAGTAAAACACTCGGAAAATTTTTTGGAAACATTCAACAGATCAGGCTCATTGACCTTGAAGGAAGCCTGAAATGTATTGTTACTTTAAAATTCTATACTCAGTTTGACATTCACCTTTACTGGAGCATTGTTCTGTTTGCACATTAAACATAATGGATTTGCAAATTAAAGTGTAATTAAAGGTTTTATTCATAATGAAATAAAAAGAGCAATCAGCTGTATACTAACAAACAGACAAAACTAAGAGTTTTATTTGTGAGTGCTTTGTGTTGTTTATAGCAATGAATGTTATTGTCAGGTAGAAGTCTGCAGTTGGCTGTTGACCTGCTGACATATTGCAGTTGTTGCCACATGTAACTGTCAGTGAGGAACAACAGGCTCTTCAAGCCGGAAGGTCGCGGGTCCGATACCCGACGGTGTCATTGTAATTTTTCATTGACATAATCCTTCCGGCCGCACTATGGCCCTGGGGTCGACTCAGCCTCTAACAGAAATGAGTACCAGGAATATTTCCTGGGGGGTAAAGGCGGCCGGTGCGTAGGGCTGACAACCTTACCACCTTCATGTGCCTCAACCTCCTGGAACCCTAAGAGCCTGTACAGGATTGCTTTACCCTGTGTTGTAAAGCCTCGAAATGCAGGCAGACAAGGCGTGTCACTCCGAAGGGCTCCCTTTACATCTTTTGATGAATGTCCACCTGTGGGCGCTGGGAATGCATGTAGCCTGCCACTCGACGTCGGACACCACCACCAGTAACACCTCAGCAGTCGTACGGATTTAACCGGCCGGCAGACCGTGGGTGTCCAAACTTTTTATGACAAAGTTCCATGTGGGCTGGTTCGCGGATCGCAAGTGTAAAAGTCACGGTAGGTGGCATACCTTGCGGCCCAAATTATTGTGGAATTTTTATAGTGTATGAAAAATTCACAAATGTGGCCGCGGGCCGCGTGACCCAGTACGGCGGGCTGCAGGGTTGGAGACCTGTGCGTTAGACCTTCCCTCGAACTAGGCAGTCTGCACGCGACTAACTGCACACAGGAACATTGCAGGTGACTGCAGGCACGAACTGCGCAAGCGCCATGACACCCACTGCTCCAAATACATGCTTCAGCCCGATACTATACCACAATCATCTAACATTACTAGACGATCTGTGCTTCAGCCCTAATACTAGACCACATATCATCTAACATTACTAGACGATCTGTGCTTCAGCCCTAAACTAGACCACATATCATCTAACATACTAGACGATCTGTGCTTCAGCCTAAACTAGACCACAGATCATCTAACATTACTAGACATCTGTGCTTCAGCCCTAAACTAGCCACAATCATCTAACATTACTAGACGTCTGTGCTCAGCCCTAAACTAGACCACATATCATCTAACATTACTAGACGATCTGTGCTTCAGCCTAAACTAGACCACTATCATCTAACATTACTAGACACTGTGCTCAGCCCTAAACTAACCACATTCATCTAACATTACTAGACGTCTGTGCTTCAGCCCTAAACTAGACCACATATCATCTAACATTACTAGACGATCTGTGCTTCAGCCCTAAACTAGACCACATATCATCTAACATTACTAGACGATCTGTGCTTCAGCCCTAAACTAGACCACATATCATCTAACATTACTAGACGATCTGTGCTTCAGCCCTAAACTAACCACATATCATCTAACATTACACGATCCTCGCTACAAAAATCATAACATAACACATAACTTAGGCTTCAGCCCTAAACAGACCACATATCATCTAACATTACTAGACGATTGTGCTTCCCCTAAATAGACCACATATCATCTAACTTACTACGATCTGTGCTTCAGCCCTAAACTAACCACAATCATCTAACATTACTAGACGATCTGTGCTTCAGCCCTAAACTAGACCACATATCATCTAACATTACTAGACGATCTGTGCTTCAGCCCTAAACTAGACCACATATCATCTAACATTACTAGACGATCTGTGCTTCAGCCCTAAACTAGACCACATATCATCTAACATTACTAGACGATCTGTGCTTCAGCCCTAAACTAGACCACATATCATCTAACATTACTAGACGATCTGTGCTTCAGCCCTAAACTAGACCACATATCATCTAACATTACTAGACGATCTGTGCTTCATCCTAAACTAGACCACATATCATCTAACATTACTAGACGATCTGTGCTTCAGCCCTAAACTAGACCACATATCATCTACATTACTAGACGATCTGTGCTTCAGCCCTAACTAGACCACATATCATCTAACATTACTAGACGATCTGTGCTTCAGCCTATAACTAGACCACATATCATCTAACATTACTAGACGATCTGTGCTTCAGCCCTAAACTAGACCACATATCATCTAACATTACTAGACGATCTGTGCTTCAGCCCTAAACTAGACCACATATCATCTAACATTACTAGACGATCTGTGCTTCAGCCCTAAACTAGACCACATATCATCTAACATTACTAGACGATCTGTGCTTCAGCCCTATACTAGACCACAATCATCTAACATTACTAGACGATCTGTGCTTCAGCCCTAACTAGACCACATATCATCTAACATTACTAGACGATCTGTGCTTCAGCCCAAACTAGACCACATATCATCTAACATTACTAGACGATCTGTGCTTCAGCCCTAAACTAGACCACATATCATCTAACATTACTAGACGATCTGTGCTTCAGCCCTAACTAGACCACATATCATCTAACATTACTAGACGATCTGTGCTTCAGCCCTAAACTAGACCACATATCATCTAACATTACTAGACGATCTGTGCTTCAGCCCTAAACTAGACCACATATCATCTAACATTACTAGACGATCTGTGCTTCAGCCCTAAACTAGACCACATATCATCTAACATTAC
Organism: Reticulitermes speratus; assembly: GCA_021186555.1. NCBI lineage: Eukaryota > Metazoa > Arthropoda > Insecta > Blattodea > Rhinotermitidae > Reticulitermes > Reticulitermes speratus. Next base: position 1,607,769 of record JAJKFL010000237.1, on the reverse strand, counting down.
TAGACGATCTGTGCTTCAGCCCTAAACTAGACCACATATCATCTAACATTACTAGACGATCTGTGCTTCAGCCCTAAACTAGACCACATATCATCTAACATTACTAGACGATCTGTGCTTCAGTCCCTAAACTAGACCACAATCATCTAACATTACTAGACGATCTGTGCTTCAGCCCTAAACTAGACCACATATCATCTAACATTACTAACGATCTGTGCTTCAGCCCTAAACTAGACCACAATCATCTAACATTACTAGACGATCTGTGCTTCAGCCCTAAACTAGACCACATGATCATCTAACATTACTAGACGATCTGTGCTTCAGCCCTAACTAGACCACATATCATCTAACATTACTAGACGATCTGTGCTTCAGCCCTAAACTAGACCACAATCATCTAACATTACTAGACGATCTGTGCTTCAGCCCTAAACTAGACCACAGATCATCTAACATTACTAGACGATCTGTGCTTCAGCCCTATACTAGACCACAGTATCATCTAGACATTACTAGACGATCTGTGCTTCAGCCCTAAACTAGACCACAATCATCTAACATTACTAGACGATCTGTGCTTCAGCCCTAAACTAGACCATATCATCTAACATTACTAGACGATCTGTGCTTCAGCCCTAAACTAGACCCCATATCATCTAACATTACTAGACGATCTGTGCTTCAGCCCTAAACTAGACCACATATCATCTAACATTACTAGACGATCTGTGCTTCAGCCCTAAACTAGACCACATATCATCTAACATTACTAGACGATCTGTGCTTCAGCCCTAAACTAGACCACATATCATCTAACATTACTAGACGATCTGTGCTTCAGCCCTAAACTAGACCACAGATCATCTAACATTACTAGACGTCTGTGCTCAGCCCTAAACTAGACCACATACATAACATACTAGACTGTGCTCACCTAACTAACCACAATCATCTAACATTACTAGACGATCTTGCTTCACCTACTAACCAATCACAACATTACTAACATATGCTTCAGCTACTAACACAATCATTACTACAACATCTGTCTTAGCCTTACTAACCACATATCATCAAAAACAAGACGTCTTTCCTAACTAGACAATACATTAACATTACTAGACGTCTTGCTCACCTAACTAGACCACAATCACTAACTTATAGACGTCTGTCTCACCCTAACAACACATACATCTGCTGCTTCAGCCCTAACTGACACATTCTCACTTACTAGACACTTCTCACTACTAACACTTCATCTAATACAATGTCACTAACTAACCACTTCTACTTACTACACTTCACTAACTAACCTTCACTAACTACTAACTCTGCTTCAGCTAACTGACCACTATCACTAAATACTAGACATCTGTGCTCAGCCTAACTAGACCACATATATCTAAATACTAGACGATCTGTCTCCTAACAGACAATATACTAATTACTAACGACTCTTCACTAAACTAGACCACTCTCATTACTACACTTTCAAACTAACACATCTTAACATTATAACTCCCAACTACACTTCTTCTTACTAACACTCTCACTACTAGCACTTCACTAAATAAACTCTCTTCAGCACTGCACTACACAAATACTAGACATCTGGCTCTCCTAACTAACACACTTACTATTACTAGACGATCTGTGCTTCAGCCCTAACTAGACCACAATCATCTAAATTACTAGCGATCTGTGCTTCACCTAACTAACACAATCATCTAACATACTAGACGCTGCTTACCTAAATAACCACAATCATCTAAATTACAGACGATGGCTTCGCCAAACTAGACCCATCTCTATATAACCGCTTCACCTAACTGACAACATTAAAACTTGTGCCACCAACACCAATCATACGTTGTTCACCCTATAGATTATAATACTAGACAGTCCACCAAACACACAAAATCTGCGTTGTCAGCCCTAACAACAAATCATCACAACTAACCCTTCACTACAAACATCTCTACTACTAACTTCTCACAAATACAATCTCCATTACAACGCTCACTAAACTAGACCACATATCATCTAACATTACTAGACGATCTGTGCTTCAGCCTAAACTAGACCACATATCATCTAACATTACTAGACGATCTGTGCTTCAGCCCTAACTAGACCACATATCATCTAACATTACTAGACGTCTGTGCTTCAGCCTAAACTAGACCACATATCATCTAACATTACTAGACGTCGTGGGGGGGGGGGGGGGGGGGAAAAAAAAAAAAAAAAAAAAAAAAAAAAAAAAAAAAAAAAAAAAAAAAAAATATCATCTAACATTACTAGACGATCTGTGCTTCAGCCCTAAACTAGACCACATATCATCTAAACATTACTAGACGATCTGTGCTTCACCCTAACTAGACCACATATCATCTAACATTACTAGACGATCTGTGCTTCAGCCCTAAACTAGACCACATATCATCTAACATTACTAGACGATCTGTGCTTCAGCCCTAAACTAGACCACATATCATCTAACATTACTAGACGATCTGTGCTTCAGCCCTAAACTAGACCACATATCATCTAACATTACTAGACGATCTGTGCTTCAGCCCTAAACTAGACCACATATCATCTAACATTACTAGACGATCTGTGCTTCAGCCCTAAACTAGACCACATATCATCTAACATTACTAGACGATCTGTGCTTCAGCCCTAAACTAGACCACATATCATCTAACATTACTAGACGATCTGTGCTTCAGCCCTAAACTAGACCACATATCATCTAACATTACTAGACGATCTGTGCTTCAGCCCTTAACTAGACCACATATCATCTAGAATTACTAGACGATCTGTGCTTCAGCCCTAAACTAGACCACATATCATCTAACATTACTAGACGATCTGTGCTTCATCCCTAAACTAGACCACATATCATCTAACATTACTAGACGATCTGTGCTTCAGCCCTAAACTAGACCACATATCATCTAACATTACTAGACGATCTGTGCTTCAGCCCTAAACTAGACCACATATCATCTAACATTACTAGACGATCTGTGCTTCAGCCCTAAACTAGACCACATATCATCTAACATTACTAGACGATCTGTGCTTCAGCCCTTAACTAGACCACATATCATCTAGAATTACTAGACGATCTGTGCTTCATCCCTAAACTAGACCACAGATCATCTAACATTACTAGACGATGTGCTTCAGCCCTATACTAGACCACAGATCATCTAGCATACTATACGATCTGTGCTTCATTCCTTTACTAGACCACAGATCATCTAGAATTACTAGACGATCTGTGCTTCATCCCTAAACTAGACCACAGATCATCTAACATTACTAGACGATGTGCTTCAGCCCTATACTAGACCACAGATCATCTAGCATACTATACGATCTGTGCTTCATTCCTTTACTAGACCACAGATCATCTAGAATTACTAGACGATCTGTGCTTCAGCCCGATACTAGACCACAGATCATCTAGCATTACTAGACGATCTGTGCTTCGGCCTATTGTAAGAAACCCCGCCTAATCTGAAACGGGCCTTTCTTCGCCCTACAACTCGGACCAGCCACAGGTAGTGGACGACGCAGACTGCCAGTCATCCACACGTCGGCACCTCGACGCTGCACACGTGCAACAACAAACCCACACGACCCAGTCGCCCTGCTCCAGCGCGCTCTGTCCGGTTACAAAAAACTGCCGACTTCAGCAGCCTTGGCAAGTCTCACACCGAACACCAGATTAGAGATTTTGTTAACAACATTCGGGTATTTCTTTTGTGTAGTGAAGGGCCCCGCAGCAGAAGGTACGGACGCATCGCAGCCTTCAGGCTTATTGTGCAACCCTGTGATGAAGATGAAGAGAAAGATGATTAGTTTTTTCTTTTTTACAAATAATGGGGCACCGGTGGAATGAAATTGACAGGGGAAAACCGAAGTACTCGGGGGAAAAACCTGCCACTTTCTTTACCACAAATCCCACATGGACTGACCCGGGTCGAACCCTGACCTCCGCGGTGAGAGGCCAGAGACTAACCGCCTGAGCCATGGCACGGTATTCGGATATTAAACCTGACTTCACATTTCAGTGTCTTGCGGAAACCATATCGGTCATGGTCCTGCAAAGTATGTTACAGCCATATCGGTCATGGTCCTGCAAAGTATTTTACAGCCATATCGGTCATGGTCCTGCAACGTATGTTACAGCCATATCGGTCATGGTCCTGCAGAGTATGTTACAGCCATATCGGTCATGGTCCTGCAAAGTATGTTACAGCCATATCGGTCATGGTCCTGCAGAGTATGTTACAGCCATATCAGTCATGGTCCTGCAAAGTATGCTACACCCATATCGGTCATGGTCCTGCAAAGTGTGCTACACCCATATCGGTCATGGTCCTGCAAAGTATGTTACAGCCATATCGGTCATGGTCCTGCAAAGTATGGTATACCCATATCGGTCATGGTCCTGCAAAGTGTGCTACAGCCATTTCGGTCATGGTCCTACAAAGTATGGTACACTCATATCGGTCATGCTCCAGCAAAGTATGCTACACCATATCGGTCATGGTCCTGCAAAGTATGGTACACCATATCGGTCATGGTCCTGCAAAGTGTGCTACACCCATATCGGTCATGCTCCAGCAAAGTATGCTACACCATATCGGTCATGGTCCTGCAAAGTATGTTACAGCCATATCGGTCATGCTCCAGCAAAGTATGCTACACCATATCGGTCATGGTCCTGCAAAGTGTGTTACACCCATATCGGTCATGCTCCAGCAAAGTATGCTACACCATATCGGTCATGATCCTGCAAAGTATGCTACACCATATCGGTCATGGTCCTGCAAAGTGTGTTACACCCATATCGGTCATGCTCCAGCAAAGTATGCTACACCATATCGGTCATGATCCTGCAAAGTATGCTACACCATATCGGTCATGATCCAGCAAAGTATGCTACACCATATCGGTCATGCTCCAGCAAAGTATGCTACACCATATCGGTCATGGTCCTGCAAAGAGTGCTACACCCATATCGGTCATGGTCCTACAAAGTATGGTACACCCATATCGGTCATGGTCCTGCAAAGTGTGCTACACCCATATCGGTCATGCTCCAGCAAAGTATGCTACAAGATATCGGTCATGGTCCTACAAAGTATGGTACACCCATATCGGTCATGCTCCAGCAAAGTATGCCACACCATATCGGTCATGCTCCAGCAAAGTATGCTACACCATATCGGTCATGCTCCAGCAAAGTTTGCTACACCATATCGGTCATAGTCCTGCAAAGAGTGCTACACTCATATCGGTCATGGTCCTGCAAAGTGTGCTACACCCATATCGGTCATGGTCCTACACAGTATGGTACACCTATATCGGTCATGGTCCTGCAAAGTGTGCTACACCCATATCGGTCATGCTCCAGCAAAGTATGCTACAAAATATCGGTCATGGTCCTACAAAGTATGGTACACCCATATCGGTCATGCTCCAGCAAAGTATGCTACACCATATCGGTCATGCTCCAGCAAAGCATGCTACACCATATCGGTCATGCTCCAGCAAAGTATGCTACACCATATCGGTCATGGTCCTGCAAAGTATGCTACACCATATCGGTCATGCTCCAGCAAAGTATGCTACACCATATCGGTCATGCTCCAACAAAGTATGGTACACCCATATCGGTCATGCTCCAGCAAAGTATGCTACACCATATCGGTCATGCTCCAGCAAAGTATGCTACACCATATCGGTCATGGTCCAGCAAAGTATGCTACACCATATCGGTCATGGTCCTGCAAAGTGTGCTACACCCATATCGGTCATGGTCCTACACAGTATGGTACACCTATATCGGTCATGGTCCTGCAAAGTGTGCTACACCATATCGGTCATGCTCCAGCAAAGTATGCTACACCATATCGGTCATGCTCCAGCAAAGTATGCTACACCATATCGGTCATGGTCCAGCAAAGTATGCTACACCATATCGGTCATGGTCCTGCAAAGTGTGCTACAGCCATATCCCAGCAATCTTCCGATAATCTTCAATATCTTCCTTGCCAACTAATTACTGTAGCAGTTTCTGAGGAATTCAATCACAAATATCTTGTTTATGGCTCTTGAAATCTGTCGTGTAAACAAGCAAACACGCTTGACTCAGGTCGCAAGTCCTAGCCATTTCACTGGTACTGCGTCAGTCTGCTACAGACTGCCTGTTGTAACACTCGGCTGACACTAAACTCGAGTCTCACATCAGATACGGACAGCAGGACTTCATATGGACGTTAGCTTGTGTCATGCACACAGATATACCACTACTGCGACAGGTAGTGTAATTAGCCCTTCAGAGTCAAGTGGTTACTTTACGTACCACCAGGTTTAACATTTAGCATCTAAGACCCTTGAAGATTAAGGCACTGCGCTCTTTCGAAAGGCGAGAATCGATTACCCAGTTACGCATCGTCGTGTCCCAGAATAACTAAGTCACGATTTCTCGCTGGGTTGTACAGCGTTGGCCAGTGGGTGGGATAAGCCTAGTGCCTTCAGTTCTGGCTCCCCCAAAGCAGTGTAATACACAGTGTGCACATACTGCGTTGCCTGGCTTACACACAACACCTGCTGTCCTTATCACGTGTTCTGTGCAAATGTATGGCTCAGAAATATGTAGGTGAATTAATTTGAAGCCACGTAATTCTAACTAACCAACCGAGGCCTTCTTAAGCCTGTACTTTTATCTACTGAAGAGATTCCTCGCATTTTATGGAACTTGAAACTTCATTTACTGACTTTACAAAGTCTCCATTCCACTTCTGTAAAATCCATTTTAAGATTATCCTCCCCTCTACGCCTAGGTCTATAAAGTGGTCTCTTTCCTTCAGTTTTCCCCACCAAATCCTGTATATATTTCTATGATACACGTACGTGCTACATGCCCCCCCATCTCATTCTTCTTTGTTTGATCACCCGAATAACATTTGGTGATGAGGTACAGATAATTAAGTTCCTCGTTATGTAGTCTTCTCCACTCCCCTGTTACCCCGTCAACTCTTAGGCCCAAATATCCCCCTCAGCACACTATTCTTGAACACCCTCAGCCTATGTTCCTCCCTCAGTGTGACAGACCAAGTTTCACACCCATACTAACAACAGGCACTATTACAGTTCTCTGCATTGTCATGTTCCAGACAAACAGCAACACAAAAGTTCTGTCTGTACCGAATGGCAGTAGGTATTCGCCGAATTTAATCTGCTCGTAATGTCTTCATGCACGCACATTTTGATCCGTCATTATCATTTCCAAATACGTTAAGTTGGCCACACTGCACACTGCATTTCACTAACAAACTCAATATTTGTCACCTACATTACAATTGTACAAATTACTGTCAACACTTACTTGCTCAGAACTTTGTCAGGCGGTCTTTGTGAACACTCACGTACAGAAGACCGCAGTTCTGCAGTATTGGCAGTAAAACAGTGTATAATGTATGAACAGTATATACCAACAAGTCGTTGCTTGTTCGCCCATTTCGTTCCAAATAAGACAGCACAGTTGTCTGTTGCGATCACCGTGCTGTGTCTGACTGTCTTTCTGGTTAAGAGGCTTCAAACGAACCGACTGATATTCATCAAACTTGGTATACATGTTATGCCACTATAGGACACTCAACGCCCTCTTATTTCTAATTCCGTAGATACAATAGGTAACAAGAACATGGCGGACGCGCGTACGTGCACAGTGTGTGTGTGTAAAGTGTGTGTGACAGTGTGTGTGTGACAGTGTGTGCGACATATTGACGTACATAAAACATGCACTGAAGTACTAAATAGCTATAGCAGGCCAAATATAACCCTCTAAAGCCCAGTGGTTACTATATGTACCGCCATGTTTAACATTCAACAATTCTACGTTCTGCCCACACAGTGTATTTATGTGTTTTGTGTGGATCTCAGAACAAACAGCGATTATTTCACTGTACAGCATTAACTGACTGGTTTGTATAACTGAGACGGAGTGTGTTTACTGCGCGGTACGGACTGTATTTATGTGTTTTGTGTGGATCTCAGAACAAACAGCGATTATTTCACTGTACAGCATTAACTGACTGGTTTGTATAACTGAGACGGAGTGTGTTTACTGCGCGGTACGGACTGTATTTATGTGTTTTGTGTGCATCTCAGAACAAACAGCGATTATTTCACTGTACAACATTAACTGACTGGTTTGTATAACTGAGACGGAGTGTGTTTACTGCGCGGTACGGACTGTATTTATGTGTTTTGTGTGGATCTCAGAACAAACAGCGATTATTTCACTGTACAACATTAACTGACTGGTTTGTATAACTGAGACGGAGTGTGTTTACTGCGCGGTACGGACTGTATTTATGTGTTTTGTGTGGATCTCAGAACAAACAGCGATTATTTCACTGTACAGCATTAACTGACTGGTTTGTATAACTGAGACGGAGTGTGTTTACTGCGCGGTACGGACTGTATTTATGTGTTTTGTGTGGATCTCAGAACAAACAGCGATTATTTCACTGTACAACATTAACTGACTGGTTTGTATAACTGAGACGGAGTGTGTTTACTGCGCGGTACGGACTGTATTTATGTGTTTTGTGTGGATCTCAGAACAAACAGCGATTATTTCACTGTACAACATTAACTGACTGGTTTGTATAACTGAGACGGAGTGTGTTTACTGCGCAGTACGGACTGACCAATTCCTGCCACGCACTCTCCAATTCATTGTTCAGTAACCACCGTCAGTGCCTACGTCTTAAGCTGTAAATAAATAAAATTAACAAAAAATACCACCCGCAGCTCGCACATCACGCAGTCTCTTTCCTCTCTCCGCTCTCTGACATACGACGTACTGTATCTACTTTCCTGCCTGCTACGACAACGACGCATGCGTCGAGCGGCAAGCTCTACCTGTGTCACTAATGCCCACAGTGCAGACGTCGGCGTGGAGTGGACGACAGTAGGTGCGTTGTGTGACGTCCCGGCGGTCATCGCGTGTTCCTCAGAGCGGTCGAATGACCACATGACTTGACACTTGACACACGTCATGGCTGTCACTGTACGTGCAGCGTAACACCACGAGCGTCACAAGCAACATTTAACTGTCGTATTCAGTGCTGCCACTGTATAAAAATATAAAATCTCTCTCCTTCCACGATGAGCAACATGCGTCTCGACGACATGGACGGAATTCCTGACAAGTGGCTGAGCGTCGTCGCGCAGTTCATCATGGGCTTAAGGAACGACTCTAGTCTCGACTTCAGCAAGCCGTACCTGCGTCCGTCAGTAACGCGCGTGTTTCCGCTGTTCGTGGTTCTGTACGCACTGGTAGTGGCCGTGGGCACCGTGTCCAACGTCGCCGTCGTCTGGACCGTGGTCAAGCACAGACTGTACAAGGACCCCACGTACGGCTACATCATCAACTTGGCGATCGCAGACGTCATCAAGTGCGTGCTGGTGCTGCCGGTGTCGTTGACAATCCTGCTGGTGCAGAACTGGGTCTTCGGCAGCTTCCTGTGCTTCTTCTTGCCGATGTTGCAGGTAGGCAACAGGTAGCAGTGCAGTCACGTGATGGCAACCAATTGTTGCAGCGCGGACTGTTTTGCCGCCTCAATCACGTAGTTTCATAAGTACTTGCATATGACGTCATTGTAGGCGGTCACTGTATCGTAAACATATGACCACGTTACCTCCTTGTGGCACACCCTGTATTGTCCTCCCCTCCGCATAACATAGGCCAACCGCAAAACGTTAGAACTTTCGGTTGTCGCAGTCAGAGAGTTGATACAATCCGGCATCTGGATTTTAGTTTTTTTTTTTTCCAATGGCTCGACAGCCCCTTGGGGGCCTAGGCCGCCTCATTTTTCTAGGTTTCCCGATCACATTCACACCACACTCGGTATGACTCCTCTGGACGAGTGATCAGCCCGTCGCACAGACCTCTACCTGACATCACACAACACTCACAACAGACAGACAGTCCTGAAAGTGTTCAACCTGCCATGAAGGCCGAAAAGGGGAGTAGAGGTATAGCTCTACTCTTTCTTTAACCTCGGCGCTAGATGGGGGCGAGTGGTCAACTCCACTCCCCGGCCGCTTTACCCCCGGAAAAGAGACCCAGTGTCCATTCTACAGGACACTGGGTAGGCCCCAGGGTCGGTCTGGACGGGTGCTGAAAATCTCGCCCCCACCGGGATTCGATCCCCGGACCGTCCAGTCCGTAGCGAGTCGCTATACCGACTGAGCTATCGCGGCCCACAACTGTTTGGTGTACAAACTTATTACTTAGCCGGCTCGGTTCCATGCTTTGTGTTCTGTGAGAGATTTATAATGGAGAGAGGACAATACGGACGGAGCTTTGTGTAACTGCAAGATATCTCTACATTAAATAGTCACCGTTTGTTACTCACGTGAATGTGAGTTTGTGACGTAGGCCTGCTGACGTCATACTGATGTCCGTAAGTTGTGTGTTATTGCTTTGTTCTATTTTGGTTGGATTTGTGTGCGTTTTACTGGCGGGAGCGCAACTAACTGCAGGATTGATGGATTGATTGATTGATTAATTAATGCCACAGAGCACAGCCCTTGTCGCGCAGTTCGTACGTTCTGCCTGTCCACAACATGTAGCCACTTGCTAGAATCCAATCCATGCCCGCCAATTTTATTCCTTTAAGGTCCATTTCGACATTATTATACCATCTGTGCCAAGGACTTCCAATTGGTCTCTTTCTTTTAGGTTTCTCTATCAAGACTCAGTGTATTTCTGTTGTACCAACAGTGCTACGTGCCCTGCCCATCTCATCCTCTGCTATTTGATCGCCCCAACAAATTTCTCATAATGCAACTCCCTGTTACGTCGTCCGTATCAGGTCCAAAGGTTTCCTCAGCACCTTTGCCGGACGGTCTCACGCGACAAACATAACAACGCAAAATGTACTCGTAGGTACGCACGGTTTGATTTAAGCATCATTTGAGCAGCAAGCGGCAAACAAGACGGTCTGACCGAACGTTAGCAGCACTACAAGACGGTCTGACCGAACGTTAGCAGCACTACAAGACGGTCTGACCGAACGTTAGCAGCACTACTGTACGTGCAGTCTTTAACCATATTTGAACTTTGCCACATTCTCAAACGATTCTTAGCTATGTTTATTATGTGATTTGTCTTTGCCTTCTACACGTATTTCCACACCCGTCCAGACCGACCCTGGGGCCCACCCAGCCTCCTATACAATGGGTACCGGGTCTTTTTCCCGGGGGTAAAGCGGCCGGGGCGTGGAGTTGACCACCAACCCCATCTAGTGCCGAGGTTAAAGAAAGCGTAGAGCTATACCTCTACTCCCCCTCTGGGTCTTCATGGCCTGCTGTAGGGTGACCTTTACCTTTACCTATACTTTACCTTTACCTTTACCTTACCTTTACCTTTACCTTTACCTTACTTTACCTTTACCTTACCTTACTTACCTTTACCTTCTATTTACAGACATGACCATGTACTTAGTTTTCTCAGCATTTACTTCTAGACCAATCTCCTTACTAGCGACCACTAAAGCTTCTGTATTTATCTCTGTTCAACTTGTATTTTCTGCAATTAAGATCTTCACCCCAGACCACAAGCGGTCTGCCTGACATTTCTAATGACATATTGTAAAGCGCTGGCTATAAGCATGTCCTTTCTGCAGTTTCTCAATAGGCATGTTTACTACAAACTGTATTACAATAACCGCCAGTCACACTTAATTTTTAGTGCTTTCAGAATTTAGTATTCACTACGAAATATTTCGGACAACCTGGCCATCTTAAGGTACAACACAATATATACAAAATACTTCGGACAACCTGGCCATCTTAAGGTAAAACACAATATATACAAAGTACTTCGGACCAACCTGGCCATCTTAAGGTACAACACAATATATACAAAATACTTCGGACAACCTGGCCATCTTAAGGTACAACACAATATATACAAATACTTCGGACAACCTGGCCATCTTAAGGTACAAACACAATATATACAAAGTACTTCGGCCCAACCTGGCCATCTTAAGGTACAACACAATATATACAAATACTTCGGACAACCTGGCCATCTTAAGGTACAACACAATATATACAAAGTACTTCGGACAACCTGGCCATCTTAAGGTACAACACAATATATACAAAATACTTCGGACAACCTGGCCATCTTAAGGTACAACACAATATATACAAAATACTTCGGACAATGTTGGCAACATAAAGTTGTATAAAATTGAATGAGATCTGATTTGTACAGAAAGTATAATTATTGTAAGGTTTAGTTAGTGGTATAAACTTTATGTTAGTGGTATAAACTTTATGTTAGTGGTATAAACTTTGAAGTTATATGTGGTCCAGCTGTTTGCAGTTCTGTCTTTAAAAAAATTACAGTTATTTTATGCAACATAATTACTTATGGTACTTAATTGTACTTTGTGAAGCTTTTGTAGAGCAGTTTGATGGTTTAGACTTCTGTTTCTTGAGTATAAACGTGTTGCAGGATCAGTATTATAGAGCGTCTGTAGTTTGCTGTAGCTTTCAGTTAAGCACATTCTATTAACCTGATTAGTTTTACAGCGATACCAGGCTCAATTAGATTAATGCCCGAAACGTCCCGGCAACTGAATCAAAGGCTTTCGTGAAATCTGTAAATAGCTGATGCACTGCCCCACTGTATTGCCATATCTGTTGAAGGCGGAATGTCTGATCATCAGTTTATCTGTTGTATCGAAACACACACTCGAAATACTCAGTGATTTCGTCTATAGAGTATACGGACTTAATGTCACAGCAGAATACTGGCTACAGTGTTGCACGTAGTCATCAACAGTGCCGCACGTAGTCATAACAGTGCCGCACGTAGTTATAACAGTGCCTCTATAGCGTTACTAGTAACGTAATGTAGCGCGGTCTGCTGTGATTGTGTGATGCCTATTTATCATATTGGCCGATCCCAGTGGCCGCGCGGTCTAGGCGTCGGGCTGCGCCGTTCGCTTATGGATTGTGGGTTCGAATCCCGCCGGGGGCATGGATGTCTGTCTGTTGTGAGTGTTGTGTGTTGTCAGGTAGAGGTCTGTGCGACGGTCTGATCACTCGTCCTGAGGAGTCCTACCGAGTGTGGTGTGTCAGAGTGTGATCGTGAAGCGTCGATAATGAGGAGGCCCAGGCACACGAAAAGGGGCTGTTGAGCCATTGGGAAAAACATTATCATATTGGTCATTATAATTACAGAAGTGTGATATGTAATTGCGTGGAATATCGATATAAACTATTGATTTTAATATTTACAAAGTAATACTGTGAACAGTGTGACTTGTATCATAACATAGGACAGGCAGTTGCCAAGCACTTTGCATGACGTCATCAAAACAGAAACTACACCTTACTATCAGCACTGTGCTCTAACAGCTGATCCAAAACTGATATACCGAAGGTCTGTGCAGTTTTCTATTTGACTCAACTCGTAGAACTAAGACCAGGACATATTGCCTTAACACTGCCGCATCACATTGTCTGTTGTAATGGCTTCAATGTCCTGCTGGAAGTGTTCGCCATTCCTTCACTCACATCACCATCACATAGAGTGAAGGAGGAGAGGAATATCGTACATACAATAAAAAGAAGAAAGGCTAACTGGATTGGTCACATCTTGCGTAGAAACTGCCTTCTGAAACACGTGATTGAAGGAAAGTTAGAAGGAAGGATAGAAATGACGGGAAGACGAGGGAGAAGACGTAAGCAGCTACTGGATGACCTTAAGGAAAAGAGAGGATACTGTAAATTGAAAGAGGAAGCACTAGATCGCACTGTGTGTAGAACTCGTTTCGTAAGAGGCTACGGACCTGTCTTAAGACAGACTGCAGAATGAATGAATGAATGATTCTTTTTACGTGAGGTGGGGGGGGGGGTGTTGTGTTGACGAAAGAGTTGTTGGTTGTGTCATAGTTACGAGTCTTTTGTGTATAATATGCCTAGATAAAGATTGACCATATAAACTCGGGTTAAGCTGGCTTAGGAGAAGTTCGAACTGTTTGCTTTAGTGAAAACGGTGACGAATATGGAGCAATTGATAAGGTCAGTACAACTGTCATTAAATTAGTTACGGAATGTTTATGGTAGTGTCATGTCCGGAATGTATGTGGTAGTGTCATGTCCGGAATGTATGTGGTAGTGTCATGTCCGGAATGTTTATGGTAGTGTCATGTCCGGAATGTATGTGGTAGTGTCATGTCCGGAATGTATGGGTAGTGTCATGTCCGGAATGTTTGTGGTAGTGTCATGTCCGGAATGTTTGTGGTAGTGTCATGTCCGGAATGTATGTGGTAGTGTCATGTCCGGAATGTTTATGGTAGTGTCATGTCCGGAATGTATGTGGTAGTGTCATGTCCGGAATGTATGTGGTAGTGTCATGTCCGGAATGTTTGTGGTAGTGTCATGTCCGGAATGTTTGTGGTAGTGTCATGTCCGGAATGTATGTGGTAGTGTCATGTCCGGAATGTATGTGGTAGTGTCATGTCCGGAATGTATGTGGTAGTGTCATGTCCAGAATGTATGTGGTAGTGTCATGTCCGGAATGTTTGTGGTAGTGTCATGTCCGGAATGTTTGTGGTAGTGTCATGTCCGGAATGTTTGTGGTAGTGTCATGTCCGGAATGTATGTGGTAGTGTCATGTCCGGAATGTTTGTGGTAGTGTCATGTCCGGAATGTATGTGGTAGTGTCATGTCCGGAATGTTTATGGTAGTGTCATGTCCGGAATGTATGTGGTAGTGTCATGTCCGGAATGTTTATGGTAGTGTCATGTCCGGAATGTATGTGGTAGTGTCATGTCCGGAATGTTTATGGTAGTGTCATGTCTGCAATGTTTGTGGTAGTGCTATTATGTCTGCCAACAATTAAAATTAGTGGACAAACGGCTAGACTAATTAAACAATAACATGTAAACAAACAAGCTTACATAAACTTTGTGGACAAGTTTGTACTTGACAAGAGGAACACAAATGCTGCAGAACTTTGTAAACAAAGCTGTCCGTGTGGAAAGTGAAGTTTGTGATTGGCTCGTACTAGACTGAAGCAGAAAGGTCATTCATACATGCAGAGAGATTACGTGTAGGTGGACAAGATTAACTCAGCAGATAGCAGGATGTATCATACAGAAAGATTTACGTGTAGGTGGACAAGATTAACTCAGCAGTTAGCAGATGTATCATACAGAAACAGTTACATGTAGGTGTACAAGATTAACTCAGCAGATAGCAGGATGTATCATACAGAAAGATTTACGTGTAGGTGGACAAGATTACTCAGCAGATAGCAGGATGTATCATACAGAAAGAATTACGTGTAGTGGACAAGATTAACTCAGCAGATAGCAGGATGTATCATACAGAAAGAGTTACATGTAGGTGGACAAGATTAACTCAGCAGATAGCAGGATGTATCATACAGAAAGAGTTACATGTAGGTGGACAAGATTAACTCAGCAGATAGCACGATGTATCATACAGAAAGATTACGTGTAGGTGGACAGATTAACTCAGCAGATAGCAGGATGTATCATACAGAAAGAGTACATGTAGGTGGACAGATTAACTCAGCAGATACAGGATGTATCATACAGAAAGAGTACATGTAGGTGGACAAGATTAACTCAGCAGATAGCACGAGTATCATACAGAAGATTTACGTGTAGGTGGACAAGATTAACTCAGCAGATAGCAGGATGTATCATACAGAAAGAGTTACATGTAGGTGGACAAGATAACTCAGCAGATGCAGGATGTATCATACAGAAAGATTTTACGTGTAGGTGGACAAGATTAACTCAGCAGATAGCAGGATGTATCATACAGAATGAGTTACATGTAAGTGGACAAGATTAACTCAGCAGATAGTAGGATGTATCATACAGAAAGATTTACGTGTAGTGGACAAGATTAACTCGAAGATAGCACGATGTATCATACAGAAAGAGTTACATGTAGGTGGACAAGATTAACCAGCAGATAGCAGATGTATCATACAGAAAGATTTACGTGTAGGTGGACAAGATTAACTCAGCAGATAGCAGGATGTATCATACAGAATGAGTTACATGTAAGTGGACAAGATTAACTCAGCAGATAGCAGGATGTATCACACAGAAAGATTTACGTGTAGGTGGACAAGATTAACTCAGCAGATAGCAGGTATGTATCACACAGAAAGATTTACGTGTAGGTGGACAAGATTAACTCAGAGATATCAGGATGTATCATACAAAACAGTTACATGTAGGTGGACAAGATAACTCAGCAGATAGCAGATGTATCATACAGAAAGATTTACGTGTAGGTGGACAAATTAACTCAGCAGATAGCAGGATGTATCATACAGAAAGAGTTATGTGTAAATTGGACAAGATTAACTCAGCAGATAGCAGGATGTATCATACAGAAAGATTTAACGTGTAGGTGGACAAGATAACTCAGCAGATAGCAGATGTATAACGAAAGATTTACGTGTAGGTGGACAAGATTAACTCAGCAGATAGCAGGATGTATCATACAGAAAGAGTTACGTGTAGGTGGACAAGATTAACTCAGCAGATAGCAGGGATGTATCATACAGAAAGAGTTACGTGTAGGTGGACAAGATTAACTCAGCAGATAGCAGGATGTATCATACAGAAATAGTTACGTGTAGGTGGACAAGATTAACTCAGTAGATAGCACGATGTATCATACAGAAAGAGTTACGTGTAGGTGGACAAGATTAACTCAGCAGATAGCACGATGTATCATACAGAAAGAGTTACGTGTAGGTGGACAAGATTAACTCAGCAGATAGCAGATGTATCATACAGAAAGAGTTACATGTAGGTGGACAAGATTAACTCAGCAGATAGCTGGATGTATCATACAGAAAGAGTTACATGTAGATGGACAAGATTAACTCAGCAGATAGCAGGATGTATCATACAGAAAGAGTTACATGTAGGTGGACAAGATTAACTCAGCAGATAGCAGGATGTATCATACAGAAAGAGTTAAGTGTAGGTGGACAAGATTAACTCAGCAGATATCACGATGTATCATACAGAAAGAGTTATGTGTAGGTGGACAAGATTAACTCAGCAAATGGCTAGCCAATGTCTACATTACAGTTTTGTTTTAAGGCTGGAGTGACGGAAGATTGGCTGTGAGTGTCTGAGGTAGATTTAACTTGCTGTGAGTCGCGTTCAGAGGCACAGTTTTGTATTACTTCTGTACAAAGTTAGGTCTGCAGACAGTGAAATGTCGCTCAAATTGTTATCAGTGGATGAGTTTGCCTCTACCTGCAACACGTTCCGGCCACACTAACTAACGTGTGTCCTGTTTGTGACGTCACTACAGCAAATGACGCCGGGTGTTGCTGGCAGTGAAGTCGATCGGCTGTGCAATGAACAGTCCCTTGTGCACGAAACTAACGATGAGGATTTGAGGCGCGTTTTGTGACAGTGTCGTAAAGCGATTACGTTGGAGGGGGGGGGGGCGCCAGGGCAGCGGTTAAATATTTATTTATTTTGTGCGGAGAGTTGGACTTACGTAATGAAAAGGGACAGGAAATACACGAATATCGTAGTATTGAGGTGTGTGTGTATCTTTGCATGCTGGGCTCATCTCAGCTCGTTGTAAGGTGTGAACCAAAGGGGCCACAAGCTTGTGGTTCGCAACGTTACAAGCATAAGAGAATGCTGTTACTGTCATTATTCCCTGCAATATTTCTTTGAACAACTTGTTATTTATATGTCAACGTTGATTTTGCTTTTGTTCAATTTATCAGTCATACATAACCTCAAATATTTACTCCGTCGACATATTTTGTAATTGCGGAATTAGAGCAATATTCCTCGACAGTTTGTTAGTATATTCATAATTATGTAGTCATAATCATAATCATATGATATGTTCATAATGTATCTGCAAACGGAATATCACTTTCCTACATACAGACAATAAATTTTGAATATGAAGGTTATAAATTTGATTTTACTTAATTACGCATAATGTAGATTGCACAAAGTTCGTGACTGCATGTGAACGTGACGTAACAACACGAATAAGGCCAGACTGTTGTAACGAACCGTCAGGGGTGTCCTGGAAAGGCCTCTCACTTCTGAGGTCCGGTTACATTACATTTTAAAGTGACTTGTTTTCAGTGTTATTGCGCACGAACTTGATCAGCTGTACTGTGCACATACAAATGCACACGGTACACATTACTGTGCACATACAAATGCACACGGTACACATTACTGTGCACATACAAATGCACACGGTACACATTACTGTGCACATACAAATGCACACGGTACACACTACTGTGCACATACAAATGCACACGGTACACATTACTGTGCACATACAAATGCACACGGTACACATTACTGTGCTTCACCCTAAACACTCAGTTTTTTTTAAAGTTCTTTCTATATTTCTCTGTACAATTACACAGTCTGTTACACAGTAATCTAAATACAATTGTTCCTTTAACCAATTGCCATGACGCGTTGTTACAGAATTTCCTTCCATCCTGTTTCTTACTGGGATGCCCCACCTCGTAGTAGTAGTGAAATGTGCTGAAGAAAAAACACTACCTATGTACCTTGGTTAATTATAACAGTGCATGTTTGGGTCTTTTGTGGCTGTACCGTTTGTACATAGTATATAAGTCGGACAGATCATATCGTCCGATGTTTGCTACGAGGGGATTATTGAGTGCTTCACATTTGGCATAGAAGCGAGCAGAGATGTGCAGCATGTACGTCCTGATGTGCAGCATGTACGTCCTGATGTGCAGCATGTACGTCCTGATGTGCAGCATGTACGTCCTGATGTGCAGCATGTACGTCCTGATGTGCAGCATGTACGTCCTGATGTGCAGCATGTACGTCCTGATGTGCAG
Organism: Reticulitermes speratus; assembly: GCA_021186555.1. Taxonomy (NCBI): domain Eukaryota; kingdom Metazoa; phylum Arthropoda; class Insecta; order Blattodea; family Rhinotermitidae; genus Reticulitermes; species Reticulitermes speratus. The sequence continues at coordinate 1,588,766 of JAJKFL010000237.1, read as the reverse complement.
CATGTACGTCCTGATGTGCAGCATGTACGTCCTGATGTGCAGCATGTACGTCCTGATGTGCAGCATGTACGTCCTGATGTGCAGCATGTACGTCCTGATGTGCAGCATGTACGTCCTGACGTGCAGCATGTACGTCCTGACGTGCAGCATGTACGTCCTGACGTGCAGCATGTACGTCCTGACGTGCAGCATGTACGTCCTGACGTGCAGCATGTACGTCCTGACGTGCAGCATGTACGTCCTGACGTGCAGCATGTACGTCCTGATGTGCAGCATGTACGTCCTGATGTGCAGCATGTACGTCCTGATGTGCAGCATGTACGTCCTGACGTGCAGCATGTACGTCCTGACGTGCAGCATGTACGTCCTGACGTGCAGCATGTACGTCCTGACGTGCAGCATGTACGTCCTGATGTGCAGCATGTACGTCCTGACGTGCAGCATGTACGTCCTGACGTGCAGCATGTACGTCCTGACGTGCAGCATGTACGTCCTGACGTGCAGCATGTACGTCCTGACGTGCAGCATGTACGTCCTGATGTGCAGCATGTACGTCCTGATGTGCAGCATGTACGTCCTGATGTGCAGCATGTACGTCCTGATGTGCAGCATGTACGTCCTGATGTGCAGCATGTACGTCCTGATGTGCAGCATGTACGTCCTGATGTGCAGCATGTACGTCCTGATGTGCTCGACCCCCAGTTCGTAATGTAGCTCTGTTAAAACACTCAGTTATGTGCAATTGCTTCGTGCAGCTTTATAATCGACTAGGCAGGCCCTTCGCAATACAGGACACAGTGACATCTAACGTGTCATCAGTAACATGGGCGTCGTAATACTGAGTTACTGTCTGCAGAGCTCTCAGAGCTTCGTATGTTGTGACAGTTGGTCACAATGTCGCGACAGTAGGACCCTCAGAGACTGCTGTTATCGTCAGTAGAGACGGAATTACTGCAGTCGAAACCATCGGGAATGCAAATACAGACTTAAGTGCATCGCAGTCACTTTTGTCAGAGCCAGAGCTTGCGAAATCTAGTAAATCATCCCGCTTTATTTTTGTGGGCAAGGGCCCCGCAGCAGAAGCTACGGACGCACCGCAGCCTGTGATGAAGATGAAGACAAAGATGATCAGTTTTTTTACATTTCCAAGTAATGGAGCACCGGTGGAATGAAACTGACAGGGCAAAACCTAAGTACTCGGGGAAAAACCTGTCCCAGTGCCACTTTGTCCACCACAAATCCCACATGGACCGACCCAGGATCGAACCCTGGCCTCTGCTGCGGGAGGCCGGCGACTAACCGCCTGAGCCATGGCACGGCCTGTCCCACTCATCATCAGTATCGAGTCCAGCTGACTTTTATCAGCTGACGACTGTGTCCGACTCTACCGTGTACCAGGCGCGACTGTATAGGCGCACTGAAGCGACAATGTCGAAGTGAACTCCTTCATCGTGAGCAGCCAATCTATCTCAAATTAATTGAGTGTCGTACAGCACTTTTAAGAATCATCTCGAATATAGGACTGCTAAAACGTACATACATACATATATACGTATATACATACATGCGTACATACATACGTACATATATACGTATATACGTATATACGTACATGCGTACATACATACGTACATATATACGTATATACGTACATGCGTACATACATACGTACATATATACGTATATACGTACATGCGTACATACATACGTACATGTATGGCACGCCTGAACAAAAACATGTTAGGAAGAGTTACGCGATCCTTATTTTATCTGACAAATATCGTTTGTCATTTCCAAGCGCTATTTCCCCACGCGTGTGGGCGGCCCGGTGAATGGACCACGTGAAATACGACAAGAAAGCCAACAGGAAGTGACAAACGATATTTGTCAGACAGAAAAGTGACCCTGTATAAATGTACTTGTGTTCAGTAGTGACCTGCCTAACTACAGCCGACTGTACTGTTGCAGTGGCTGTATGGCTGGCTTGCGTCAGGCAGCGTCAGGCAGTAACGTCAGCTGTGTCAGGCATCTCAGTGACAGTTCCACTAAATGACCCATGACTGTCAGGCATCTCAGTGACAGTTCCACTAAATGGCCCATGACTGTCAGGCATCTCAGTGACAGTTCCACTAAATGACCCATGACTGTCAGGCATCTCAGTGACAGTTCCACTAAATGGCCCATGACTGTCAGGCATCTCAGTGACAGTTCCACTAAATGACCCATGACTGCCCCCCCCCCCCGGCCCCGACCCCAAAAATCCTTCCTGTTCGTCATACATGGTCAACCCATCTTCTCTCAAGTACCATCTGCAACTGATACGTCATCTTTAAAAATCTGCGAACATGGACACTGCACAGTGTTCTGTACCTTGCTATGTAATTATTCGCCGCGATAGCTCAGTCGGTATAGCGACTCGCTACGGGTGGACGGTCCGGGGATCGAATCCCGGTGGCGACAAGATTTTCGACCCGTCCAGACCGGCCCTGGGGCCTACCTAGCCTCCTGTACAATGGGTACCGGTGTTTGGGGCCGGGGCGTGGCGTTGACCACCCACCCCCATTTAGCGCCGAGGTTAAAGAAAGAGTAGAGCTATACCTCTACTCCCCCTCTGGGCTTTCATGGCCTGTTGTAGGGTGAACTTTACCTATATAGTGCAGCTTCAGGTGTTTAATTACCCGAGCGTCGTGTTGGGCGGAAGGCGACAAACCGGAACGTTACGGACAGAGCGACACAGTTAATTGACCATTAGCTGTTCGGCTGTCGTTCGCTTATAAAACGTTAGCAGCCACTCTCACGTAACGCGGAAGTGCTCCACGCGTTCCTACTAACTCTGCATGCAACAGACAGCCTATGTACACGCCGCAGCTGTACGCAAGCAATGACACTGTCTAGCCATAAACACGTCAATCTTTCGTTGGAATTTCGGCCACCAGAAACACTTTCATTCTTAAACGCCAGAGTGCGATCAGGTAACGCTTTCCAAAAGAGCCCTGTCTTCGTCACGCGGTGTAAGTGTATCCGACATGTGCATTAGTTTTAGACGCTGGCAGTCCTCTACGTCAGCTGCACGTCACAGTAGCCGATTCGCCATATTTTCTTACTTTGTCATCGACCACTCCGGGCTGCAGAAAGGCTCTCTTCACTTGAGCTATCTTCACTGTGAGCTATCTTCACTGTGATCTATCATAACTGTGAGCTATCTTCACTGTGAGCTATAATAACTGTGAGGTATCTTCACTTGAGCTATCTTCACTAAGCTATCATAACTATCAGCTCTCTTTACTGTGAGTTATTTTCACTGTGAGCTATCTTCACTGTGATCTATATTCACTGTGATCTATCATAACTGTGAGCTATCTTTACTTGGCTATCTTCACTGTGAGCTTCATAACCGTGAGCTATCTTCACTGTGATCTATCATAACTGTGAGCTATCTTCACTTGAGCTATCTTCACTGTGAGCTATCTCATTAATCTGTGAGCTATATCTTACATTTATTAGCTATCATAACTGTCAGCTATCTTCACTGTGGTCTATCATCAGTGTGTGCTATCTTCACTTTGAGCTATCTTCACTGTGAGATACCATCACTGTGAGTCTATCTTCACTGTGAGCTAATCATTTCGTAAACTCATTCGCCGTCTCCAACAGCACTCGACCACCAGCTTCTCAAACCAGACTATCAAAGCCACATCGACGTCAGCGCTATAGCTACTGTTTGCAATATCATTGCTTACTTGTTGAGTGTTCTAGCGTCTGTCCTAGCGCACTGGCTGGAATTGTAGAGTTGAGCAATGCCCTTTTGACTTAAATATCTGTGACTTTCCCAGAAGCCAATAATTTCGTATTTCTTGTGTAAAGTCAAAGCATGGCGGTAGCGCTTATGGTCTTACAACTGTGAAGAGTTGCTTATAGAAGCTGTTCTGCAGCATGAAGAGAGATGTAAACTGTGTATCTTGTAGCGTTACGTGATAAATATGTTGACTGCAGTGTGACTGTCATTTAAGTTAGTCAGTTTGAAGGGCCCTTACAGACTTCGTATTGTTTAACGCACTGAACTACGACAACAATGCTGTAGATTCCATCGCTGTACGCAGTGTCGTATTGGCACCACCATCATTCCATCGCTGTACGCAGTGTCGTATTGGCACCACCATCATTCCATCGCTGTACGCAGTGTCGTATTGGCACCACCATCATTCCATCGCTGTACGCAGTGTCGTATTGGCACCACCATCATTCCATCGCTGTACGCAGTGTCGTATTGGCACCACCATCATTCCATCGCTGTACGCAGTGTCGTATTGGCACCACCATCATTCCATCGCTGTACGCAGTGTCGTATTGGCACCACCATCATTCCATCGCTGTACGCAGTGTCGTATTGGCACCACCATCATTCCATCGCTGTACGCAGTGTCGTATTGGCACCACCATCATTATCGGCTGTAGCAGTGTCGTATTGGACTCCGAACCATATTCATCGCTGTAAGTGTCAGTATTGGTAGCCACATTCTTACAGCTGTAGCAGTGTCGTTTGCAGCAAGAGATACATTCATCGCTGTAGCGTGTCGTATATGGCACCTCATGTCTCGCTGTAGAGTGTCGTATTGAACACCTACCATCATTCTATCGTGTACGCATGACTATGCACCAACAATCATTCCATCGCTGTACGCAGTGTCGTATTGGCACCACCATCATTCCATCGCTGTACGCAGTGTCGTATTGGCACCACCATCATTCCATCGCTGTACGCAGTGTCGTATTGGCACCACCATCATTCCTGAGCATTCAGGTCTTCTGAGATGTGATGCCTTGTCGCTGGGTGATCGTTTGGCGACGTTTCGAAGTATCCTAATGCCTTCATCTTTAATGGTCAAGCAGCCAGGTCTTCTTGGACTGCTTAATTCTTGAGGATGAGGAGTTAGTTCCTTCGAAACGTCGGGAACCACTCATCCAACGATATGGCATCATATCACCGCCTCTGACATGTATCGCACATTGACGACCGTCGTCGGGACGTGACCCTGAGTTTACAGAACGACGTGACATAGCCTACAGCTTGACGTTACCGCCAACTGCGTGCTGTACACAGTGAATGACGGAGCAGGCTAAGACGGAGCTACAAGCTTCAATGAGCTCACAAATAGCAGCGCTGCTCGTATCAAGGCAAAATGAAAGGCAAACGGTACTCACGCAAATTCACTTCTGGTTGTATTGAAAGTTTCCTCTCATTTCATTACTCCGTCTTTGTGCCTTACAAAATAATCCTGTCTTGAAAGTCATAGAAACTTTCCGGCGGCCATTATAGCCGCAGGTTCTTCCGAAGCTCGCCGCCTCTCAAAGAGTCAGCACATCTTGCAATTGGTCTAGAAACTTTCTCTTTTTAGATTACAGAACTTTGCAACAAACTGTATAAAAGGAATTTTGTCAAATTGGTTGTGATTGGCCCTAATGATATAAGCCTTTCAGCAATACTTCTACCTTCAATTTCGTAACTCCATTAACAGACGTGTTCAGACTGCATACAGCACAACGCTTTCTCATTTCTTTCTACCATATCCTTCTTCTTCGATCAAATTCTCTGCCCCTCCCTTTAACCATATTCGTCTCTTGTGATTTAGGAACAGCGACATGACTATTAAAAAGATAATAAATTACCCACGATGCAACACACAACATTCTGTTCAAAAACTCAGAAAATTGCCAACGGTTGGCTGCAACAAGGCGACATTGCTCGGCGCTTGCAATTGTGACTCAATTCGTGTGACTCTGACAGAGTCAAGAAATTATGACTCAATTCGTGTGACTCTGACAGAATCAAGCAATTGTGACTCAATTCGTGTGACTCTGACAGAGTCAAGCAATTGTGACTCAATTCGTGTGACTCTGACAGAGTCAAGCAATTGTGACTCAATTCGTGTGACTCTGACAGAGTCAGCAATTGTGACTCAATTCGTGTGACTCTGACAGAGTCAAGCAATTGTGACTCAATTCGTGTGACTCTGACAGAGTCAAGCAATTGTGACTCAATTCGTGTGACTCTGACAGAGTCAAGCAATTGTGACTCAATTCTTGTGACTCTGACAGTCAAGCAATTGTGACTCAATTCGTGTGAATCTGACAGTCATGCAATTGTGACTCAATTCATGTGACTCTGACAGTCAAGCAATTGTGACTCAATTCGTGTGACTCTGACAGAGTCAAGCAATTGTGACTCAATTCGTGTGACTCTGACAGTCAAGCAATTGTGACTCAATTCGTGTGAATCTGACAGTCATGCAATTGTGACTCAATTCGTGTGACTCTGACAGTCATGCAATTGTGACTCAATTCGTGTGACTCTGACAGAGTCAAGCAATTGTGACTCAATTCGTGTGACTCTGACAGAGTCAAGCAATTGTGACTCAATTCGTGTGACTCTGACAGTCATGCAATTGTGACTCAATTCGTGTGACTCTGACAGTCAAGCAATTGTGACTCAATTCGTGTGACTCTGACAGTCAAGCAATTGTGACTCAATTCGTGTGACTGACAGTCATGCAATTGTGACTCAATTCGTGTGACTCTGACAGTCAAGCAATTGTAACTCAATTCGTGTAACTCTGACAGTCATACAATTGTGACTCAATTCGTGTGACTCTGACAGTCATGCAATTGTGACTGAATTCGTGTGACTCTGACAGTCAAGCAATTGTGACTCAATTCGTGTGACTCTGACAGTCATGCAATTGTGACTCAATTCGTGTGACTCTGACAGTCAAGCAATTGTGACTCAATTCGTGTGACTCTGACAGTCAAGCAATTGTGACTCAATTTGTGTGACTCTGACAGTCAAGCAATTGTAACTCAATTCGTGTGACTGACAGTCAAGCAATTGTGACTCAATTCGTGTGACTCTGACAGTCATGCAATTGTAACTCAATTCGTGTGACTCTGACAGTCAAGCAATTGTGACTCAATTCGTGTGACTCTGACAGTCATGCAATTGTGACTCAATTCGTGTGACTCTGACAGTCAAGCAATTGTGACTCAATTCGTGTGACTCTGACAGAGTCAAGCAATTGTGACTCAATTCGTGTGACTCTGACAGAGTCAAGCAATTGTGACTCAATTCGTGTGACTCTGACAGTCATGCAATTGTGACTCAATTCGTGTGACTCTGACAGTCAAGCAATTGTGACTCAATTCGTGTGACTCTGACAGTCAAGCAATTGTGACTCAATTCGTGTGACTGACAGTCATGCAATTGTGACTCAATTCGTGTGACTCTGACAGTCAAGCAATTGTAACTCAATTCGTGTAACTCTGACAGTCAAGCAATTGTGACTCAATTCGTGTGACTCTGACAGTCAAGCAATTGTGACTGAATTCGTGTGACTCTGACAGTCAAGCAATTGTGACTCTTTCGTGTGACTCTGACAGTCATGCAATTGTGACTCAATTCGTGTGACTCTGACAGTCAAGCAATTGTGACTCAATTCGTGTGACTCTGACAGTCATGCAATTGTGACTCAATTCGTGTGACTCTGACAGTCAAGCAATTGTAACTCAATTCGTGTGACTGACAGTCAAGCAATTGTGACTCAATTCGTGTGACTCTGACAGTCGTGCAATTGTGACTCAATTCGTGTGACTCTGACAGTCAAGCAATTGTGACTCAATTCGTGTGACTCTGACAGTCATGCAATTGTGACTCAATTCGTGTGACTCTGACAGTCAAGCAATTGTGACTCAATTCGTGTGACTCTGACAGTCATGCAATTGTGACTGAATTCGTGTGACTCTGACAGTCATACAATTGTGACTCAATTCGTGTGACTCTGACAGTCATGCAATTGTAACTCAATTCGTGTGACTCTGACAGTCATGCAATTGTAACTCAATTCGTGTGACTCTGACAGTCAAGCAATTGTGACTCAATTCGTGTGACTCTGACAGTCATGCAATTGTGACTCAATTCGTGTGACTCTGACAGTCTACAATTGTGACTCAATTCGTGTGACTCTGACAGTCATGCAATTGTAACTCAATTCGTGTGACTCTGACAGTCATGCAATGTAACTCAATTGTGTGACTCTGACAGTCATACAATTGTGACTCAATTCGTGTGATTCTGACAGTCATGCACTTCTTTCTTCCCTAGTTCAGTTACTTTGTATCAAGACGTTCGTATCTACTTACTTGTGGTTCATTTAACGGTGTTAGTGGCACTGGCTTTGTTGTTAGTGCTGTTAGTGCTGTTAGTGTTGTTAGTGCTGTTAGTGCTGTTAGTGCTGTTAGTGCTGTTAGTGCTCATATTACTTCTGCTCGTGCTGGTGTCAGTCCCATTTGTGCTGGTAGTTAAGCCGCGCTACTAGTTTAAACCTTCGGCAGTCCTATCAGTTCCCCCGATCTGCGCTTTGCAATTTAAAAACACATTATTCTAAATTTGACAACCCTACAAGGACACTGTGGGGTCCCCAGCGAAGCTGCATATTGTAATTTGCATTGCGCGTATGCGCTCAATTGTATTACAATCCTCGTGGTCAGGATACCTTCTGTGCTCATTGGACTGCTTTGGAGGCCACGTTAGCAGTTTCCTTTGAGCAGCCCTTGTGTGTAAATTTCGCTTTCGGACCGTACACGACCCCACGCTCTCTTTTGGATTGCTTCTTTCTGCAAACTAACTTCCTTCGTCGTTGTGTTGTATTTGTAATGCGAGTACTGTCAGTAAAATGTGTAAGTACACGAACAGTGACATCTGAAGGTTATTAGGCGCAGGATGACGACAGACGTCGGCTGTTGGAGGACCTACACAATGGCAGTGAAGACGACTGCTTGGTCTCGTCTAGTTGCTCGATCTAGTACAGTCCTGGCGACAGACCGTCTCTCTGCTGACGAATTGTGCTGTAAGCTTAACGGATGTGTCCGTATTGACAGTGACATTTCTAGACCACACAACTAATTAGTAGGCCCACCGGCTGTGAGTTTGTGAAACCTTACATTTACTTTGTAATTAAAGGAGATGATTGAGTTTGTGGTTTTGGTACTTCGTAATTTAACTTGCCCAAAACTGATGTCACTTCCAATCAGCCCTCCTCGGCTACTTGAGCGAAAGAATTGCCGAACCTATCAAAGAACTGTAACTATCTTTAATTATCACTGAACAGTGAAAATGCTTCGGAGTTTGAAAGTAGCAAAATCCTTACTAATTTTGGGGCGCTGAGCACGAATATGACAATTAAAATTGTACTTGGCTCTACTTTCAAAGATCTGGGATGGGCCCCAATTTTTACATTTACACTGCTTTTGGCATTGAGCGGCTTAGAGCAACGATCTGGCATCTCTTAACGTGAAGATGAACGATGCAGTCAGCATCAGGCATTGCATCAGCCATACTTGCTGTTTCATCAGAAGGGTGAGCAGTGCAGCGGGGCAAAGTGGATGATGAATGAGCTGCCAGCTATTGCCACCCCAACGTTTTGCATTTCAGTTCCATCCAGGGAGTTGCATTGTACACACGTGTGTTTCTCATTTCAAAATGTCGTCTTTCGCAGAGTGAAGTGTTTACAAATGATTTAAAAGTTTTTACAGCCGTGTCTTGGCCGAACCTCAAAAGGATGCAGCGAAAGTGTGTGAACAGTGCAGATAATTGTTATATTTGTGGGAGGTGACTGTACAATCATAAACCTGTGACCTTTCGTCTGAAAATGCTCAGCCTCAACAAATGTTCTGAACATTTGACATTCTGAAAAAAACACACTCCATTATCACATATTTATGGTTATATTGTGTTACACGGATTAATAGCACAGTGACATCTGAAGGTTATTAGGCGCAGGATGACGACAGACGTCGGCGTTGCAGGACCTACACAATGGCAGTGAAGACGACTGCTTGGTCTCGTCTAGTTGCTCGATCTAGTAAGTCCTGGCGACAGACCGTCTCTCTGCTGACGAATTGTGCTGTAAGCTTTCGGTCCTCAGCACTACAGAGCTGTAAGCTTTGGGTCCTCAGTACTACAGAGCTGTAAGCTTTAGGTCTCCTACAGCCTACAGAAACTGTAAGCTTTGGGTCCTCAGCACTACAGAGCTGTAAGCTTTGGGTCCTCAGCACTACAGAGCTGTAAGCTTTGGGTCCTCAGCAGTACAGAGCTGTAAGCTTTGGGTACTCAGCACTACGAGCTGTAAGCTTTGGTACCACACTACAGAGCTGTAAGCTTTGGGTCTCAGCACTACAGAGCTGTAAGCTTTGGGTCCTCAGCACTACAGAGCTGTAAGCTTTGGGTCCTCAGCATACAGAGCTGTAAGCTTTGGGTACTCAGCACTACAGAGCTGTAGCTTTGGGTCCTCAGCACTACAGAGCTGTAAGCTTTGGGTCCTCAGCACTAAGAGCTGCAAGCTTTGGGTCCTCAGCACTACAGAGCTGTAAGCTTTGGGTACTCAGCACTACAGAGCTGTAAGCTTTGGGTCCTCAGCACTACAGAGCTGTAAGCTTTGGGTCCTCAGCACTACAGAGCTGTAAGCTTTGGGTCCTCAGACTACAGAGCTGTAAGCTTTAGGTCCTCAGCACTACAGAGCTGTAAGCTTTGGGTCCTCAGCACTACAGTGCTGTAAGCTTTGGGTCCTCAGCACTACAGGCTGTAAGCTTTGGGTCCTCAGCACTACAGATGCTGTAAGCTTTGGGTCCTCAGCACTACAGAGCTGTAAGCTTTGGGTCCTCAGCACTACAGTGCTGTAAGCTTTGGGTCCTCAGCACTACAGTGCTGTAAGCTTTGGGTCCTCAGCACTACAGTGCTGTAAGCTTTGGGTCCTCAGCACTACAGAGCTGTAAGCTTTAGGTCCTCAGCACTATAGAGCTGTAAGCTTTGGGTCCTCAGCACTACATTGCTGTAAGCTTTGGGTCCTCAGCACTACAAAGCGCGATACAAAGTCTTACTGAACTGTCTCAAGTTTGTCGAAAAATAATCTGGGAATGAAAGGAAGAGGCAATAGTGTGAGAAACACAGGCAATTTTTATTCATAGGAAATTTTTAAAATAACTTTTTTTTCGTTAATTTTGACCAATTGTATTAATTTGGACAAATTTTATAGGGACTTGAACATCTTAGTGCTAATTTTAATATTATTATTATTATTAGAAAGCGCAATTAATCAGAATAACTTTTATAATAACAATGATTTTAATTTTCTTGTATTAATACAATAGCACTGACTATGAACAGGTGTAATAGTGACAAACATTCGTGGTGTTTTTACAGCAAATGTAACAGGTGTAATAGTGACAAACATTCGTGGTGTTCTTACAGCAAATGTAACAGGTGTAATAGTGACAAACATTCGTGGTGTTTTTACAGCAAATGTAACCACCCACGCACGCGCAGTGTTGTACTCTTTGTCGTGGTTATTCCTAATTTTCTGTCAATAAACAAATAAATATCAAATAAAAATGTCAAATAAACATTCGTACTTGCTGTTCATTTTATAACAATACGCTGCGTAACAATGACGGCTGTGACGCATGTTTCACACTTTAAACTACTCAATACAAAAGGAGAAATGTCTGAAATTAGTACTAAATTTGTGAACAAGAGTTTTTAATATTCTGGACAATGTGCGTGGAGCAATGTCCACTGTTCTAATGCTTTATGTTGGCGGTAATAGGCATGGCAAGTACGTGGTAATATTCTGCTGTACGTGTATGAAGTCCATGCATGTAAAGTTCGTTGGAATGCTGTAAAACGTACGAGCTTCATAGAAATTAATTGCATTATGGAAGGAAAACTAATTAATTTATAATTACGTACAAGAGATTTGCATTGTAGTATGGCGTACAGATTTCATATCTGAAAATGAACAGTACAATTTAATTAGCGCTGCTTATTACAAAACCAGCATTATACGGACAGAACATTATATTGACATTTGGTTTGTACTTTAATTCAAGATTTTGTCTGATGAATTAGGTCCTTCGGGATGTGTCGCCATGTTGTACGACGTGTCGCCATGTTGTAAGACGTGTCGCCATGTTGTAAGACATGTCGCCATGTTGTAAGACGTGTCGCCATGTTGTAAGACGTGTCGCCATGTTGTACGACGTGTCGCCATGTTGTAAGACGTGTCGCCATGTTGTAAGACGTGTCGCCATGTTGTACGACATGTCGCCATGTTGTAAGACGTGTCGCCATGTTTTGTCTTCTTTTCAAGGCTGAAGCAGTCCAATTTATTCTTCTTCTACTGGTTGGCTGTTGAAGGTAAATCCTGAACGACCCTTCAAAACGTCAGTAAACACTCGCCGAACAATATGACGTCACACGTCATAAAGCTCAAACCGCCATGATAACCTAGTTACAGCTTTTTCGTGTTTCCTGTGGTAACAAAGCACAGCAAAATACAGCATAATTGTAGGTGCAAGTAACATGGTGATGAAGACACGTGTAGAAATATTACTGAATGTTCTGAAGATCAGGACCGTTGCACAGTCGTGTCTGCATGCACAACACGTGCAAGTAACATTGTGATGAAGACACGTGTAGAAATATTACTGAATGTTCTGAAGATCAGGACCGTTGCACAGTCGTGTCTGCATGCACAACACGTGCAAGTAACGTGGTGATGAAGACACGTGTAGAAATATTACTGAATGTCCTGAAGATCAGGACCGTTGCACAGTCGTGTCTGCATCCACAACACGTGCAAGTAACATGGTGATGAAGACACGTGTAGAAATATTACTGAATGTTCTGAAGATCTGGACCGTTGCACAGTCGTGTCTGCATGCACAACACGTGCAAGTAACATGGTGATGAAGACACGTGTAGAAATATTACTGAATGTTCTGAAGATCTGGACCGTTGCACAGTCGTGTCTGCATGCACAACACGTGCAAGTAACATGGTGATGAAACACGTGTAGAAATATTACTGAATGTCCTGAAGATCTGGACCGTTGCACAGTCGTGTCTGCATCCACAACACGTGCAAGTAACATTGTGATGAAGACACGTGTAGAAATATTACTGAATGTCCTGAAGATCTGGACCGTTGCACAGTCGTGTCTGCATGCACAACACGTGCAAGTAACATTGTGATGAAGACACGTGTAGAAATATTACTGAATGTCCTGAAGATCTGGACCGTTGCACAGTCGTGTCTGCATGCACAACACGTGCAAGTAACATTGTGATGAAGACACGTGTAGAAATATTACTGAATGTCCTGAAGATCTGGACCGTTGCACAGTCGTGTCTGCATGCACAACATATGCACTCTTTCAGTTGAAGAACCCATATTGTTATTACGGTATATTAGCTTGCTACGTGTTTCGGCAGTTTCCGGTCGTCGTCTTGCAAGTTCCATAATAGAAATCAGAGAACTTCATATTATTTTCACCGAAGCATTTAGTTGGTTATGAAACATAGAAATCAGAGAGTTTACAATCATTCATTGTCATTTTGTCTTAGGTACGTAGGTTTTTGCCTTATATGTGTGTATAATTTCAACTTAAATATATTTGAAACTGCTCTAAATGTTTAATAAATGTTCGTCTCATTAGCAAGGCTTTACCAATGATACCGACACATAGAGCTGTGTTTGTTACGTGCAAGGAAGTATGTACAAAAGAATGCTGCTGTCTGCAGCGGCCATAAAGTGTCAGAAAATTAGCAGGCTTAAGAAATGTTGGCAATATTTTCAGGACGATTATGAAACGTGCCGTGCCAAGTACGAACAAAATCGACCAACGGAGGTCTGTCCAATTGTTTCTAAGTTAATCAAAACAGGCCACGACCTACCTCGTTACCTTGCAATGAAGCACACTAAAACAAAGTATGTGCACCTTAAAGGTAAAGGTCGGCACAGACACAGAAGGACAGTTCGTAAATAGAGTAGTTCAATTTGAAATTTATTTGAATTGCTTTGCTCTAACAGATCTCTTAAAAGCATGCTAAAGTAAGCTGAAATATAAAACCAAGGAATGAGATGTAAAAGGAAGAAAACAAGAATTGAAAATGGAATACTCGATTTGTGTCTGCTTTGAAAGGCAATGGTTTGGCAAATGCGATGCTGTAATTGTCTGTCTGTTTGTTCAGCTACAAAAGTCCCACGCTGTGCTCCACAGCTACCAGACTGCGTTCTTTGGATTGGCACTGACGTGTCTTTCTTTGCAAGAAGAGAAATGTTTATGATTTGTACTTCTTACGATAGCACAACTAGATGGCACGTGGAACTATCGGTGGTGAGACGCAGAAACAAAGGAAAGTCACTATTAAATGTAAGTCTGGAGAACTAGATGGCACGTGGAACTATCGGTGGTGAGACGCAGAAACAAAGGAAAGTCACTATTAAATGTAAGTCTGGAGAACTAGATGGCACGTGGAACTATCGGTGGTGAGACCCAGAAACAAAGGAAAGTCACTATTAAATGTAAGTCTGGAGAACTAGATGGCACGTGGAACTATCGGTGGTGAGACGCAGAAACAAAGGAAAGTCACTATTAAATGTAAGTCTGGAGAACTAGATGGCACGTGGAACTATCGGTGGTGAGACGCAGAAACAAAGGAAAGTCACTATTAAATGTAAGTCTGGAGAACTAGATGGCACGTGGAACTATCGGTGGTGAGACGCAGAAACAAAGGAAAGTCACTATTAAATGTAAGTCTGGAGAACTAGATGGCACGTGGAACTATCGGTGGTGAGACCCAGAAACAAAGGAAAGTCACTATTAAATGTAAGTCTGGAGAACTAGATGGCACGTGGAACTATCGGTGGTGAGACGCAGAAACAAAGGAAAGTCACTATTAAATGTAAGTCTGGAGAACTAGATGGCACGTGGAACTATCGGTGGTGAGACGCAGAAACAAAGGAAAGTCACTATTAAATGTAAGTCTGGAGAACTAGATGGCACGTGGAACTATCGGTGGTGAGACCCAGAAACAAAGGAAAGTCACTATTAAATATAAGTCTGGAGAACTAGATGGCACGTGGAACTATCGGTGGTGAGACGCAGAAACAAAGGAAAGTCACTATTAAATGTAAGTCTGGAGAACTAGATGGCACGTGGAACTATCGGTGGTGAGACGCAGAAACAAAGGAAAGTCACTATTAAATGTAAGTCTGGAGAACTAGATGGCACGTGGAACTATCGGTGGTGAGACGCAGAAACAAAGGAAAGTCACTATTAAATGTAAGTCTGGAGAACTAGATGGCACGTGGAACTATCGGTGGTGAGACGCAGAAACAAAGGAAAGTCACTATTAAATGTAAGTCTGGAGAACTAGATGGCACGTGGAACTATCGGTGGTGAGACGCAGAAACAAAGGAAAGTCACTATTAAATGTAAGTCTGGAGAACTAGATGGCACGTGGAACTATCGGTGGTGAGACGCAGAAACAAAGGAAAGTCACTATTAAATGTAAGTCTGGAGAACTAGATGGCACGTGGAACTATCGGTGGTGAGACGCAGAAACAAAGGAAAGTCACTATTAAATGTAAGTCTGGAGAACTAGATGGCACGTGGAACTATCGGTGGTGAGACGCAGAAACAAAGGAAAGTCACTATTAAATGTAAGTCTGGAGAACTAGATGGCACGTGGAACTATCGGTGGTGAGACCCAGAAACAAAGGAAAGTCACTATTAAATGTAAGTCTGGAGAACTAGATGGCACGTGGAACTATCGGTGGTGAGACGCAGAAACAAAGGGAAGTCACTATTAAATGTAAGTCTGGAGAACTAGATGGCACGTGGAACTATCGGTGGTGAGACGCAGAAACAAAGGAAAGTCACTATTAAATGTAAGTCTGGAGAACTAGATGGCACGTGGAACTATCGGTGGTGAGACGCAGAAACAAAGGAAAGTCACTATTAAATGTAAGTCTGGAGAACTAGATGGCACGTGGAACTATCGGTGGTGAGACCCAGAAACAAAGGAAAGTCACTATTAAATGTAAGTCTGGAGAACTAGATGGCACGTGGAACTATCGGTGGTGAGACCCAGAAACAAAGGAAAGTCACTATTAAATGTAAGTCTGGAGAACTAGATGGCACGTGGAACTATCGGTGGTGAGACCCAGAAACAAAGGAAAGTCACTATTAAATGTAAGTCTGGAGAACTAGATGGCACGTGGAACTATCGGTGGTGAGACGCAGAAACAAAGGAAAGTCACTATTAAATGTAAGTCTGGAGAACTAGATGGCACGTGGAACTATCGGTGGTGAGACGCAGAAACAAAGGAAAGTCACTATTAAATATAAGTCTGGAGAACTAGATGGCACGTGGAACTATCGGTGGTGAGACGCAGAAACAAAGGAAAGTCACTATTAAATGTAAGTCTGGAGAACTAGATGGCACGTGGAACTATCGGTGGTGAGACGCAGAAACAAAGGAAAGTCACTATTAAATGTAAGTCTGGAGAACTAGATGGCACGTGGAACTATCGGTGGTGAGACGCAGAAAGAAAGGAAAGTCACTATTAAATGTAAGTCTGGAGAACTAGATGGCACGTGGAACTATCGGTGGTGAGACCCAGAAACAAAGGAAAGTCACTATTAAATGTAAGTCTGGAGAACTAGATGGCACGTGGAACTATCGGTGGTGAGACGCAGAAACAAAGGAAAGTCACTATTAAATGTAAGTCTGGAGAACTAGATGGCACGTGGAACTATCGGTGGTGAGACGCAGAAACAAAGGAAAGTCACTATTAAATGTAAGTCTGGAGAACTAGATGGCACGTGGAACTATCGGTGGTGAGACGCAGAAACAAAGGAAAGTCACTATTAAATGTAAGTCTGGAGAACTAGATGGCACGTGGAACTATCGGTGGTGAGACGCAGAAACAAAGGAAAGTCACTATTAAATGTAAGTCTGGAGAACTAGATGGCACGTGGAACTATCGGTGGTGAGACGCAGAAACAAAGGAAAGTCACTATTAAATGTAAGTCTGGAGAACTAGATGGCACGTGGAACTATCGGTGGTGAGACGCAGAAACAAAGGAAAGTCACTATTAAATGTAAGTCTGGAGAACTAGATGGCACGTGGAACTATCGGTGGTGAGACCCAGAAACAAAGGAAAGTCACTATTAAATGTAAGTCTGGAGAACTAGATGGCACGTGGAACTATCGGTGGTGAGACCCCAAAACAAAGGAAAGTCAACATTAATTGTAAGTCTGGAGAAATCTTATAGTGTGAACATTATGCCAGCCCGTAATATGATGAGTAACATTTTTGCCCGATTTATAATTTGCAAATTACCAAAACGTTAACATTTCATTTCTTCTTGACTCCCCGTTTTGCCTCGGTCTTTCTGTAGGAAGAAGACAAATATTGCATATATCTGGTAGAAAGGAAATGTGGTTAGACTATCTGTTGTTGAAAGTATATAATTACTGATTTGTTTCGTTAAATTTATAGCTTATATAAAACGAAAGGTGGTCTTAACTTTAGAGTTACTTAGGTGGCTGACTGTGCATATAATTCAGTTCGTGCTCATACAGCAAGCGCGTCAGGGATTTTGTTATTGGGTTAGAGTCGGGGGTGAGGAGAAAACAGCACGAATACTTCACGGGAGAAAGTGACTTGTGGGAGCAACAGTCATGTGGACACAGTGCAGTGACTTGTGGGAGCAACAGTCATGTGGACACAGTGCAGTGACTTGTGGGAGCAACAGTCATGTGGACACAGTGCAGTGACTTGTGGAAGCAACAGTCATGTGGACACAGTGCAGTGACTTGTGGGAGCAACAGTCATGTGGACACAGTGCAGTGACTTGTGGGAGCAACAGTCATGTGGACACAGTGCAGTGACTTGTGGGAGCAACAGTCATGTGGACACAGTGCAGTGACTTGTGGGAGCAACAGTCATGTGGACACAGTGCAGTGACTTGTGGGAGCAACAGTCATGTGGACACAGTGCAGTGACTTGTGGGAGCAACAGTCATGTGGACACAGTGCAGTGACTTGTGGGATAAAGAATTAGTGCGCTGTTTTTGCACAGTAACGGGCACTGTTATGTCACTTAGACACTAAGATTTACGTAACTTGTATTTAAAGACTCAGCTCGTACCGCGCAGTAAACACACTCCGTCTCAGTTATACAAACCAGTCAGTTAATGTTGTACAGTGAAATAATCGCTGTTTGTTCTGAGATCCACACAAAACACATAAATACAGTCCGTACCGCGCAGTAAACACACTCCGTCTCAGTTATACAAACCAGTCAGTTAATGTTGTACAGTGAAATAATCGCTGTTTGTTCTGAGATCCACACAAAACACATAAATACAGAACGTACCGCGCAGTAAACACACTCCGTCTCAGTTATACAAACCAGTCAGTTAATGTTGTACAGTGAAATAATCGCTGTTTGTTCTGAGATCCACACAAAACACATAAATACAGTCCGTACCGCGCAGTAAACACACTCCGTCTCAGTTATACAAACCAGTCAGTTAATGCTGTACAGTGAAATAATCGCTGTTTGTTCTGAGATCCACACAAAACACATAAATACAGTCCGTACCGCGCAGTAAACACACTCCGTCTCAGTTATACAAACCAGTCAGTTAATGCTGTACAGTGAAATAATCGCTGTTTGTTCTGAGATCCACACAAAACACATAAATACAGTCCGTACCGCGCAGTAAACACACTCCGTCTCAGTTATACAAACCAGTCAGTTAATGCTGTACAGTGAAATAATGGCTGTTTGTTCTGAGATCCACACAAAACACATAAATACAGTCCGTACCGCGCAGTAAACACACTCCGTCTCAGTTATACAAACCAGTCAGTTAATGTTGTACAGTGAAATAATGGCTGTTTGTTCTGAGATCCACACAAAACACATAAATACAGTCCGTACCGCGCAGTAAACACACTCCGTCTCAGTTATACAAACCAGTCAGTTAATGCTGTACAGTGAAATAATCGCTGTTTGTTCTGAGATCCACACAAAACACATAAATACAGTCCGTACCGCGCAGTAAACACACTCCGTCTCAGTTATACAAACCAGTCAGTTAATGCTGTACAGTGAAATAATCGCTGTTTGTTCTGAGATCCACACAAAACACATAAATACAGTCCGTACCGCGCAGTAAACACACTCCGTCTCAGTTATACAAACCAGTCAGTTAATGTTGTACAGTGAAATAATGGCTGTTTGTTCTGAGATCCACACAAAACACATAAATACAGTCCGTACCGCGCAGTAAACACACTCCGTCTCAGTTATACAAACCAGTCAGTTAATGCTGTACAGTGAAATAATCGCTGTTTGTTCTGAGATCCACACAAAACACATAAATACAGTCCGTACCGCGCAGTAAACACACTCCGTCTCAGTTATACAAACCAGTCAATTAATGCTGTACAGTGAAATAATCGCTGTTTGTTCTGAGATCCACACAAAACACATAAATACAGTCCGTACCGCGCAGTAAACACACTCCGTCTCAGTTATACAAACCAGTCAGTTAATGTTGTACAGTGAAATAATCGCTGTTTGTTCTGAGATCCACACAAAACACATAAATACACTGTGTGGGCAGAACGTAGAGTTTGTGAATGTTAAACCTGGCGGTACATATAGTAACCACTGGGCTTATCTATCTTGCAGAAACTATCAGTTTTTGAACACATTAAGCAATAACCCGTCTGTTATGGAGCTCGAAGTTTTAATTGCCTACTGTAAGTTATCGTGAGTCAAATGAATGTGGCAAACTCACAATTTCATCCTTAAAATCCGTTTTAATATTATACTCCCTTCCAAGACTAAAATAAAAGTTCCTTTTTTTGCGTCCCTGCCTACCCAGCTGTCACCACATGTTCCGGCCGATGCTACCTCTCTATACGACAAAGCTGCAGTGCTCGGAGAACTCACAAAGGGACCTATTTGTTTGTGTTTTTCTGTGTCACATGTGTGTTATATGTCCTTGTGTGTGTTACATGTGTGTTAGATGTCCTTGTGTGTGTCACATGTGTGTTAGATGTCCTTGTTTGTGTTACATGTGTGTTAGATGTCCTTGTGTGTGTCACATGTGTGTTAGATGTCCTTGTTTGTGTTACATGTGTGTTAGATGTCCTTGTGTGTGTCACATGTGTGTTAGATGTCCTTGTTTGTGTTACATGTGTGTTAGATGTCCTTGTGTGTGTCACATGTGTGTTAGATGTCCTTGTTTGTGTTACATGTGTGTTAGATGTCCTTGTGTGTGTCACATGTGTGTTAGATGTCCTTGTTTGTGTTACATGTGTGTTAGATGTCCTTGTGTGTCTCATGTGTGTTAGATGTCCTTGTTTGTGTTACATGTGTGTTAGATGTCCTTGTGTGTGTCACATGTGTGTTAGATGTCCTTGTTTGTGTTACATGTGTGTTAGATGTCCTTGTGTGTGTCACATGTGTGTTAGATGTCCTCGGGGAGAAATATTTGCCTCTCAGCACTTGCTGGTTCTTGGTTACCTGTAGGCCCGCACGTTGCACGGCATGATAGCTTTGCAGTCGCTAGTTCTAGCTACGGCACCTGTTGCTGTCATGAAGCTGCCCGATGTGCCAGTTCTCGTGTCATGTTTACTGTCAAAACTCGGTGCCTGTGTCTTAGTTAGCCGCAGGCTATGTTTTGTTTCAAGCCCACGCTCTGCCTGTGCTTATTGCTCTGACATTTCACGTGAGCCGCCTTTTAGACTTGTTTAATGGAACGACGCAGAGGTTGCTTGTTATCACAGCGACGGTGAGACTGCTCGGCGGGACAGTGTTTGTAGTGCGTTGTAAGGCGCATGTACAATGCTAGAAGATCAGAAATACTACTTTTGTCGGAAAACGGAACGCAGGCGGACCGAGCCCTTCGCCTTTCGACGTCGGGGCAGGCGACGAATGCCAGTCGGTACCGCGATAACCCGAATTACGTTCTCCGTCAGAGTAAGTCAAAACCAACAATGCACAATATAATTAACAAGTATAAAATGCATTTACAACCGCTACACATGTTTTGGGTGGGCCGCGATAGCTCAGTCGGTACAGCGACTCGCTACGAGCTGGACGGTCCGGGGATCGAATCCCGGTGTGGGCGAGATTTTCCGCACCCTCTCAGACCTGCCCTGGGGTCCACCGAGCCTCCTGTACAATGGGTACCGGGTCTCTTTCCCGGAGGTAAAGCGGCCGCGGCGTGGAGTTGACCACCCACTCCCATCTAGCGCCGAGGTTAAAGAAAGAGTAGAGCTATACCTCTACTCACCCTCTGGGCCTTCATGGCCTGTTATAGGGTGAGCTTTACCTTTACCTTTACATACGTTTCGACAAATAAATTGCCATCCTCAGGGAGTATTTATCAAAGAATTACAAGTACGTGCTGCATCCAAATACACGATAGTTGGCAACTAATGATCACGATAGGTGGTTTTACAGTAGAAGTATTACTTGTTATTGTTTGAAAAATACCCCCTGAGGATGGCAATTTATTTGCCGAAACATATGTAGTGGTTGCAAATACATGTTATAGTTGTTAATTTTATTGTGCATTTGTTGATATTGACTTACACTGACGATAAAATGCACGGTACATAAACATAAAATTAAGTTCTCCGTCGTTTTCCTCAGTACCTTTATGCACATTTACAAACAGTGCCATGCTGTCTACGTCCTTACAGTACCTTTATGCACATTTACAAACAGTGCCATGCTGTCTACGTCCTTACAGTACCTTTATGCACATTTACAAACAGTGCCATGCTGTCTACGTCCTTACAGTACCTTTATGCACATTTACAAACAGTGCCATGCTGTACGTCCTTACAGTACCTTTATGCACATTTACAAACAGTGCCATGCTGTACGTCCTTACAGTACCTTTATGCACATTTACAAACAGTGCCATGCTGTACGTCCTTACAGTACCTTTATGCACATTTACAAACAGTGCCATGCTGTACGTCCTTACAGTACCTTTATGCACATTTACAAACAGTGCCATGCTGTCTACGTCCTTACAGTACCTTTATGCACATTTACAAACAGTGCCATGCTGTCTACGTCCTTACAGTACCTTTATGCACATTTACAAACAGTGCCATGCTGTCTACGTCCTTACAGTACCTTTATGCACATTTACAAACAGTGCCATGCTGTCTACGTCCTTACAGTACCTTTATGCACATTTACAAACAGTGCCATGCTGTCTACGTCCTTACAGTACCTTTATGCACATTTACAAACAGTGCCATGCTGTCTACGTCCTTACAGTACCTTTATGCACATTTACAAACAGTGCCATGCTGTCTACGTCCTTACAGTACCTTTATGCACATTTACAAACAGTGCCATGCTGTCTACGTCCTTACAGTACCTTTATGCACATTTACAAACAGTGCCATGCTGTCTACGTCCTTACAGTACCTTTATGCACATTTACAAACAGTGCCATGCTGTCTACGTCCTTACAGTACCTTTATGCACATTTACAAACAGTGCCATGCTGTACGTCCTTACAGTACCTTTATGCACATTTACAAACAGTGCCATGCTGTACGTCCTTACAGTACCTTTATGCACATTTACAAACAGTGCCATGCTGTCTACGTCCTTACAGTACCTTTATGCACATTTACAAACAGTGCCATGCTGTACGTCCTTACAGTACCTTTATGCACATTTACAAACAGTGCCATGCTGTCTACGTCCTTACAATACCTTTATGCACATTTACAAACAGTGCCATGCTGTACGTCCTTACAGTACCTTTATGCACATTTACAAACAGTGCCTGCTGTACGTCCTTACAGTACCTTTATGCACATTTACAAACAGTGCCATGCTGTCTACGTCCTTACAGTACCTTTATGCACATTTACAAACAGTGCCATGCTGTCTACGTCCTTACAGTACCTTTATGCACATATACAAACAGTGCCATGCTGTACGTCCTTACAATACCTTTATGCACATTTACAAACAGTGCCATGCTGTACGTCCTTACAGTACCTTTATGCACATTTACAAACAGTGCCATGCTGTACGTCCTTACAGTACCTTTATGCACATTTACAAACAGTGCCATGCTGTACGTCCTTACAGTACCTTTATGCACATTTACAAACAGTGCCATGCTGTACGTCCTTACAATACCTTTATGCACATTTACAAACAGTGCCATGCTGTACGTCCTTACAGTACCTTTATGCACATTTACAAACAGTGCCATGCTGTACGTCCTTACAGTACCTTTATGCACATTTACAAACAGTGCCATGCTGTCTACGTCCTTACAGTACCTTTATGCACATTTACAAACAGTGCCATGCTGTACGTCCTTACAATACCTTTATGCACATTTACAAACAGTGCCATGCTGTACGTCCTTACAATACCTTTATGCACATTTACAAACAGTGCCATGCTGTACGTCCTTACAATACCTTTATGCACATTTACAAACAGTGCCATGCTGTACGTCCTTACAATACCTTTATGCACATTTACAAACAGTGCCATGCTGTACGTCCTTACAGTACCTTTATGCACATTTACAAACAGTGCCATGCTGTCTACGTCCTTACAGTACCTTTATGCACATTTACAAACAGTGCCATGCTGTACGTCCTTACAATACCTTTATGCACATTTACAAACAGTGCCATGCTGTACGTCCTTACAATACCTTTATGCACATTTACAAACAGTGCCATGCTGTACGTCCTTACAATACCTTTATGCACATTTACAAACAGTGCCATGCTGTCTACGTCCTTACAGTACCTTTATGCACATTTACAAACAGTGCCATGCTGTACGTCCTTACAATACCTTTATGCACATTTACAAACAGTACCATGCTGTACGTCCTTACAATACCTTTATGCACATTTACAAACAGTGCCATGCTGTACGTCCTTACAATACCTTTATGCACATTTACAAACAGTGCCATGCTGTACGTCCTTACAATACCTTTATGCACATTTACAAACAGTGCATGCTGTACGTCCTTACAGTACCTTTATGCACATTTACAAAGAGTGCCATGCTGTCTACGTCCTTACAGTACCTTTATGCACATTTACAAACAGTGCCATGCTGTTACGTCCTTACAGTACCTTTATGCACATTTACAAACAGTGCCATGCTGTCTACGTCCTTACAGTACCTTTATGCACATTTACAAACAGTGCCATGCTGTACGTCCTTACAGTTCCTGTTGCACTGTCTTCGTGCTATAATCTGCTGGCCGCTAAGTCAAGTGAGTGGAATGAACGAAACAGCGAAAGGGACACTGGAGGGGCTTAGGCGTAGAGTTCAGTTGTGTTATGTGTCTCAGGAATGGTTCAGTTATGAACACCGCAAAATATATTCGTGTTACGTGTCTAGCCTAACGACCACCAATTAATGAATTACGACGCACTCTGTTTTGATGGACCGTGACGCACACTTAAGCAGACGAAATGCAGAACAAGCAATGAGAGACAACGAACACACTGTGACGGGCATACAGGTGTGCTAATACAGGTGTGCTAATACAGGGTGTGCTAATGCAGGTGTGCTAATACAGGTGTGCTATGCTGTGTGCTAATGCTGTGTGCTAATACAGGTGTGCTAATGCTGTGTGCTACCGTTGATTTGGTATCCCAAAATCCGAAAGATGTTCCAATTCTTGAAACTGCTTTTATTGTTATTATTATATTATCATTATTATTATTGAAGCACGCTGTGGCGCAGTTGGTTAAGGCACTGCGCTGCAAGCCGGAAGGTTCGATTCCCGATGGTGCCACTGGAATTTTTTCATTGACATAATCCCTCCGGCCGCACTATGGCCCTGGGTCAACTCAGCCTCTAACAGAAATGAGTACCAGGAATATTTCCTTGGGGGGGGGGGGGGTAAAGGCGGCCGGTGCGTAAGGCTGACAACCTTACCACCTTCATATGCCGATTGTCTAGAAATCTGGGAGCCTCAACCTGCTGGAACCTTAAAGGCCTGTCCAGGCCTGTAATGTGATTGCTTTACCTTCAGTATCATTATTACCTTGTACCTCCACGTCGACCTACAGCGGTGGCACGGTACAGCGACTGCGCTGCAACCAGACGTTCGAAAGCCTGCACAAGCAATATATTTTCCCTTACCAAAAGGTCCGTAGTGCTTCTGGGGCCCAAGCAGCTTCCTGTACAATGCGTGCCGTGACTCTTTGTCTGGGGGTAAGGCGGCCGATGCGTGAGGTTAACCACACAACTTTACATAGTGCCTAGGTTAAGAAAGAATGGAGCTATAACTCCACTCACCATTTATGCCCATATGTCACGTGCAGGGCATATTCACCGTGTATAACCTGTCACTGTGAGTTACTGTTGTTTGGCTGTTGCGTCCTTTCAAACAGCTGTTTGTCAGTTACGTCATATTCGTTAAATCAAATGACTTTTATCGGATTCAGCAGACTGCGTTACCGCAGTATGTGGGCACAAAGTACGTTAAATGTGGACACAAAGTACAGTGACTGTGGCACAAATACTGTACTGTGGACACAAAGTACAGTGTAACTGTGGACACAAAGTACAGTGTGACGGACACAATACGTGGACGTGGACACAAAGTACAGTGTACTGTGGACACTAAGTACAGTGTGACTGTGGACACAAGTACAGTGTGACTGTGGACACAAAGTACAGTGTAACTGTGGACACAAAGTACAGTGAACTGTGGACACAGTACATGTGACAGTGGACAAGTACGTGTGACTGTGGACACAAAGTACAGTGTGACTGTGGACACAAGTACAGTTGACTGTGGAACAAGTACATGTGACTGTGGACACAAAGTACAGTGTGACTGTGGACACAATGTACAGTGTGACTGTGGACACAAGTACAGTGTGACTTGGCTAAGTCAGTGTGACTGTGGACACTAATACAGTGTGACTGTGACACAAAGTACAGTGTCTGTGGACACAAAGTACATGTGCTGTGGACACAAAGTACGTGTGGTGTGGACACAAAGTACAGTGTGCTGTGGACACAAAGTACAGGTGACTGTGGACACAAAGTACAGTGTGACTGTGGACACAAAGTCAGTGTCTGTGGACACAAAGTACAGTGTGACTGTGGACAAAAGTACGTGTGACGTGGACCAAGTACAGTGTGATGTGGACACTAAGTACAGTGACTGTGGACACAAAGTACAGTGTGAATGTGGACACAAAGTACAGTGACTGTGGACACAAAGTACAGTTGACTGTGGACACAAAGTACAGTGATGTGGCAAGTACATGTGACTGTGGACACAAAGTACAGTGTGACTGTGGACACAAAGTACGTGGACTGTGACACAAAGTACAGTGTGACTGTGGACACAAGTACATGTGACGTGACACAAAGTACAGTGTGACTGTGGACACAAAGCAGTGTGTGTGGACACAAAGTACAGTTACTGTGGACAAAAGTACAGGTGACTGTGGACACAAGTACAGTGTGACTGGACCAATACAGTGTACTGTGGACACAAAGTACAGTGTAACTGTGACACAAAGTACAGTGTAACTGTGGACACAAAGTACAGTGTAACTGTGGACACAAAGTACAGTGTAACTGTGGACACAAAGTACAGTGTAACTGTGGACACAAAGTACAGTGTAACTGTGGACACAAAGTACAGTGTAACTGTGGACACAAGTACGTGAACTGTGGACACAATACGTTAATGTGAACAAGTACAGTGTAACTGTGGACATAAAGTACATAAAGTTATTTGTGCATGAAACTATAATGGAAGATTTCAATTAAATGATGAGTTTGTGAAATATTAATGTATTTTGCCTTTTACAGAGAATTTTATTTACATTACAAAATAATGTTTTCAGAGAAAACATTTCCATTTAACTGTGAGACATTAGCGTCGTCCGCACTTGTGTGGCGTCGCTCTGAGCAGCAGACCATCAGGCAAACTGTCGTGTTGAGTGTCTGCCACTGCCACAGAACTGCAATACCGACTGATGCTTTCGGCTGTTAGCAGAGCCATCTGCTTGCTTCAGTTCTGCAGCTGTCTGACGCCAGTTTATGCACAGACGTTCGCGAATCTCGATGGTAGAGATTTTCACCTGTCGTGATGACCCAATTTTAGGCGAGTTAGCAGAATTGCGAAAATCGACTATTAAGTTTCGTTATGTGTGTCCGTCCGC
The DNA here is from genome assembly GCA_021186555.1 of Reticulitermes speratus. Classification (NCBI taxonomy): domain Eukaryota; kingdom Metazoa; phylum Arthropoda; class Insecta; order Blattodea; family Rhinotermitidae; genus Reticulitermes; species Reticulitermes speratus. Next base: position 1,561,633 of record JAJKFL010000237.1, on the reverse strand, counting down.
ATGGAACAACTCGCTTCCCACTAGACGGATTTTATTGAAATTTGATATTTGGGGCTTTTTCGAAAATATTTCGAGAAAATTCAAGTTTCATGAAAGTCTGACAAGAGTAACGGGTACTTTACATGAAGACATATGTACATTTATATCTTGCTGAGTTCTTCTCAGAATAAGAAATGTTTCAGACAAAAGCTGTAGAGAAAATCAAACCACACATTTTATGTTCAATAACGTTTTTCCGAAAGTCGTGCCGTTTATGAGATAATGTGGAAAAATATGGTAGAGCCAGACAGACCACAGATGACAATATAATACGGCGCATGCGCTTTGCATGCTGGATAACTAAGGCTACAGACACACACACAGAATATGTAATACTTATTGCTTTTCCACGGCAACAATGGTTACGCGAACGCGCCTCAGTGTTTCGTTTATACGTAATTGCCTGTCATGTTATAGGATTGTTTCGAGGATGGGACCAATCGGGCAGAATGAGACGTCGTGGCTGGCGAGTTGGCTTTCCCCTAGTTCCTGCTATCGCACAGATGACTCTCAACTCAGTCACACACCTTTCATTCATTAATTCATTCAATCAACAATGTTTGTGCTCTATGTAAGGCGACACTCACTTAGTAACTTCATTTACTTTATGTTTGCTGCATTTTATTATAAATAAACGTCTATGCGTTGTATAATGTTTGATGTTAGTTTATATTGGTTTACTGCTCTATAATAGATTGTTGTTACTGCTCTATAATATATTGTTGTTACTGCTCTATAATAGATTGTTGTTACTGCTCTATAATATATTGTTGTTACTGTTCTATAATATATTGTTGTTACTGCTCTATAATATATTGTTGTTACTGCTGTATAATAGATTGTTGTTACTGCTCTATAATAGATTGTTGTTACTGCTCTATAATATATCGTTGTTACTGCTCTATAATATATCGTTGTTACTGCTCTATAATATATCGTTGTTACTGCTCTATAATAGATTGTTGTTACTGCTCTATAATAGATTGTTGTTACTGCTCTATAATAGATTGTTGTTACTGCTCTATAATATATCGTTGTTACTGCTCTATAATAGATTGTTGTTACTGCTCTATAATAGATTGTTGTTACTGCTCTATAATATATAGTTGTTACTGCTCTATAATAGATTGTTGTTACTGCTCTATAATAGATTGTTGTTACTGCTCTATAATATATCGTTGTTACTGCTCTATAATATATCGTTACTGCTCTATAATATATCGTTGTTACTGCTCTATAATATATCGTTGTTACTGCTCTATAATATATCGTTGTTACTGTTCTATAATATATCGTTGTTACTGCTCTATAATAGATTGTTGTTACTTCTCTATAATATATCGTTGTTACTGCTCTATAATAGATTATTGTTACTGCTCTATAATAGATTGTTGTTACTGCTCTACAATAGATTGTTGTTACTGCTCTATAATAGATTGTTGTTGCTGCTCTACAATAGATTGTTGTTACTGCTCTATAATAGATTGTTGTTACTGCTCTATAATAGATTGTTGTTACTGCTCTATAATAGATTGTTGTTACTGCTCTATAATAGATTGTTGTTACTGTTCTATAATAGATTGTTGTTACTGCTCTATAATAGATTATTGGAACCAAATATGTGCTTTACATTGAAAATAACTTCCTTTTTTCGCGGTGGCTTTGTTGGCCCAGATATACAGTCTCTACTCTGTTACCCTGAAAGTAGTAACGACGTAACACCACATGGCTGCTGATAAGGCAATACGTGTGACCTCAGGCAGCAGCATATCACAGCGGTCCCTCGACCAAGCATATGTAACTCAAATCTTTGCTCTCTTTCTTGAGTGTGTTGTTTATTTAACGACGCTGTCGGTATCTCCGGCTGTACACCGTCGACAGTAGGATTTCTGTTGACTTACGAACTGGAAGGCATTTGGAAGGAAGCGGCCACACTCTAGTGATGGTACTCTCTGCGAGGTGTAGCTGAAGAATACCACGATACATCTCAGTCAGTCTGGCTAGTGTCAAGGCCGACTTCCGAGGGGGCACTTCCAAAACAAAATAATATAACTTTGAGCTGTTTGGGTTACACCGTCTGTGTGTCTGCTGTGTTGTGGGGTAGACAGTCACTATACCGCGTGTTGCAGAAGTCGCACTAACCTTTTAAATGCCGAGTTAATGCTGTATAGTGAAATAATCGCTGTTTGTTCTGAGATCCACACAAAACACATAAATACAGCCCGTACCGCGCAGTAAACACACTCCGTCTCAGTTATACAAACCAGTCAGTTAATGTTGTACAGTGAAATAATCGCTGTTTGTTCTGAGATCCACACAAAACACATAAATACAGCCCGTACCGCGCAGTAAACACACTCCGTCTCAGTTATACAAACCAGTCAGTTAATGTTGTACAGTGAAATAATCGCTGTTTGTTCTGAGATCCACACAAAACACATAAATACAGTCCGTACCGCGCAGTGAACACACTCCGTCTCAGTTATACAAACCAGTCAGTTAATGTTGTACAGTGAAATAATCGCTGTTTGTTCTCAGATCCACACAAAACACATAAATACAGTCCGTACCGCGCAGTAAGCACACTCCGTCTCAGTTATACAAACCAGTCAGTTAATGTTGTACAGTGAAATAATCGCTGTTTGTTCTGAGATCCACACAAAACACATAAATACACTGTGTGGGCAGAACGTAGAATTTGTGAATGTTAAACTTGGTGGTACATATAGTGACCACTGGGCTTTAGAGTGTTAATATACCATAAATAAACAGACAACCTTATGCATTTACTGTCTCCCTCTTCGCTATGGGGTACTTCTAAAAGCTAGATTTACCTCATCAATAAGAACTTATACAAACAGGCGGAAGTGCGTATTTACTATACTTCCCCCGGAAGTATGATATTTGCAACTAACTGTTAGCAACTTGTGCACTGGCCACACCCTCTCAGTGTGCGGTACACAAATCGATCTCCGGTGCAGAATTTTCAACCTTCTTGCAAAGCTGGGGAGCCGCCAAATGGTGCTGCGTGCCCTTTCGGACGGCAGCGCTCTGTGCCTTCAGTGTCTACATTACTGAAACGTAACTGAAAGTCGAGTGGCTGATAGTCGCTCAGCTGTCCTTCTTGTAAATTACTGAGGGAAACTGGCTTAGGGTATGACGTTCGTTTGTATTCAGAGGGTGCTCGGTTGTACCCAGGCATAGTAACTTACTCGGTTGTACCCAGGCACAGTAACTTACTCGGTTGTACCCAGGCATAGTAACTTACTCGGTTGTACCCAGGCACAGTAACTTACTCGGTTGTACCCAGGCACAGTAACTTACTCGGTTGTACTCAGGCACAGTAAGTTACTCGGTTGTACCCAGGCACAGTAACTTACTCGGTTGTACCCAGACACAGTAACTTACTCGGTTTTACTCAGGCACAGCTTTTGTAGTCGTGGTTCTGAAAGCGTCGTTTAAGTCAGCGGTATACATCACGCACACAACTGGCAAAGCACAATTTGAAACACCCTTTAGGACTTGTACACTGAGATTTTGGGCAGGTCTAAGAGGGACGGGGTAACAGGGGAGTGGAGAAGACTACATAACGAGGAACTTAATGATCTGTACTCATCACCAAATATTATTGGGGTGATCAAATCAAGAAGAACGAGATGGGCGGGGCATGTAACACGTATGAGGAGTGGAGAGGTGCATGCAGGATTTTTGTGGGGAGGCCTGAGGGAAAGAGACCACTTGGAAGACCTAGAGGTAGATGGGAGGATGATATTAAAATGTATCTTAAGTGGGTTGGGGAGACAAGGACTGGATTGATATGGCTGAGGAAGGAGACAGGTGGCGGCTCTTGTGAATGAGGTAATGAACCTTCGGTTTCCGTAAAATGCGGGGAATTTCTTGACTAGCTAACGACCTGTTAGCTGCTCAGGAAGGACTGTGCTCTATGGAGTTAGTTGGTTAGTTAGTTAGTTAGTTAGTCAGATTTCGGACAGCAGCCTCCATATATTTTGGGTAATATTTACACTACTAAGCGGTACATTGTATACATATTTCTGTCGTTCTGTGTTTACACAGATATACCTCGGTTAGTTTCTATTGACATTTGAACCTATTTCACTGAAATTGCCTTATAGGCTAAAGATGCCCCCGGAAACGAACTGTCATGGCGACTGCTGCTGTGTATGTCGTTGCTTGTCGCTGACTTATTGCTCGCTGCTTGCGACAAAGGTAGCTACGTTGTAATTTCTACTGACTTCCTGTTCAACAAAGTCAATTCTTCATATTTTGGCAGTGTCAGTCGCCTTTGTCTTCTGCCTGCACTCCGTACCAAGTGTCTATAGACTCACAGTCTGCCTGCACCCCGTACCAAGTGTCTATAGACTCACAGTCTGCCTGCACTCCGTACCAAGTGTCTATAGACTCACAGTCTGCCTGCACTCCGTACCAAGTGTCTATAGACTCACAGTCTGCCTGCACCCCGTACCAAGTGTCTATAGACTCACAGTCTGCCTGCACTCCGTACCAAGTGTCTATAGACTCACAGTCTGCCTGCACTCCGTACCAAGTGTCTATAGACTCACAGTCTGCCTGCACCCCGTACCAAGTGTCTATAGACTCACAGTCTGCCTGCACTCCGTACCAAGTGTCTATAGACTCACAGTCTGCCTGCACTCCGTACCAAGTGTCTATAGACTTACAGTCTGCCTGCACTCCGTACCAAGTGTCTATAGACTTACAGTCTGCCTGCACTCCGTACCAAGTGTCTATAGACTTACAGTCTGCCTGCACTCCGTACCAAGTGTCTATAGACTCACAGTCTGCCTGCACTCCGTACCAAGTGTCTATAGACTCACAGTCTGCCTGCACTCCGTACCAAGTGTCTATAGACTCACAGTCTGCCTGCACTCCGTACCAAGTGTCTATAGACTCACAGTCTGCCTGCACTCCGTACCAAGTGTCTATAGACTCACAGTCTGCCTGCACTCCGTACCAAGTGTCTATAGACTCACAGTCTGCCTGCACTCCGTACCAAGTGTCTATAGACTCACAGTCTGCCTGCACTCCGTACCAAGTGTCTATAGACTCACAGTCTGCCTGCACCCCGTACCAAGTGTCTATAGACTCACAGTCTGCCTGCACTCCGTACCAAGTGTCTATAGACTCACAGTCTGCCTGCACTCCGTACCAAGTGTCTATAGACTTACAGTCTGCCTGCACTCCGTACCAAGTGTCTATAGACTCACAGTCTGCCTGCACTCCGTACCAAGTGTCTATAGACTTACAGTCTGCCTGCACTCCGTACCAAGTGTCTATAGACTCACAGTCTGCCTGCACTCCGTACCAAGTGTCTATAGACTCACAGTCTGCCTGCACTCCGTACCAAGTGTCTATAGACTCACAGTCTGCCTGCACTCCGTACCAAGTGTCTATAGACTCACAGTCTGCCTGCACTCCGTACCAAGTGTCTATAGACTCACAGTCTGCCTGCACTCCGTACCAAGTGTCTATAGACTCACGTCTGCCTGCACTCCGTACCAAGTGTCTATAGACTCACAGTCTGCCTGCACCCCGTACCAAGTGTCTATAGACTCACAGTCTGCCTGCACTCCGTACCAAGTGTCTATAGACTCACAGTCTGCCTGCACTCCGTACCAAGTGTCTATAGACTTACAGTCTGCCTGCACTCCGTACCAAGTGTCTATAGACTCACATTCTGCCTGCACTCCGTACCAAGTGTCTATAGACTCACAGTCTGCCTGCACTCCGTACCAAGTGTCTATAGACTTACAGTCTGCCTGCACTCCGTACCAAGTGTCTATAGACTTACAGTCTGCCTGCACTCCGTACCAAGTGTCTATAGACTCACAGTCTGCCTGCACTCCGTACCAAGTGTCTATAGACTCACAGTCTGCCTGCACTCCGTACCAAGTGTCTATAGACTCACAGTCTGCCTGCACTCCGTACCAAGTGTCTATAGACTCACAGTCTGCCTGCACTCCGTACCAAGTGTCTATAGACTTACAGTCAGCCTGCACTCCGTACCAAGTGTCTATAGACTCACAGTCTGCCTGCACTCCGTACCAAGTGTCTATAGACTCACAGTCTGCCTGCACTCCGTACCAAGTGTCTATAGACTCACAGTCTGCCTGCACTCCGTACCAAGTGTCTATAGACTCACAGTCTGCCTGCACTCCGTACCAAGTGTCTATAGACTTACAGTCTGCCTGCACTCCGTACCAAGTGTCTATAGACTCACAAGCTGGTACTCCGGCATGTCCTGTTCTGTCTGTGGCTCAAGATGCGCGCGCATACAGCTCGTTAACTCAAGATGCGCGCGCATACAGCTCGTTAACTCAAGATGCGCGCGCATACAGCTCGTTATCTCAATATGCGCGCGCATACAGCTCGTTAATATCCCAAATCTGAGCGGTCTAGCACATCTCTATTCTTACCTTTACATGACAGTCAGTTTAAGTGTCATAGACAAAAAATTTGTGTTGCTCTTTAATTTTTGGTAAAATTTTCGGTCGTGATACAGCCATTGTACTATCTTCATATAAACGCTATATCGCGGTTTCTGAAATTGTGGTACGCGTACCACTGCTGGTCAGCCAACCATTGCTTACTGGTACGAAGCTTAAAAAAAATCTAAACACAAAAATTATACTTTTTAAACAACAAATAAAACTTAAGCCACGTAAATTTGCTAACACGCAGCATTGCTGACAACATTACAGAACTCCTCCCTGCTCTCAGCCAGTCTTTCCAATTAAGTACAAAACTCAACCGTAGTACTCCTCACCGCACAACACGTAGTACACTCCGCTCCACGCAAAAACATTTCATATGCTTTTAATACCACATGCCAGCAGTTCCACAATCTACCATCTACAGTGCTTTTATAATTTTACAACTTTTAACGAATCTTTTTACAAGATTTTAACTTATGTTTCAAAGTGCAGATAGAATATTTTAAATCTTGTGTTGAAGTGACTGTAGCTTTTAGCAATAAACCCCCCTGACGATGATCCTAGGATCGAAACACGTGTAGGGGTACAATTTTAACAATTTTATAATAAAGCTACTTAAAAAGTGGTTTTAGTGTGCATCGGTTGGTTTATAACTTAATTTAATACAAAAAATGTTGTTGGTACATTGAAATTTTCAAATTTCACTTAGTGGTACTTCAGCAAAAGATTTCAGAGCCCCTGCTCTGTATGTATCAAGAGTGCGCTGTCGTCATTCCGTTGTTTCCACTCTGAAACTTAATAAAACGCAGCACAAGGCGTGTTACATTATGCTGGAAAAGCTGAAAAAAAACGTACCGAATGAAGGTGGAAGAAAGTTTGCCGCTGTTTAGTTTAACAGCCAGCGTGTCGCACGTTTAATTACTTCGCAAAGAGCAGTCAGCTGGCTTCGTTCTTGAATTGCAGAACGGCCGCTAAGCGTCTGATTAACAAACATTGCAGTCTGCTACTTTATTCAGAACCTCATGATGAATGCAGTAATCAGCTTTGCAAGTAAGACGCTGTTCTCGTGAAATTATTCATGCACAGCTGCAGTCGGCACGGCGTGGTCGCTGCTAGGCTCACCTCGGAACGGCCAGGCAGCGTTATACCTGTTTCAAAAACATTTACTGTTTTGGCAGTATATTGATAGCTTAAATAATTGTGGGCGTTTGTGAAACGTGTAGACAACGCTTAGTGGTTCATTCCGAGTGTTTCTCCTCCTACACTTCGCCTTTGCTAGCCTCGTCACCCCCACGCCTGCAGGCAGTAATTAATCGTTTAACAGCTGCAACTTGTTACAGCTGTCGCACAGAGTATTACGCCATTGTGTGCTGAGGCTGTCTCTGATCTACGGTGTGTTTTCTTTTGAACGTGAACAAAAGACACCAAAATCTGTCAGCCGAGAAAGATTTGTTTCGCTAACCTGAAGACCGATTTTATTTAGACGGGATGGTTCTCGCGGCGTCAGTTACGTAGACGGCGCTGAAACGCGATCACGACTGTGGAGAGAGGGACTTGCTGTTTATGGCTGGAATGTGAAGGGCAGATGTGCAGTGGGCCGTGCAGGTTACTGCGTTGACGGTGCTGATGGATGGCGATGCACTGTGGCTGTCGATAGCCGTGTATGGCAGGATTACATCCATAAAGTCCCCTTCATTTTGCGTGACAACTTTCAGTGTGAGTCTCACAAGCCTTACGGTCCTCCTACCTCGACCTGTGACATCAGCCTAGAATCTCTAACATTACCTGCTCCTGAAGCTGGAGACTTTGTGAATTTAATCTTGATACAGCTGCCTTATTGCAACATGTAGCCCACAAGAAATGCTGGTACATCGACACTTTGCTTCGCCCGTGGCAGGTGCGGGTCTGACTGCAGCAGACGCGCCATGTGTTGTTATCAGCCTCGTATAACAAACTAGGTGTGAGTGAGTGAGTCACACCTTGGTTGTTTTGTGTTTCCTGTCAAGTGAGCCTCTGACACCACGGTTGTCATCGCAACAATTGTTGCGGTCTGTGTGTTCTTTGCGAGTAGCCCTCTTGGCTACGAAACAGTATTTATAATGAAGACCAAGTTTTTCTTCTAGACTATCGTGTACTTCCTGCCGTTCAGCATATAGCTTCTCCAAATCCCATCTTGGTTTCCGCTTGTGCAACCTCATGATCTTCTTCAGTCTGGTGCAGATCTTTGCAACCAGTAAATTGTGGTCACAGTCAATATCTGCTCCAGGCTGTGTCTGCACATCCTTCACACTGTTCCAATCGCTGTTTCACCAGTACATAGTCCAGCTGATATCGATTCCTATCTCCTGGTGATTTCCACGTGTACAATCTTCTTTTAGGTTTTTTGAACCCTGTGTTTGTTACAACAAGTCCATTTCTTTCACAGAAGTCAATAATCATTTGACCTCTCTGATTCCTCCTTCCCAGTCCATACGGTCCAACAGTGTTGTGATGTGCTTTATCTCCAACCACACTGTTCCAATCTCCCATTATAATCGTGTTTGTCGCACCCTTTCCATCCTCTTCAGTAATTTCTTCAATTACATCATACAGCTCTTCCACTTCGTCATCTTCATAGTCCGATGTTGGCATGTACACTTGCACTATCAAAATACTTACCGTTCTGCCTGCAATTTAACAGCAATCAGTCTGTCACTATACACACTCTTCTTAACAACACTTTTCACTACGCTTTTATGCACTGCTATTGCTACGCCTCTTTCAGCACTGTCACCACCGCAATAATACACTGTATAATCACCACTTTCAGCCTGTCACCCCCGGAATAATACACTGTATAATCACCACTTTCCGCCCTGTCACCTCCGCAATAATACACTGTATAATCACCGCTTTCCGCCCTGTCACCTCCGCAATAATACACTGTATAATCACCACTTTCCGCCCTGTCACCCCACAATAATACACTGTATAATCACCACTTTCCGCCCTGTCACCTCCGCAATAATACACTGTATAATCACCGCTTTGCCGCCCTGTCACCTCCGCTATAATACACTGTATAATCACCACTTTCCGCCCTGTCACCTCCGCAATAATACACTATAATCACCACTTTCCGCCCTGTCACCTCCGCAATAATACACTGTATAATCACCACTTTCCGCCCTGTCACCACCGCAATAATACACTGTATAATCACCACTTTCAGCCCTGTCACCCCCGGAATAATACACTGTATAATCACCACTTTCCGCCCTGTCACCTCCGCAATAATACACTGTATAATCACCGCTTTCCGCCCTGTCACCTCCGCAATAATACACTGTATAATCACCACTTTCCGCCCTGTCACCTCCGCAATAATACACTGTATAATCACCACTTTCCGCCCTGTCACCCCACAATAATACACTGTATAATCACCACTTTCCGCCCTGTCACCTCCGCAATAATACACTGTATAATCACCGCTTTCCGCCCTGTCACCTCCGCAATAATACACTGTATAATCACCACTTTCCGCCCTGTCACCTCCGCAATAATACACTGTATAATCACCACTTTCCGCCCTGTCACCTCCGCAATAATACACTGTATAATCACCACTTTCCGCCCTGTCACCTCCGCAATAATACACTGTATAATCACCACTTTCCGCCCTGTCACCTCCGCAATAATACACTGTATAATCACCACTTTCCGCCCTGTCACCTCCGCTATAATACACTGTATAATCACCACTTTCCGCCCTGTCACCTCCGCAATAATACACTGTATAATCACCACTTTCCGCCCTGTCACCTCCGCAATAATACACTGTATAATCACCACTTTCCGCCCTGTCACCTCCGCAATAATACACTGTATAATCACCACTTTCTGCCCTGTCACCTCCGCAATAATACACTGTATAATCACCACTTTCCGCCCTGTCACCTCCGCAATAATACACTGTATAATCACCACTTTCCGCCCTGTCACCCCCGCAATAATACACTGTATAATCACCACTTTCCGCCCTGTCACCTCCGCAATAATACACTGTATAATCACCACTTTCCGCCCTGTCACCTCCGCAATAATACACTGTATAATCACCACTTTCCGCCCTGTCACCTCCGCAATAATACACTGTATAATCACCACTTTCCGCCCTGTCACCTCCGCAATAATACACTGTATAATCACCACTTTCCGCCCTGTCACCTCCGCTATAATACACTGTATAATCACCACTTTCCGCCCTGTCACCCCCGCAATAATACACTGTATAATCACCACTTTCCGCCCTGTCACCCCGCAATAATACACTGTATAATCACCACTTTCCGCCCTGTCACCTCCGCTATAATACACTGTATAATCACCACTTTCCGCCCTGTCACCTCCGCAATAATACACTGTATAATCACCACTTTCCGCCCTGTCACCTCCGCTATAATACACTGTATAATCACCACTTTCCGCCCTGTCACCTCCGCAATAATACACTGTATAATCACCACTTTCCGCCCTGTCACCTCCGCTATAATACACTGTATAATCACCACTTTCCGCCCTGTCACCTCCGCAATAATACACTATAATCACCACTTTCCGCCCTGTCACCTCCGCAATAATACACTGTATAATCACCACTTTCCGCCCTGTCACCTCCGCTATAATACACTGTATAATCACCACTTTCCGCCCTGTCACCTCCGCAATAATACACTGTATAATCACCACTTTCCGCCCTGTCACCTCCGCTATAATACACTGTATAATCACCACTTTCCGCCCTGTCACCTCCGCAATAATACACTGTGTAATCACCACTTTCCGCCCTGTCACCCCCGCAATAATACACTGTATAATCACCACTTTCCGCCCTGTCACCTCCGCAATAATACACTGTATAATCACCACTTTCCGCCCTGTCACCTCCGCAATAATACACTGTATAATCACCACTTTTTATTTCACCTTGACCCTTCCACCGCACTTCACTAACACCTAGCACAGACACTGCGTTCTTCTGCATCTCTTTCTTCAAATTTTCTAGTTTCCTCCCTGACTCAAGGTCATTACGTTCCAAGTGCCTATCGTGCAGCTGTGCTGTTCCGTCTTCAGCTAGGGTTGCCATATTTATAAAACCACAAAACCCATCTGCGATAAACAAGCAGTAAAATAAATCAAAGGACATTTGATGAGGAACACATGGAATGGAAGTTTTTGTACACTGGATGGATTTTAACGTCGCTGTATCACATGTAATGTGGAGCTTCAAAACCATTGAATGAAGCCTTTTTACTACAGAGACACTTAAATTTGTGCAAAAATCGATGAAGGAAGGCAGAAGGAATTCTTCAATGCCAAAACACAGAGGCAGTCAAAGAAATCAACTTTATAAAAAACCGACCGTTAAATGCTACATGTTTCGTCAACTTAGTGCAGAAATGGATTATGAATATTTAGCAATTATATTCCGTAATGAAAGTTTATGGCTATCAGGAGGATTGCAGCTAAGAAGATTCTTTGGATCTAGACATGAAGTTTGTTTGTTTTTGAAGAATATTACGACACAATTGCTTACTTTGAGAATAGTGCCTGTCTTTGGCGGCTTGGATATTTGACACGTGTATTCGCAATTTAAAGGATTTAAGATTAAATACCGAAGAGGATGGAAATAACATACTATTATATATAACATAACATACTATTATATATAACATAACATACTATTATATATAACATAACATACTATTATATATAACATAACATACTGTTATATATAACATAACATACTATTATATATAACATAACATAATATTATATATAACATAACATACTGTTATATATAACATAACATACTATTATATATAACATAACATACTATTATATATAACATAACATACTATTATATATAACATAACATACTGTTATATATAACATAACATACTATTATATATAACATAACATACTGTTATATATAACATAACATACTATTTTCAGTGGAAGATATAGTGCGCTCTTTTCATAGGAAGCTCTTTCTGTGCCAAGAACAAGTGAAAGCCGGGAACTTGGCAACATTTCCTACATTGATGGATTTCCTTGACGAATGTGATAAGAACGTGTCTCCTGCTGGAACTCGATCCAACATTATCCAACACTTGCAGCAACTGTAATGGAAATTTCTTCCATGTTCCCCATTCCTGACAGAAAAACCAGGTGGTAGAAAATGAATGGATATTTTTGCATTGACGGGGGATTTTCAAGCACATTTGATTCATACCTGGACATAGTGCCGGTTTCAGACCACTTTAAAAGAAAAGACAGTTTCAGCATTCGGCCGTGACGTCAGCAAGGACTATCCTTCCCTTGGACGAAGTGAAGTGACGGCTTTGCTACAATTGGAACAACCATCTTGTGTGAGAAACTTGTCCAGGCCTGGCATTAATCACGCAACTTGTCCAGGCCTGGCATTAATCACGAAACTTGTCCAGGCCTGGCATTAATCACGAAACTTGTCCAGGCCTGGCATTAATCACGAAACTTGTCCAGGCCTGGCATTAATCACGAAACTTGTCCAGGCCTGGCATTAATCACGAAACTTGTCCAGGCCTGGCATTAATCACGAAACTTGTCCAGGCCTGGCATTAATCACGAAACTTGTCCAGGCCTGGCATTAATCACGAAACTTGTCCAGGCCTGGCATTAATCACGAAACTTGTCCAGGTCTGGCATTAATCACGAAACTTGTCCAGGCCTGGCATTAATCACGAAACTTGTCCAGGTCTGGCATTAATCACGAAACTTGTCCAGGCCTGGCATTAATCACGAAACTTGTCCAGGCCTGGCATTAATCACGAAACTTGTCCAGGCCTGGCATTAATCACGAAACTTGTCCAGGCCTGGCATTAATCACGAAACTGCCTGCACCTGCAATCGGACTTGTTATGTCGCTCTCAGACTGTGAGCTGATGTCATTAAAAGAAACTCAGGTTTCTTACTAACACGACAGAGCTTGCATGCATATTTTATGATGACTAAATTTGCTTCTATATTTTAGCAATAAATCAAAACGCTGTAAAATGGGTGTTACCTGTACAAGAGTCGATAAATTAGGAAAATTGCAATTGCAGAATTTCAGGTTTCCACATGGTTGTTGTTTCGCTTGTTAGCAAGTTTCACTTCAAACCTACCAACCAGCGAAATATCCCGGAACGCCAGGATTCTTAAAGGGAACGTTCATTCTTATTAATATTTTCATTACCTAGTGGTAAGTGTACATGTTTTGTATTGTGACAGTGGTAAGTGTACATGTTTTGTATTGTGACAGTGGTAAGTGTACATGTTTTGTATTGTGACAGTGGTGCGTGTACATGTTTTGTATTGTGACAGTGGTAAGTGTACATGTTTTGTATTGTGACAGTGGTAAGTGTACGTGTTTTGTATTGTGACAGTGGTAAGTGTACATGTTTTGTATTGTGACAGTGGTACGTGTACATGTTTTGTATTGTGACAGTGGTACGTGTACATGTTTTGTATTGTGACAGTGGTACGTGTACATGTTTTGTATTGTGACAGTGTATGCGAGAAAGAGGAGCCTGACTAACGCCCGATCAGTTAGATCCAAAGATCTCTACACATAAATCTGTGCCTTAAGCTTAGCAACTTCCTTACTTCGAGCTTCTCTCTACTGAGAAATGCGTTACATTATTAAGTGAGCCTAGCCGTCGGTCAACTGGAAACATATATCAATTGTTGCTATAGCAACCAGCGACCTGGCTGTCCCTGTCCCCCCCCCCCTCCCCCACACGAAGAAAAACAGAAGTACCCTTGAAAGCAATTCCGTATGTCTTCATCTGTCTTGTTTGAAGAAATCTATTGGGGAATACAAAGTGGATTGTATCGCTGTACGTTGAATGTACGCTGTACGTTGAATGTACGCTGTATGTTGAATGTACGCTGTATGTTGAATGTACGCTGTACGTTGATTGTACGCTGTATGTTGAACAGAGGAAAGGAATTTGCAAAATTTGAGATTCTCAGAGGTGTATTATTGAAGCTTCAAATGTTCTGGATTTTTGTACAGCTGTTTCTAATGTCAGTTGTTACTGTCAGGCAGTGCCAGTTACTAAACGAGCCACCCTTCTTACGAGTGTGCTTACTCAGTAAGCTTATTTATTTACCCGAAGTTATTCACATTAGATAACAACACGTCATAAATGTTAGGTAACAAAAGGGTAAATCTTGTTTATTACATCAAATAACTTATGTACTTACTGTTGCACTGTATACAGTAACTACATGCTGTATACACAGTGTTCGTCTTACTGTTGCACTGTATACAGTAACTACATGCTGTATACACAGTGTTCGTCTTACTATTGCACTGTATACAGTAACTACATGCTGTATACACAGTGTTCGTCTTACTGTTGCACTGTATACAGTAGCTACATGCTGTATACACAGTGTTCGTCTTACTGTTGCACTGTATACAGTAACTACATGCTGTATACACAGTGTTCGTCTTACTGTTGCACTGTATACAGTAACTACATGCTGTATACACAGTGTTCGTCTTACTGTTGCACTGTATACAGTAACTACATGCTGTATACACAGTGTTCGTCTTATTGTTGCACTGTATACAGTAACTACATGCTGTATACACAGTGTTCGTCTTACTGTTGCACTGTATACAGTAACTACATGCTGTATACACAGTGTTCGTCTTACTGTTGCACTGTATACAGTAGCTACATGCTGTATACACAGTGTTCGTCTTACTGTTGCACTGTATACAGTAACTACATGCTGTATACACAGTGTTCGTCTTACTGTTGCACTGTATACAGTAACTACATGCTGTATACACAGTGTTCGTCTTACTGTTGCACTGTATACAGTAACTACATGCTGTATACACAGTGTTCGTCTTACTGTTGCACTGTATACAGTAACTACATGCTGTATACACAGTGTTCGTCTTACTGTTGCACTGTATACAGTAGCTACATGCTGTATACACAGTTTTCGTCTTACTGTTGCACTGTATACAGTAACTACATGCTGTATACACAGTGTTCGTCTTACTGTTGCACTGTATACAGTAACTACATGCTGTATACACAGTGTTCGTCTTACTGTTGCACTGTATACAGTAACTACATCCTGTATACACAGTGTTCGTCTTATTGTTGCACTGTATACAGTAACTACATGCTGTATACACAGTGTTTGTCTTACTGTTGCACTGTATACAGTAACTACATGCTGTATACACAGTGTTCGTCTTACTGTTGCACTGTATACAGTAGCTACATGCTGTATACACAGTGTTCGTCTTACAGTTGCACTGTATACAGTAACTACATGCTGTATACACAGTGTTCGTCTTACTGTTGCACTGTATACAGTAACTACATGCTGTATACACAGTGTTCGTCTTACTGTTGCACTGTATACAGCAACTACATGCTGTATGCAGTGTTCGTCTTACTGTTGCACTGTATACAGCAACTACATGCTGTATACACAGTGTTCGTCTTACTGTTGCACTGTATACAGTAACTACATGCTGTATACACAGTGTTCGTCTTACTGTTGCACTGTATACAGCAACTACATGCTGTATACAGTGTTCGTCTTACTGTTGCACTGTATACAGTAACTACATGCTGTATACACAGTGTTCGTCTTACTGTCGCACTGTATACAGTAACTACATGCTGTATACACAGTGTTCGTCTTACTGTTGCACTGTATACAGTAACTACATGCCGTATACACAGTGTTCGTCTTACTGTTGCACTGTATACAGTAACTACATGCTGTATACACAGTGTTCGTCTTACTGTCGCACTGTATACAGTAGCTACATGCTGTATACACAGTGTTCGTCTTACTGTCGCACTGTATACAGTAGCTACATGCTGTATACACAGTGTTCGTCTTACTGTCGCACTGTATACAGTAGCTACATGCTGTATACACAGTGTTCGTCTTACTGTCGCCACTGTATACAGTAAACTACATGCTAGTATATACACAGTGTTCGTCTTACTGTCGCACTGTATACAGTAGCTACATGCTGTATACACAGTGTTCGTCTTACTGTCGCACTGTATACAGTAGCTACATGCTGTATACACAGTGTTCGTCTTACTGGCGCACTGTATACAGTAGCTACATGCTGTATACACAGTGTTCGTCTTACTGTCGCACTGTATACAGTAACTACATGCTGTATACACAGTGTTCGTCTTACTGTCGCACTGTATACAGTAACTACATGCCGTATACACAGTGTTCGTCTTACTGTTGCACTGTATACAGTAACTACATGCTGTATACACAGTGTTCGTCTTACTGTCGCACTGTATACAGTAGCTACATGCTGTATACACAGTGTTCGTCTTACTGTCGCACTGTATACAGTAGCTACATGCTGTATACACAGTGTTCGTCTTACTGTCGCACTGTATACAGTAACTACATGCTGTATACACAGTGTTCGTCTTACTGTTGCACTGTATACAGTAACTACATGCCGTATACACAGTGTTCGTCTTACTGTTGCACTGTATACAGTAACTACATGCTGTATACACAGTGTTCGTCTTACTGTCGCACTGTATACAGTAGCTACATGCTGTATACACAGTGTTCGTCTTACTGTCGCACTGTATACAGTAGCTACATGCTGTATACACAGTGTTCGTCTTACTGTTGCACTGTATACAGTAACTACATGCTGTATACACAGTGTTCGTCTTACTGTTGCACTGTATACAGTAACCACATGCATGTTACCACAGTGGTTCGTCTTACTGTTGCACTGTATACAGCAACTACATGCTGTATACAGTGTTCGTCTTACTGTTGCACTGTATACAGCAACTACATGCTGTATACACAGTGTTCGTCTTACTGTTGCACTGTATACAGTAACTACATGCTGTATACACAGTGTTCGTCTTACTGTTGCACTGTATACAGTAACTACATGCTGTATACACAGTGTTCGTCTTACTGTTGCACTGTATACAGTAACTACATGCTGTATACACAGTGTTCTCTTACTGTTGCACTGTATACAGTAGCTACATGCTGTATACACAGTGTTCGTCTTACTGTTGCACTGTATACAGTAACTACATGCTGTATACACAGTGTTCGTCTTACTGTTGCACTGTATACAGTAGCTACATGCTGTATACACAGTGTTCGTCTTACTGTTGCACTGTATACAGTAGCTACATGCTGTATACACAGTGGTTTTCGTCCTTAACATGTCGCAACCTGTTCGTTATCAGTACAGTATACATGCTGTATACACAGTGTTCGTCTTACTGTAGCACTTTATACAGTAACTACATGCTGTATACACAGTGTTCGTCTTACTGTTGCACTGTATACAGTAGCTACATGCTCTATACACAGTGTTCGTCTTACTGTTGCACTGTATACAGTAGCTACATGCTGTATACACAGTGTTCGTCTTACTGTTGCACTGTATACAGTAACTACATGCTGTATACACAGTGTTTGTCTTACTGTTGCACTGTATACAGTAGCTACATGCTGTATACACAGTGTTCGTCTTACTGTTGCACTGTATACAGTACTACATGCTGTATACACAGTGTTCGTCTTACTGTTGCACTGTATACAGTAACTACATGCTGTATACACAGTGTTCGTCTTACTGTTGCACTGTATACAGTAACTACATGCTGTATACACAGTGTTCGTCTTACTGTTGCACTGTATACAGTAACCACATGCTGTATACACAGTGTTCGTCTTACTGTTGCACTGTATACAGCAACTACATGCTGTATACAGTGTTCGTCTTACTGTTGCACTGTATACAGCAACTACATGCTGTATACACAGTGTTCGTCTTACTGTTGCACTGTATACAGCAACTACATGCTGTATACACAGTGTTCGTCTTACTGTTGCACTGTATACAGCAATTACATGCTGTATACAGTGTTCGTCTTACTGTTGCACTGTATACAGTAACTACATGCTGTATACACAGTGTTCGTCTTACTGTTGCACTGTATACAGTAACTACATGCTGTATACACAGTGTTCGTCTTACTGTTGCACTGTATACAGTAGCTACATGCTGTATACACAGTGTTCGTCTTACTGTTGCACTGTATACAGTAACTACATGCTGTATACACAGTGTTCGTCTTACTGTTGCACTGTATACAGTAACTACATGCTGTATACACAGTGTTCGTCTTACTGTTGCACTGTATACAGTAACTACATGCTGTATACACAGTGTTCGTCTTACTGTTGCACTGTATACAGTAACTACATGCTGTATACACAGTGTTCGTCTTACTGTTGCACTGTATACAGTAGCTACATGCTGTATACACAGTTTTCGTCTTACTGTTGCACTGTATACAGTAACTACATGCTGTATACACAGTGTTCGTCTTACTGTTGCACTGTATACAGTAACTACATGCTGTATACACAGTGTTCGTCTTACTGTTGCACTGTATACAGTAACTACATCCTGTATACACAGTGTTCGTCTTATTGTTGCACTGTATACAGTAACTACATGCTGTATACACAGTGTTTGTCTTACTGTTGCACTGTATACAGTAACTACATGCTGTATACACAGTGTTCGTCTTACTGTTGCACTGTATACAGTAGCTACATGCTGTATACACAGTGTTCGTCTTACAGTTGCACTGTATACAGTAACTACATGCTGTATACACAGTGTTCGTCTTACTGTTGCACTGTATACAGTAACTACATGCTGTATACACAGTGTTCGTCTTACTGTTGCACTGTATACAGCAACTACATGCTGTATGCAGTGTTCGTCTTACTGTTGCACTGTATACAGCAACTACATGCTGTATACACAGTGTTCGTCTTACTGTTGCACTGTATACAGTAACTACATGCTGTATACACAGTGTTCGTCTTACTGTTGCACTGTATACAGCAACTACATGCTGTATACAGTGTTCGTCTTACTGTTGCACTGTATACAGTAACTACATGCTGTATACACAGTGTTCGTCTTACTGTCGCACTGTATACAGTAACTACATGCTGTATACACAGTGTTCGTCTTACTGTTGCACTGTATACAGTAACTACATGCCGTATACACAGTGTTCGTCTTACTGTTGCACTGTATACAGTAACTACATGCTGTATACACAGTGTTCGTCATACTGTCGCACTGTATACAGTAGCTACATGCTGTATACACAGTGTTCGTCTTACTGTCGCACTGTATACAGTAGCTACATGCTGTATACACAGTGTTCGTCTTACTGTCGCACTGTATACAGTAGCTACATGCTGTATACAGTGTTCGTCTTACTGTTGCACTGTATACAGCAACTACATGCTGTATACACAGTGTTCGTCTTACTGTTGCACTGTATACAGTAACTACATGCTGTATACACAGTGTTCGTCTTACTGTTGCACTGTATACAGTAACTACATGCTGTATACACAGTGTTCGTCTTACTGTTGCACTGTATACAGTAACTACATGCTGTATACACAGTGTTCTCTTTACTGTTGCACTGTATACAGTAGCTACATGCTGTATACACAGTGTTCGTCTTACTGTTGCACTGTATACAGTAACTACATGCTGTATACACAGTGTTCGTCTTACTGTTGCACTGTATACAGTAGCTACATGCTGTATACACAGTGTTCGTCTTACTGTTGCACTGTATACAGTAGCTACATGCTGTATACACAGTGTTCGTCTTACTGTCGCACTGTATACAGTAACTACATGCTGTATACACAGTGTTCGTCTTACTGTAGCACTTTATACAGTAACTACATGCTGTATACACAGTGTTCGTCTTACTGTTGCACTGTATACAGTAGCTACATGCTCTATACACAGTGTTCGTCTTACTGTTGCACTGTATACAGTAGCTACATGCTGTATACACAGTGTTCGTCTTACTGTTGCACTGTATACAGTAACTACATGCTGTATACACAGTGTTTGTCTTACTGTTGCACTGTATACAGTAGCTACATGCTGTATACACAGTGTTCGTCTTACTGTTGCACTGTATACAGTAGCTACATGCTGTATACACAGTGTTCGTCTTACTGTTGCACTGTATACAGTAACTACATGCTGTATACACAGTGTTCGTCTTACTGTTGCACTGTATACAGTAACTACATGCTGTATACACAGTGTTCGTCTTACTGTTGCACTGTATACAGTAACCACATGCTGTATACACAGTGTTCGTCTTACTGTTGCACTGTATACAGCAACTACATGCTGTATACAGTGTTCGTCTTACTGTTGCACTGTATACAGCAACTACATGCTGTATACACAGTGTTCGTCTTACTGTTGCACTGTATACAGCAACTACATGCTGTATACACAGTGTTCGTCTTACTGTTGCACTGTATACAGCAATTACATGCTGTATACAGTGTTCGTCTTACTGTTGCACTGTATACAGTAACTACATGCTGTATACACAGTGTTCGTCTTACTGTTGCACTGTATACAGTAACTACATGCTGTATACACAGTGTTCGTCTTACTGTTGCACTGTATACAGTAGCTACATGCTGTATACACAGTGTTCGTCTTACTGTTGCACTGTATACAGTAACTACATGCTGTATACACAGTGTTCGTCTTACTGTTGCACTGTATACAGTAACTACATGCTGTATACACAGTGTTCGTCTTACTGTTGCACTGTATACAGTAACTACATGCTGTATACACAGTGTTCGTCTTACTGTTGCACTGTATACAGTAACTACATGCTGTATACACAGTGTTCGTCTTACTGTTGCACTGTATACAGTAGCTACATGCTGTATACACAGTTTTCGTCTTACTGTTGCACTGTATACAGTAACTACATGCTGTATACACAGTGTTCGTCTTACTGTTGCACTGTATACAGTAACTACATGCTGTATACACAGTGTTCGTCTTACTGTTGCACTGTATACAGTAACTACATCCTGTATACACAGTGTTCGTCTTATTGTTGCACTGTATACAGTAACTACATGCTGTATACACAGTGTTTGTCTTACTGTTGCACTGTATACAGTAACTACATGCTGTATACACAGTGTTCGTCTTACTGTTGCACTGTATACAGTAGCTACATGCTGTATACACAGTGTTCGTCTTACAGTTGCACTGTATACAGTAACTACATGCTGTATACACAGTGTTCGTCTTACTGTTGCACTGTATACAGTAACTACATGCTGTATACACAGTGTTCGTCTTACTGTTGCACTGTATACAGCAACTACATGCTGTATGCAGTGTTCGTCTTACTGTTGCACTGTATACAGCAACTACATGCTGTATACACAGTGTTCGTCTTACTGTTGCACTGTATACAGTAACTACATGCTGTATACACAGTGTTCGTCTTACTGTTGCACTGTATACAGCAACTACATGCTGTATACAGTGTTCGTCTTACTGTTGCACTGTATACAGTAACTACATGCTGTATACACAGTGTTCGTCTTACTGTCGCACTGTATACAGTAACTACATGCTGTATACACAGTGTTCGTCTTACTGTTGCACTGTATACAGTAACTACATGCCGTATACACAGTGTTCGTCTTACTGTTGCACTGTATACAGTAACTACATGCTGTATACACAGTGTTCGTCATTACTGTCGCACTGTATACAGTAGCTACATGCTGTATACACAGTGTTCGTCTTACTGTCGCACTGTATACAGTAGCTACATGCTGTATACACAGTGTTCGTCTTACTGTCGCACTGTATACAGTAGCTACATGCTGTATACACAGTGTTCGTCTTACTGTCGCACTGTATACAGTAACTACATGCTGTATACACAGTGTTCGTCTTACTGTCGCACTGTATACAGTAGCTACATGCTGTATACACAGTGTTCGTCTTACTGTCGCACTGTATACAGTAGCTACATGCTGTATACACAGTGTTCGTCTTACTGGCGCACTGTATACAGTAGCTACATGCTGTATACACAGTGTTCGTCTTACTGTCGCACTGTATACAGTAACTACATGCTGTATACACAGTGTTCGTCTTACTGTCGCACTGTATACAGTAACTACATGCCGTATACACAGTGTTCGTCTTACTGTTGCACTGTATACAGTAACTACATGCTGTATACACAGTGTTCGTCTTACTGTCGCACTGTATACAGTAGCTACATGCTGTATACACAGTGTTCGTCTTACTGTCGCACTGTATACAGTAGCTACATGCTGTATACACAGTGTTCGTCTTACTGTCGCACTGTATACAGTAACTACATGCTGTATACACAGTGTTCGTCTTACTGTTGCACTGTATACAGTAACTACATGCCGTATACACAGTGTTCGTCTTACTGTTGCACTGTATACAGTAACTACATGCTGTATACACAGTGTTCGTCTTACTGTCGCACTGTATACAGTAGCTACATGCTGTATACACAGTGTTCGTCTTACTGTCGCACTGTATACAGTAGCTACATGCTGTATACACAGTGTTCGTCTTACTGTTGCACTGTATACAGTAACTACATGCTGTATACACAGTGTTCGTCTTACTGTTGCACTGTATACAGTAACCACATGCTGTATACACAGTGTTCGTCTTACTGTTGCACTGTATACAGCAACTACATGCTGTATACAGTGTTCGTCTTACTGTTGCACTGTATACAGCAACTACATGCTGTATACACAGTGTTCGTCTTACTGTTGCACTGTATACAGTAACTACATGCTGTATACACAGTGTTCGTCTTACTGTTGCACTGTATACAGTAACTACATGCTGTATACACAGTGTTCGTCTTACTGTTGCACTGTATACAGTAACTACATGCTGTATACACAGTGTTCTTCTTACTGTTGCACTGTATACAGTAAGCTACATGCTGTATACACAGTGTTCGTCTTACTGTTGCACTGTATACAGTAACTACATGCTGTATACACAGTGTTCGTCTTACTGTTGCACTGTATACAGTAGCTACATGCTGTATACACAGTGTTCGTCTTACTGTTGCACTGTATACAGAAGCTACATGCTGTATACACAGTGTTCGTCTTACTGTCGCACTGTATACAGTAACTACATGCTGTATACACAGTGTTCGTCTTACTGTAGCACTTTATACAGTAACTACATGCTGTATACACAGTGTTCGTCTTACTGTTGCACTGTATACAGTAGCTACATGCTCTATACACAGTGTTCGTCTTACTGTTGCACTGTATACAGTAGCTACATGCTGTATACACAGTGTTCGTCTTACTGTTGCACTGTATACAGTAACTACATGCTGTATACACAGTGTTTGTCTTACTGTTGCACTGTATACAGTAGCTACATGCTGTATACACAGTGTTCGTCTTACTGTTGCACTGTATACAGTAGCTACATGCTGTATACACAGTGTTCGTCTTACTGTTGCACTGTATACAGTAACTACATGCTGTAT
Organism: Reticulitermes speratus; assembly: GCA_021186555.1. Classification (NCBI taxonomy): domain Eukaryota; kingdom Metazoa; phylum Arthropoda; class Insecta; order Blattodea; family Rhinotermitidae; genus Reticulitermes; species Reticulitermes speratus. The sequence continues at coordinate 1,537,593 of JAJKFL010000237.1, read as the reverse complement.
ACACAGTGTTCGTCTTACTGTAGCACTGTATACAGTAACTACATGCTGTATACACAGTGTTCGTCTTACTGTTGCACTGTATACAGTAACCACATGCTGTATACACAGTGTTCGTCTTACTGTTGCACTGTATACAGCAACTACATGCTGTATACAGTGTTCGTCTTACTGTTGCACTGTATACAGCAACTACATGCTGTATACACAGTGTTTGTCTTACTGTTGCACTGTATACAGCAACTACATGCTGTATACACAGTGTTCGTCTTACTGTTGCACTGTATACAACAATTACATGCTGTATACAGTGTTCGTCTTACTGTTGCACTGTATACAGTAACTACATGCTGTATACACAGTGTTCGTCTTACTGTTGCACTGTATACAGTAACTACATGCTGTATACACAGTGTTCGTCTTACTGTTGCACTGTATACAGCAACTACATGCTGTATACACAGTGTTCGTCTTACTGTTGCACTGTATACAGCAATTACATGCTGTATACAGTGTTCGTCTTACTGTTGCACTGTATACAGTAACTACATGCTGTATACACAGTGTTCGTCTTACTGTTGCACTGTATACAGTAACTACATGCTGTATACACAGTGTTCGTCTTACTGTTGCACTGTATACAGTAACTACATGCTGTATCACAGTGTTCGTCTTACTGTTGCACTGTATACAGTGACTACATGCTGTATACACAGTGTTCGTCTTACTGTTGCACTGTATACAGTAACTACATGCTGTATACACAGTGTTCGTCTTACTGTTGCACTGTATACAGTAACTACATGCTGTATACACAGTGTTCGTCTTACTGTCGCACTGTATACAGTAACTACATGCTGTATACACAGTGTTTCGTCTTACTGTCGCACTGTATACAGTAACTACATGCTGTATACACAGTGTTCGTCTTACTGTCGCACTGTATACAGTAACTACATGCTGTATACACAGTGTTCGTCTTACTGTCGCACTGTATACAGTAACTACATGCTGTATACACAGTGTTCGTCTTACTGTCGCACTGTATACAGTACTACATGCTGTATACACAGTGTTCGTCTTACTGTCGCACTGTATACAGTAACTACATGCTGTATACACAGTGTTCGTCTTACTGTTGCACTGTATACAGTAACTACATGCTGTATACACAGTGTTCGTCTTACTGTTGCACTGTATACAGTAACTACATGCTGTATACACAGTGTTCGTCTTACTGTTGCACTGTATAAGTAACTACATGCTGTATACACAGTGTTCGTCTTACTGTTGCACTGTATACAGCAACTACATGCTGTATACACAGTGTTCGTCTTACTGTTGCACTGTATACAGCAACTACATGCTGTATACACAGTGTTCGTCTTACTGTTGCACTGTATACAGTAACTACATGCTGTATACACAGTGTTCGTCTTACTGTTGCACTGTATACAGTAACTACATGCTGTATACACAGTGTTCGTCTTACTGTCGCACTGTATACAGTAACTACATGCTGTATACACAGTGTTCGTCTTACTGTCGCACTGTATACAGTAACTACATGCTGTATACACAGTGTTCGTCTTACTGTTGCACTGTATACAGTAACTAATGCTGTATACACAGTGTTCGTCTTACTGTTGCACTGTATACAGTAACTACATGCTGTATACACAGTGTTCGTCTTACTGTTGCACTGTATAAAGTAACTACATGCTGTATACACAGTGTTCGTCTTACTGTTGCACTGTATACAGCAACTACATGCTGTATACACAGTGTTCGTCTTACTGTTGCACTGTATACAGCAACTACATGCTGTATACACAGTGTTCGTCTTACTGTTGCACTGTATACAGTAAGCTACATGCTGTATACACAGTGTTCGTCTTACTGTTGCACTGTATACAGCAACTACATGCTGTATACACAGTGTTCGTCTTACTGTTGCACTGTATACAGCAACTACATGCTGTATACACAGTGTTCGTCTTACTGTTGCACTGTATACAGCAACTACATGCTGTATACACAGTGTTCGTCTTACTGTTGCACTGTATACAGTAACTACATGCTGTATACACAGTGTTCGTCTTACTGTTGCACTGTATACAGCAACTACATGCTGTTACCGTTCCTGTAGTGGCCTAGTGCTGCAACCTCACTGTGTCGCGCTGTATGCCATGTTTTTCTGTTACTGTATGTGGAAATTAAATGCTGTAAACGAGTTTTTGTTGAGGCGCCATTGCGTATAATTGTTTTCGTTGCAACAATACAGCTGAACAGAGCGCACTGTTGCACTGTATACAGCAACTACATGCTGTATACACAGTGTTCGTCTTACTGTTGCACTGTATACAGTAACTACATGCTGTATACACAGTGTTCGTCTTACTGTTGCACTGTATACAGCAACTACATGCTGTTCCGTTCCAGTAGTGGCGCTAGTGCTGCCACCTCACTGTGTCGCGCTGTAGCCATGTTTTTGTTACTGTTTGTGGGAATTAGAATGGCGTACGAGTTTTTTGAGGCCGCCATTTGCGTAATTGTTTTCGATTGCAACATGACAGGCTGGACAGAGCGCCAGTGTTCTGGTTGTGACGCTAATGAGTCTAGGCTGTTGCTCCCGTGATCAAAATTTGGTTCTGATGAAACTAAAGTGACAAATGGACGACGCCAGCATCAACCCCCCCCCCCCCTCAGTCCCCGCTGCACTCCATTTTTCATGAAAAACATTTTCTGTTAAAAGTTTCCGAGTTCACAATTGGAACACAAAGACTGCTTGTCTAGCTGACCTTTCATTGTTCAGCTCTGTCAGACTCGAGCAAAAACAGGCAGTGCAAATACAAATGTAGCCTAAAGCACACTTCAGTCTGCGAGTGGCATTGTTAGTGGCCACATGTGCTGTGATTTTAAGGCCGAAGGAAATTAATAGCAGGCTCTTGGCCAGATCTCGTGCAGGCCGGGTCACTCTGCCTTCAATTAGGAGCCTAACAAACTTATATTGCAGGTCCAGAAATGACTGACTGACCGAACAAGGAACCAAACTAAACACAACCGCCCACAGATTAACTAAATCCACTTAGTAGATTGCTAGTTGATAATCCTAACGCTGAAAGCTTCGAGAGTTGTGTTTGCTTTGCCGTGCTTGTATAACAACACGACATTAAGACAGTCACAGCACAGTGTGCAATTTGTTGTATTCAGGACGTTCTGACAGTCTTCTGTCTTGTTACGTCGTGTCGTGGCCGACTGAAGGACTGTCGGTAAACACTTAGGCTACCCAACGTATCACAGAAGACTTGAACCCTCGTGAAGTTCTCAATTTTGTCCTCTGCATGCTAGAACCAGCAATGCAGTCATTGTCAAGAAGAACACTGTCAGTATAGTGTTACATATAATATTATACGTAACACTATGTCAATATAGTGCTACGTATAATATTATACGTAACACTATGTCAGTATAGTGCTACGTATAATATTATACGTAACACTGTCAGTATAGTGCTATGTATAATATTATACGTAACACTATGTCAGTATAGTGCTATGTATAATATTATACGTAACACTATGTCAGTATAGTGCTACGTATAATATTATACGTAACACTATGTCAGTTTAGTGCTATGTATAATATTATACATAGCACTATGTCAGTATAGTGCTACGTATAATATTATACGTAACACTATGTCAGTATAGTGCTACGTATAATATTATACATAACACTATGTCAGTATAGTGCTATGTATAATATTATACGTAACACTATGTCAGTATAGTGCTATGTATAATATTATACGTAACACTATGTCAGTATAGTGCTATGTATAATATTATACGTAACACTATGTCAGTATAGTGCTACGTATAATATTATACATAACACTATGTCAGTATAATGCTACGTATAATATTCAGACACTTAATACACGTCCACGCACAAATTAACACTCGGGCAACACTTCACGTAACTCACTGCATGTTTCAACACTTCACATAGCTCACTGCATGTTTCAACACTTCACATAGCTCACTGCATGTTTCAACACTTCACATGGCTCACTGCATGTTTCAACACTTCACGTAGCTCACTGCATGTTTCAACACTTCACGTAGCTCACTGTATGTTTCAACACTTCACGTAGCTCACTGCATGTTTCAACACTTCACGTAGCTCACTGCATGTTTCAACACTTCACGTAGCTCACTGCATGTTTCAACATTTCACGTAGCTCACTGCATGTTTCAACCAATGCGAGCCTGTCTTTAGGAAGTGCCGATATTTCTACAATACACAGCATATTACTAAATTTTACATAAACGTTTCGTCGCTAGAATGTTTGACGTCAAATTTCAGTAACACAGTTATGTGGTAAGTGTCTGCTGTAGCACTTACATGTAGCCTACTACCTGATACACAGTTATGTAGTACGTGTCTGCTGTAGCACTTACATGTAGCCTACTACCTGATACACAGTTATGTAGTAAGTGTCTGCTGTAGCACTTACATGTAGCCTACTACCTGATACACAGTTATGTAGTAAGTGTCTGCTGTAGCACTTACATGTAGCCTACTACCTGATACACAGTTACGTAGTAAGTGTCTGCTGTAGCACTTACATGTAGCCTACTACCTGATGTAAAATATGTAGTGTCTGCTGTGATACAGGTCTCGTACAATATGCATATTTTGCTAATAATACTATATATAACAATGAGGTGTCTGCTGTGATAATTTTGCTATGAACATTATGAAGTCGCTGACACTTACATGACTACTTGTCATTATTGAGTGTTTTAATGTGCAATACACATTAATATTAAAACACATTACTCACTGATGTTGTTTTGCTTGCATGCCAGCTTAGTATACTATAAAAGTTGACATTGCGATCAATCGCACGTTTTTTCGATTAACACTCATATCTGTGCTTGTAAACATCGACTGGTACTGTGCTGTAACACGGTACGTGCTGTAACACGGTACGTCCGTCATGAAACAGCTACGTGGTCTTTATTTTGATCTGCCCAATCGGAAAAGTTGATATACGGTCTTCTTATAACCTGCTTTTGAGAACTAAGAGGAAGGAATTCTATGTATATAAGCCTACACTGAATATTTCAGTCTCAGGGGACTTTAGGCATGTCGATTTTAATTACCGACGTTTCGAAGAACCCTACTGCTTTCAACTTCAGTGTCAAGCATTGCGAGAAGAGTCGTGCTGGACTTCTTCACTCTGAAGATAAAAACACTACGAGCTTCCGAAACGTCGATAACTCTTTGCCAGTCGGCACGCGGTGACATTCCACAATACTCGAGTCATTACGAAAACGCTGTGAGATACGCACATTGCAATATGTGCGTACAGGAGCTTACATGTAACGCATTTCATCAGGAAACTGTTGAGTCTGAGGTACGCTGCACAACCAGCAGCTTGTCCTATTGCACAGGCATATAAGGACCGTCTGCACAGCACATTTCCCCGTCGTTAGAGATTGTTGCTTATTTGCGATGTGCCCCCAGGCTACAGCAAGTTCAATCAATTTGCGTGTGACATTAGCAGGGTTCTTTGAGAATATTCAAATTCAATTTCAATTTAAATTCAATTCCAATACCGTTACAAATTATTACAAAAGACCGTAGTTTATCCGCTTAGCCTACGGTTGCTATGCTGTAACGAGCTATTTGCTTTAATCCTGCCTAATGCTTTCGTTTGTCCTTTTTATCCTATGGCGCAACAGCGCCAAGTGTGCCAGGGTTTCCACATTATCGAGGATTCACGATCACACTCAGACACACCACACTCGGTATGACTCCTCTAGACGAGTAGATCAGCCAGACCTCGACCTCACAACATACAGCATTCACAATAGACAGACATCCATGCCTCCGGCGGGATTTGAACCCACAATCCCAGCAAACCCACGCCTTAGACCGCGCGGCCACTGGGATCGACCTTTGTCCTTTACGTAACACGTTCTGTCTGTTGTCAGCCACTGTAACACTTTGCACAATAAAGTGTTACAGTGGCTGCTGTCGACGCCATTCAAATTACCGCTGCACATTTCCATCGCCTTGAGATGCTCTTTACTGAGCTTTTCCCTTCGTTACACGTTACACAAATACACTCCAAAGCCGTGGATACAAAAGTTCAGTTTTAAAAATGGGTGCTTCTGCCCAAATACATGATGAAATTGTAACATATACAGGGATGTTCCGCGACATATATGCCAAATTTCAGGAGCGTGCTATACACGTCATTTGGAGCAAGAAGATGGACAGGAAGAAATGGCACGGTGGCTTGGCTCTCTCGGTCACGAGACTCCAACACGTTATATGTCTTTTCGTGCGGTCGCCTGAAGTCGAGAGTGTAAGGCGGTGGTAAACCAGAAGGAAGGCTTCAGTTAGCGCGGGCCAAAAATGAATGAAGCTCTGTCGCCCAGATCGTCCAATGAGCCAGGCCATGCCATCTTTCTGTGTGAGAATCTGTTAATAGTTCAACTACTTTGGCACAGATGGCAGGTACTGTCTGTTCCTTAGGCAGCGTGAGATCGAGCTGCATAATCAAATATCGATTAATGCATTTCAGCCGATTAATTCATTGAAATAAAATTGAATGCACTGCACATGATGTTTAGTTATCAAGATGGCCGTGCTCAGGTGCGAATGTATGAATTCACGAGGAATAAATGATTACTTACGTGTAGGTGATTTGGTGAGTCTTCCAGAGGTTTGGAAATTGACGAGGGCCAGTTTCAGCAAACGTAAAGCAGTAATGTCATCAGAAAGTGAACGTGACTCGGTTAAAAAGGTGAATGTTGTGCAGTCCTCGAAATGTAAAAGTGAAAACCGTCGTACTTAACCGAACGAAAGCACTGGAGTGGTGTGACAGTGACAACCAGCCATGTGTTTATGTGGAACTTCAGTTCAGTATCTTCTATTAGCTCAGTAGCTTGTCGTATTTTAAGTGACAGTCCTTCTATAACAGATGTGTTTAATGTTTTGTGACTGACGAAATTCGGAGAATAGTAACTACCGAAACAAAATTAGCCAAACAGTGCTTTAATTTCCAGCTTAGAAATGTAAAATGTGTGAAGAAAACTGGTTTGATAGACTAGAAAGTGAAATGAAGGCCTACTTGGCGCTTTGCAGTATCATGACTATAGTGCAGGCGGAAACCTGCAATTAAAATGAACAGGTCAAAGGGAAGTATTGTACAAACACTTCTGTATTTGGAGAAACAATGCCATTTGTTCGATTTCTACTCATTTCTCAGTTTCTACGCTTAACAGAAAGCACACCTACAGATGGAATTGATGAACTTAAAAAAGTGAAAACTGTTTCTTAGTTGCTGAAGGATCTGTTCAGGACAGTTTATATACCACAAGAGGATGCAGCCACTGAAGAGTGGGTATGGAGTTGAGTGACCGTTTATCTTATGTACAGTCATTCCAAACGTGCCAGATTTGGAATCAAGTTCTCCAAGTATGTGAATGCAGTTCCAGCTATTGTGTAAATTTCAACATCTGTACTGATGATGATGTAATGAAAGTTAGTGATAAGAGTGATAGTGAGAACGGAGTGCTGGAATTAGCCGAACTTATCCTGGACAAGGGATACACTTTGTATTTAGATAATTGGTATTGATCTCCGCAAGTTGTATGTAGAACTGCATGAAAGGACAAATGCTTTAGGGACTGTAAGAAGTAACAAAACAACGAATGCCCAAAGATTTAGTAAAGAAAGTGTTGAAGAAAAGGAAGAAGACAGACGATCATGTCTTGGCTTATTAGCTGTAAAATGGCGTGATTTGAAAACATGCTGTCAAAGAACCGTGAGTGTGAAAGTGTGACGTTACCAAGTTACCACAGTAGAGGAAGGGTGTCAAATGGCGAACGTCCGGCAAGGCTACAAGCAAAGACTTTGGCACATTCCTGTCACTGCAAGAAGGAAGCGTGTACAATGTGTACGTCACATGGAAACAAAGTGAGACCGCTTAGGAATGTGTCAAATGTGATGTGCTACTGTGCGTTCCTGAGTCTTTCAAAAGCTTCCACACACTTCAAAGCTACTAACACGGTGAGTTTGTAGCGACTGTGTACTGTTAAACTACCAAACTTTACAAAAACGTTCTAATAACTTTGTGTTCTATAGCATATACCGTATATTCTCGAATCTAATCCGCTCTTTTTTTACAGTTTTAGAGGGCTAAAAAATCAGATGCGGATTAAATTCGCGTGCGGATTAGATTCGCGGTCTAGAGCTGGATTTTGGAAAAATGATTGAGCTGCTGTACAATATAACAATAACGTAATTAACGTAATTAATAAACAACGTAAGAACAATACAATACAATAATCTATTATTTTATTATTTATTATTATAATTTATTATTCATCAGACTCGCCGTCATCACTCATAATTCGAGGAATGTTCAAAGATCTGGCCTTCTTTATCGCCTCCTCGCGAGTAGATCATAACTCACAAACAGTCCAGTCTTGCGTCTCTCTTGAAAAAACGTGAAGACTGCATCATCAATTTCAGGAAATCGTCCTTTCTTGGGTCCAGTGAATTTCCTTCGTGACGCCTCACACCCGCTAATCGCTGCCTTGTGTTTCCGCCATAGTCGAACGTTGCTTTCATCAACTCCAAAAATTGCAGCGGCTTTGCGGTTTCCATTCTCCTGTGCGCACCGAATAACTTCACGTTTGAACTTTGCCGTATATGAGAGTCGTTTAGATTTCAGGTGTCCCTCTTCCATAACTACGGTACACGACAAATTGGAACAAGCACCTCCCACGTTTCAACAACTAAAGATCAGCTGGCTTCAGACGAGATTGCGCACGTCTGTTGAGAAAGGCCCCACCTCTATCGGTATGACTCATCGGCCACAGGCGTAGCGTCGGATTTTAACGCATTGGTAACATCCAATATTATTCAATCAGTCGCCCCGTGGGCAAGGGGTGGTTGTAGGAAAGGTGCGGATTAGAATCGCGAACTAACTTTTTTCGTTTAAGAAGTCGCCAAAAACTGGGTGCGGATTAGATTCGGGTGCGGTTTAGATTCGAGAATATACGGTACTTCTTAACACTGTTCTATAGCATATACTTCTTAACACTGTGTTATGTAGCATATACTTCTTAACACTGTGTTCTGTAGCATATACTTCTTAACACTGTGTTCTGTAGCATATACTTCTTAACACTGTGTTCTGTAGCATATACTTCTTAACACTGTGTTCTGTAGCATATACTTCTTAACACTGTGTTCTGTAGCATATACTTCTTAACACTGTGTTCTGTAGCATATACTTCTTAACACTGTGTTCCAACGTTTTCCCCCTACTAAATTTAAATCAGTGTCTTGGCCTTGGAGCCAGCCATATAAATTAGTACCCCAGGGGATAGGTATGAGGAACCTAAGAAGTTTAACATTGTCCATGTTCCGTGCAGTAGATTGACTATACAGTAGGCCTGCTTAATTGAACTAACTGCACATGTAACCATAAATAACTGTTTGTTATTTTGTGGTATTCCTCCTACATGTTTCGGCCTCTATAGGCCATCTTCAGGGAGGTCATTTACAACGATTTTGAAGTGACATTTGCATCACAGTACTCAGTGGTGCACTGTGGTATAAACATAAGTCACAACACAGTGATGTAACTGCCTTAGAATGAAGATGACAGTAGTGACATTTACATCACAGTACAGATGACAGTAGTGACATTTACATCACAGTACAGATGGCAGTAGTGACATTTACATCACAGTACAGATGACAGTAGTGACATTTACATCACAGTACAGATGACAGTAGTGACATTTACATCACAGTACAGATGACAGTAGTGACATTTACATCACAGTACAGATGGCAGTAGTGACATTTACATCACAGTACAGATGGCAGTAGTGACATTTACATCACAGTACAGATGCAGTAGTGACATTTACATCACAGTACAGATGACAGTAGTGACATTTACATCACAGTACAGATGACAGTAGTGACATTTACATCACAGTACAGATGACAGTAGTGACATTTACATCACAGTACAGAGGGACAGTAGTGACATTTACATCACAGTACAGATGACAGTAGTGACATTTACTATCACAGTTACAGGATGGCAGTAGTGACATTTACATCACAGTACAGATGACAGTAGTGACATTTACATCACAGTACAGATGACAGTAGTGACATTTACATCACAGTACAGATGGACAGTAGTGACATTTACATCACAGTACAGATGGCAGTAGTGACATTTACATCACAGTACAGATGGCAGTAGTGACATTTACATCACAGTACAGATGCAGTAGTGACATTTACATCACAGTACAGATGCAGTAGTGACATTTACATCACAGTACAGATGGCAGTAGTGACATTTACATCACAGTACAGATGGCAGTAGTGACATTTACATCACAGTACAGATGGCATTTAGTGACATTTACATCACAGTACAGATGGCAGTAGTGACATTTACATCACAGTACAGATGACAGTAGTGACATTATACATCATCAGTACATTCGATGCAGTAGTGACATTTACATCACAGTACAGATGACAGTAGTGACATTTACATCACAGTACAGATGACAGTAGTGACATTTACATCACAGTACAGATGGCAGTAGTGACATTTACATCACAGTACAGATGACAGTAGTGACATTTACATCACAGTACAGATGGCAGTAGTGACATTTACATCACAGTACAGATGACAGTAGTGACATTTACATCACAGTACAGATGGCAGTAGTGACATTTACATCACAGTACAGATGGCAGTAGTGACATTTACATCACAGTACAGATGACAGTAGTGACATTTACATCACAGTACAGATGACAGTAGTGACATTTACATCACAGTACAGATGGCAGTAGTGACATTTACATCACAGTACAGATGCAGTAGTGACATTTACATCACAGTACAGATGGCAGTAGTGACATTTACATCACAGTACAGATGGCAGTAGTGACATTTACATCACAGTACAGATGCAGTAGTGAATCATTACTACGTATAATACGTAGTACATTATAATGTACAGATGCTAGTGACATTTACATCACAGTACAGATGGCAGTAGTGACATTTACATCACAGTACAGATGGCAGTAGTGAATTTACATCACAGTACAGATGCAGTAGTGACATTTACATCACAGTACAGATGACAGTAGTGACATTTACATCACAGTACAATGGCATAGTGACATTTACATCACAGTACAGATGGCAGTAGTGACATTTACATCACAGTACAGATGGCAGTAGTGACATTTACATCACAGTACAGATGCAGTAGTGAATTTACATCACAGTACAGATGCAGTAGTAATTTACATCACAGTACAGATGACAGTAGTGACATTTACATCACAGTACAGATGGCAGTAGTGACATTTACATCACAGTACAGATGGCAGTAGTGACATTTACATCACAGTACAGATGGCAGTAGTGACATTTACATCACAGTACAGATGCAGTAGTGACATTTACATCACAGTACAGATGACAGTAGTGACATTTACACACAGTACAGATGCAGTAGTGAATTTACATCACAGTACAGATGACAGTAGTGACATTTACATCACAGTACAGATGGCAGTAGTGACATTTACATCACAGTACAGATGGCAGTAGTGACATTTACATCACAGTACAGATCAGTAGTGACATTTACATCACAGTACAATGGCAGTAGTGACATTTACATCACAGTACAATGCAGTAGTGACTTTACATCACAGTACAATGACAGTAGTGACATTTACATCACAGTACAGATGGCAGTAGTGACATTACATCCAGTACAATGCAGTAGTGACATTTACATCACAAAGTAAAACCTGTAATAAGCTACATTTTATACTTTTTAGCAACATTTTAATTGACAACTGTTTGTTTAACTCCATTTATGCACATCTTTGTTAGCATTTGTTTTAAATGCATTCCTTTGTAAATGACCTCCCTGAAGATGGCCTATAGAGGCCGAAACATGTAGGAGGAGCATCACAAAATAACAAACAGTTATTTACGGTTACACGTGCAGTTAGTTGCATTCGGTACTGCATATTGAATCGAAGAAAAATTACGTGAAATTTTTGAAATTAAAAAAAATCAGTGGCTTCGTTGACAGTTATGCATTTTTTCAAAACAGTCAGATACAATAAAAATATACCTTACGTCATAGAATAACGTGCGTCTGGTTAGTGGCGTCGGCTTGACCTCAGCCCACAATCCACTTTCTCTACACCGGAAACAAAGGTTTTTGTCTTCCCGATGTTGCATGTTGCATATCTCACACGTCATCAAGTTTGTCATCGTCACAAAGTGAAGTTTGCATGTTGCATATCTCACACGTCATCAAGTTTGTCATCGTCACAAAGTGAAGTTTGCATGTTGCATATCTCACACGTCATCAAGCTTGTCATCGTCACAAAGTGAAGTTTGCATGTGCATATCTCACACGTCATCAAGCTTGTCATCGTCACAAAGTGAAGTTTGCATGTTGCATATCTCACACGTCATCAGCTTTCATCGTCACAAAGTGAAGTTGCATGTTGCATATCTCACACGTCATCAATTGTCATCGTCACAAGTGAAGTTGCATGTTGCATATCTCACACGTCATCAAATTGTCATCGTCACAAAGTGAAGTTTGCATGTTGCATATCTCACACGTCACCAAGCTTGTCATCGTCACAAAGTGAAGTTTGCATTTGCATATCTCACACGTCATCAAGTTTGTCATCGTCACAAAGTGAAGTTTGCATGTTGCATATCTCACACGTCATCAAGTTTGTCATCGTCACAAGTGAAGTTTGCTGTTGCATATCTCACACGTCATCAAGTTTGTCATCGTCACAAAGTGAAGTTTGCATGTTGCATATCTCACACGTCATCAAGTTTGTCATCGTCACAAAGTGAAGTTTGCATGTTGCATATCTCACACGTCATCAAGTTTTGTCATCGTCACAAAGTGAAGTTTGCATGTTGCATATCTCACACGTCACCAAGTTTGTCATCGTCACAAAGTGAAGTTTGCATGTTGCATATCTCACACGTCACCAAGTTTGTCATCGTCACAAAGTGAAGTGTCATCAATATCCGATCAAACGGAGGAAGCTTCATAACTTAGCTACTTTGCAACTACGACCTTTCTGTCTTTGTCTTCCTTGTTGTTTGCCTTTAAGCACAGACAGTTGTGCTTGTAGCTTTGGAAAACACTGATAGGGCTTGAGAGTATCAAATTGCATTGTGAAGGCAATGTAGCTCGTTACGAACAGAAGCAGCGTAAAATGTGGTTTGATAAAAATGTTTGGTGTGTATAGATCACAGGAGGCAGGATATATTGTAAAGCTTACGAGATGCAAGCCGAAGTAATGCAGTAATCTGAACAATGACAGACGTGAAATTAGTAGGCGTTCAGGGGGTGGGGGGATATTTGAAAGGTAAAATCAATGAGAACAGTAATGAAACAGAAAAGGGGTATCACAGGCTTATATATAGAGGCATAAATGAATTTAAGAAGGGTTACGAGGCTACAGCTAAGTTAATGAAGCAGTATAAATTGGATCGGCTTTGTATTTCCGTAGTATTTTGCATAGCGGAAGGAGTTATTGAATGTACATGGCTGTAATGATATGGGGCACGCGGGCTCCTAGTACTTCTGATAGCGTCTTTGAGCTGTAGACAGCTGTTGAGGAGTGCAGCAAATGAAAATTACTGCTTAAATTAAGGAGATTTCATTCACTCAGGTCGAAAAAATTCATTCTGGGTTCAGACACGTAATAATTATGTTCGCATCATGGAAGAACTGCCTGAGCAGTGGAAGGAGTCAGTCACTGTACCTATTTATAAGAAGGTTGATAAAACAGACTGCAGTCATTATCGAGGCATATCACTTTTGTCAACCACATATAAAATTCTGTCCAACATCCTTCTGTCAAGGTTAACTCCATATGCAGAGGAAATTGTTGGGGATCATCAGTGTGGATTTAGACGTAACAGGTCGACTGCTGATCGTATATTGTGTATTTAGACGTAACAGGTCGACTGCTGATCGTATATTGTGCATTTAGACGTAACAGGTCGACTGCTAATCGTATATTGTGCATTTAGACGTAACAGGTCGACTGCTGATCGTATATTGTGCATTTAGACGTAACAGGTCAACTGCTGATCGTATATTGTGCATTTAGACGTAACAGGTCGACTGCTGATCGTATATTGTGCATTTAGACGTAACAGGTCGACTGCTGATCGTATATTGTGCATTTAGACGTAACAGGTCGACTGCTGATCGTATATTGTGCATTTAGACGTAACAGGTCGACTGCTGATCGTATATTGTGCATTTAGACGTAACAGGTCGACTGCTGATCGTATATTGTGCATTCGTCAAATACTTGAGAAAAAATGGGAATACAATGAGGCAGTGCATCAGCTATTTATAGACTTCAAGAAAGCCTATGATTCAGTTAGGAGGGAGGTCTGGTATAATATTCTCATTGAGTTTGGTATCCCTATGAAACTAGTAAGGCTAGTAAAAATGTGTCTAAATGAAACCTGTAGCAGAGGCCGGTAGGCAAACATTTGTCTGACACATTTACTGTTAAGAATGGTTTGAAAGTAGCAGACGCTCTGTCGTCATTGGTTTTCACCTTAGCTTTAATGCATATTATTACGAATTTTCAAGAAAACCAGGAGGGACTGAAATTGAATGGACACGTCATGTGCTGAGCTACGCTGATGACACGGAGACTGTTACTTATTGTAAGGACATTGGTCTAGAAGCACATGCTGAGATATGTAAGTGTATGGTCGTGTCTCGTGAACAGTATGTAAGTGTATGGTCGTGTCTCGTGAACAGAATGTAAGTGTATGGTCGTGTCTCGTGAACAGAATGTAAGTGTATGGTCGTGTCTCGTGAACAGAATGTAAGACAATGCCAAAAAAGTCAAAATTTGTGGTGTAAAGAAATTAGGAACATATTACGTTCTGGGAATGCCTGATGTCAATCAGTCCATGCAGTACCGCTATTACGTTCTGGGAATGCCTGATGTCAGTCAGTCCATGCAGTACCGCTTTTACGTTCTGGGAATGCCTGATGTCAGTCAGTCCATGCAGTACCGCTATTACGTTCTGGGAATGCCTGATGTCAGTCAGTCCATGCAGTACCGCTTCTACGTTCTGGGAATGCCTGATGTCAGTCAGTCCATGCAGTACCGCTTTTACGTTCTGGGAATGCCTGATGTCAGTCAGTCCATGCAGTACCGCTATTACGTTCTGGGAATGCCTGATGTCAGTCAGTCCATGCAGTACCGCTTTTACGTTCTGGGAATGCCTGATGTCAGTCAGTCCATGCAG
This sequence comes from Reticulitermes speratus, assembly GCA_021186555.1. Classification (NCBI taxonomy): domain Eukaryota; kingdom Metazoa; phylum Arthropoda; class Insecta; order Blattodea; family Rhinotermitidae; genus Reticulitermes; species Reticulitermes speratus. The sequence continues at coordinate 1,522,166 of JAJKFL010000237.1, read as the reverse complement.
TACCGCTATTACGTTCTGGGAATGCCTGATGTCAGTCAGTCCATGCAGCACCGCTTTTACGTTCTGGGAATGCCTGATGTCAGTCAGTCCATGCAGTAGGCCTACCGCTATTACGTTCTGGGAATGCCTGATGTCAGTCAGTCCATGCAGTACCGCTTCTACGTTCTGGGAATGCCTGATGTCAGTCAGTCCATGCAGTACCGCTTTTACGTTCTGGGAATGCCTGATGTCAGTCAGTCCATGCAGTACCGCTATTACGTTCTGGGAATGCCTGATGTCAGTCAGTCCATGCAGTACCGCTTTTACGTTCTGGGAATGCCTGATGTCAGTCAGTCCATGCAGTACCGCTTCTACGTTCTGGGAATGCCTGATGTCAGTCAGTCCATGCAGTACCGCTATTACGTTCTGGGAATGCCTGATGTCAGTCAGTCCATGCAGTACCGCTTTTACGTTCTGGGAATGCCTGATGTCAGTCAGTCCATGCAGTACCGCTTCTACGTTCTGGGAATGCCTGATGTCAGTCAGTCCATGCAGTACCGCTATTACGTTCTGGGAATGCCTGATGTCAGTCAGTCCATGCAGTACCGCTTCTACGTTCTGGGAATGCCTGATGTCAGTCAGTCCATGCAGTACCGCTTTTACGTTCTGGGAATGCCTGATGTCAGTCAGTCCATGCAGTACCGCTATTACGTTCTGGGAATGCCTGATGTCAGTCAGTCCATGCAGCACCGCTTTTACGTTCTGGGAATGCCTGATGTCAGTCAGTCCATGCAGTACCGCTTTTACGTTCTGGGAATGCCTGATGTCAGTCAGTCCATGCAGTACCGCTATTACGTTCTGGGAATGCCTGATGTCAGTCAGTCCATGCAGTACCGCTATTACGTTCTGGGAATGCCTGATGTCAGTCAGTCCATGCAGTACCGCTATTACGTTCTGGGAATGCCTGATGTCAGTCAGTCCATGCAGCACCGCTTTTACGTTCTGGGAATGCCTGATGTCAGTCAGTCCATGCAGTAGGCCTACCGCTATTACGTTCTGGGAATGCCTGATGTCAGTCAGTCCATGCAGTACCGCTATTACGTTCTGGGAATGCCTGATGTCAGTCAGTCCATGCAGTACCGCTATTACGTTCTGGGAATGCCTGATGTCAGTCAGTCCATGCAGTACCGCTATTACGTTCTGGGAATGCCTGATGTCAGTCAGTCCATGCAGTACCGCTTCTACGTTCTGGGAATGCCTGATGTCAGTCAGTCCATGCAGTACCGCTTTTACGTTCTGGGAATGCCTGATGTCAGTCAGTCCATGCAGTACCGCTATTACGTTCTGGGAATGCCTGATGTCAGTCAGTCCATGCAGCACCGCTTTTACGTTCTGGGAATGCCTGATGTCAGTCAGTCCATGCAGTACCGCAGTACAGTACAGAGCTCTGCCTGCTATTGTATGTTGGTGTGCATTGTGATTCGTCGTGGTGATGGAATTGCAGCTGTTGAGGGCAGTGGCCAGTAGGGTGCTGGAACGAGTGACTGGAGGCTATTGAAACTACAAAAACAGGAAGTGTCATGGCCTTCACTACACTCCAGACATTATTCGGGTGATCAGATAAATGAAGATGCGATCGGCGGGTCGTATATACCTAAAGTTCTCCCTAGAACGGGCCATAAATGCCCAGAGGGGGAGTAGAGGTTTAGCTCTACTCTTTCTTTAACCTCGGCTCTAGATGGGGATGGGTGGTAAACTCCACGCCCCGGCCGCTTTACTCCCGGGAAAGAGACCCGGTACCGATTGTATAGGAGGTTGGGTAGGCCCCAGGGCCGGTCTGGACGGCTGCAGAAAATCTCGCCCCCACCGTGATTCGATCCCCGGGCCGTCTAGCCCGTAACGAGTCGCTATACCGACTACGCTATCCCGGCCCAGGTCGTATATACGTATGGGGGGCAATAGAAATGCATACAAAGCTTTGATGGGGAAATCTAACGTAAAGAGACCTCTTGGGACCTGGACGTATAGATGGGAGAATAATAATGAAGGGGATGGTGGAGTGGATTCATCTGGCTGAGGATAGGGACAGGTGGCGGGTTGTGGCGAAGATGACTTTGAATTATCGGGTTCAACAAAACGCGAGTTATTTCGTGTCTAGTCTGTCTGTCTGTCTGTCTGTCCAGAATAACTGTACTCTGTGGAGTCCTTTACGTGAGTAAGCAGAGTGAAATGCTGGCAATGTAGTCCACTGCACACAGCGACATTTGTTCTGCATCTTCATCGCCTTCAATGCTTTGTTCACGTTTGCAACAGTAACACCTTCAGAGGCTATACAGCTGCTGTGAGTCGTCCTTGTTGAAGGGACACCGAGGTGAGGTGCACAGCTGACGGTCGGTTAGGTTGTGGGTTTTACGGTTAGGCTAGTGGCCTGCGGATATGTAGAGTGAGGTACGAGCAGGCTGCAAGGCCTGTGTGAAGATGATGATGATACAATATTAATATAATAACTATTTCGTGGGCCGCGATAGCTCAGTCGGCATAGCGACTCGCTACGGGCTGGACGGTCCGGGGATCGAATCCCGGTGGGGACGAGATTTTTCGCAGCCGTCCAGACCGACCCTGGGGCCTACCTAGCCTCCTGTACAATGGGCACCGGGTCTCTTTCCCGGGGTTAAAGCGGCCGGGGCGTGCAGTTGTCCACCCACCCTCATCTAGTGCCAGGGTTAAAGAAAGAGTACAGCTATACCTCTACTCCCCCTCTGGGCCTTCATGGCCCGTTATAGTGTGACCTTTACCTTTACAATAACTTTCACAGCGCAGTCTGTAACTGCACGAACTCGCAGTACTTGTGCATTTGCTTTTACATTTTCGCATTTTGCGATACTTTGTCGGTACAATTACAAAATATTCTTCTTAGAGTGACTCTAATGCACCAGAATCCGGAAGTGAACTTAAATCTCCCTTGTCCAAGAAAAGTGTTGGTGTCAATGGTGTGTAACGTGACCTGGCCCATCTAATGACCACTGCTGTCCGTCTTGGTTAGTGCTGCGACTGTAAAGCGAAATTCGAAACGTCAGAGTGCTCAATTACAGAAAAAATGTTACACACACTTCGTGGGGAAAATCGGATTGTGTGCCCCCGGCTGAAGTGAACTGTCGAGCTGTAGGAAGGAAGGACATAAGCAAGCTAGCCACCAATACAGCTTGTAACAAGTCCCAGTTGGAACTTGGAAGGAATGTACATTGACAATGATTGGTGAACATGCTGTGACGACTTGCGGTAACAGAAGATGGTGAACATGCTGTGACGACTTGCGGTAACAGAAGATGGTGAACATGCTGTGACGACTTGCGGTAACAGAAGATGGTGAACATGCTGTGACGACTTGCGGTAACAGAAGATGGTGAACATGCTGTGACGACTTGCGGTAACAGAAGATGGTGAACATGCTGTGACGACTTGCGGTAACAGAAGATGGTGAACATGCTGTGACGACTTGCGGTAACAGAAGATGGTGAACATGCTGTGACGACTTGCGGTAACAGAAGATGGTGAACATGCTGTGACGACTTGCGGTAACAGAAGATGGTGAACATGCTGTGACGACTTGCGGTAACAGAAGATGGTGAACATGCTGTGACGACTTGCGGTAACAGAAGATGGTGAACATGCTGTGACGACTTGCGGTAACAGAAGATGGTGAACATGCTGTGACGACTTGCGGTAACAGAAGATGGTGAACATGCTGTGACGACTTGCGGTAACAGAAGATGGTGAACATGCTGTGACGACTTGCGGTAACAGAAGATGGTGAACATGCTGTGACGACTTGCGGTAACAGAAGATGGTGAACATGCTGTGACGACTTGCGGTAACAGAAGATGGTGAACATGCTGTGACGACTTGCGGTAACAGAAGATGGTGAACATGCTGTGACGACTTGCGGTAACAGAAGATGGTGAACATGCTGTGACGACTTGCGGTAACAGAAGATGGTGAACATGCTGTGACGACTTGCGGTAACAGAAGATGGTGAAATGCTGTGACGACTTGCGGTAACAGAAGATGGTGAACATGCTGTGACGACTTGCGGTAACAGAAGATGGTGAACATGCTGTGACGACTTGCGGTAACAGAAGATGGTGAACATGCTGTGACGACTTGCGGTAACAGAAGATGGTGAACATGCTGTGACGACTTCGTACGGGTAACATGAGATTGGGTAAAAATGCGTGTGACGACTTGCGGTAACAGAAGATGGTGAACATGCTGTGACGACTTGCGGTAACAGAAGATGGTGAACATGCTGTGACGAACTTGCGGTAACAGAAGATGGTGAACATGCTGTGACGACTTGCGGTAACAGAAGATGGTGAACATGCTGTGACGACTTGCGGTAACAGAAGATGGTGAACATGCTGTGACGACTTGCGGTAACAGAAGATGGTGAACATGCTGTGACGACTTGCGGTAACAGAAGATGGTGAACATGCTGTGACGACTTGCGGTAACAGAAGATGGTGAAACATGCTGTGAGGACACTTGACTGCGGTAACAGAAGATGGTGAACATGCTGTGACGACTTGCGGTAACAGAAGATGGTGAACATGCTGTGACGACTTGCGGTAACAGAAGATGGTGAACATGCTGTGACAACTTGCGGTAACAGAAGATGGTGAACATGCTGTGACGACTTGCGGTAACAGAAGATGGTGAACATGCTGTGACGACTTGCGGTAACAGAAGATGGTGAACATGCTGTGACAACTTGCGGTAACAGAAGATGGGAACATGCTGTGACAACTTGCGGTAACAGAAGATGGCTGAACATGCTGTGACAACTTGCGGTAACAGAAGATGGCGAACATGCTGTGACAACTTGCGGTAACAGAAGATGGGAACATGCTGTGACACTTGCGTCAGGTAACACGATAGATTGGTCGAGAAATGCTGTGACAACTTGCGGTAACAGAAGATGGGAACATGCTGTGACGACTTGCGGTAACAGAAGATGGTGAACATGCTGTGACGACTTGCGGTAACAGAAGATGGTGAACATGCTGTGACGACTTGCGGTAACAGAAGATGGAATGGTGAACATTGCGTAAGATGGTGAATCTGAGACTTGCGGTAACAGAAGATGGTGAAAATGCTGTGACGACTTGCGGTAACAGAAGATGGTGAACATGCTGTGACGACTTGCGGTAACAGAAGATGGTGAACATGCTGTGACGACTTGCGGTAACAGAAGATGGTGAACATGCTGTGACGACTTGCGGTAACAGAAGATGGTGAACATGCTGTGACGACTTGCGGTAACAGAAGATGGTGAACATGCTGTGACGACTTGCGGTAACAGAAGATGGTGAACATGCTGTGACGACTTGCGGTAACAGAATGATGGTGAACATGCTGTGACGACTTGCTGGTAACAGAAGATGGTGAACATGCTGTGACGACTTGCGGTAACAGAAGATGTAGTGGAACATGCGTGACGATTGCTAGGGTAACAGAAGATGGTGAACATGCTGTGACGACTTGCGGTAACAGAAGATGGTGAACATGCTGTGACGACTTGCGGTAACAGAAGATGGTGAACATGCTGTGACGACTTGCGGTAACAGAAGATGGTGAACATGCTGTGACGACTTGCGGTAACAGAAGATGGTGAACATGCTGTGACGACTTGCGGTAACAGAAGATGGTGAACATGCTGTGACGACTTGCGGTAACAGAAGATGGTGAACATGCTGTGACGACTTGCGGTAACAGAAGATGGTGAACATGCTGTGACGACTTGCGGTAACAGAAGATGGTGAACATGCTGTGACGACTTGCGGTAACAGAAGATGGTGAACATGCTGTGACGACTTGCGGTAACAGAAGATGGTGAACATGCTGTGACGACTTGCGGTAACAGAAGATGGTGAACATGCTGTGACGACTTGCGGTAACAGAAGATGGTGAACATGCTGTGACGACTTGCGGTAACAGAAGATGGTGAACATGCTGTGACGACTTGCGGTAACAGAAGATGGTGAACATGCTGTGACGACTTGCGGTAACAGAAGATGGTGAACATGCTGTGACGACTTGCGGTAACAGAAGATGGTGAACATGCTGTGACGACTTGCGGTAACAGAAGATGGTGAACATGCTGTGACGACTTGCGGTAACAGAAGATGGTGAACATGCTGTGACGACTTGCGGTAACAGAAGATGGTGAACATGCTGTGACGACTTGCGGTAACAGAAGATGGTGAACATGCTGTGACGACTTGCGGTAACAGAAGATGGTGAACATGCTGTGACGACTTGCGGTAACAGAAGATGGTGAACATGCTGTGACGACTTGCGGTAACAGAAGATGGTGAACATGCTGTGACGACTTGCGGTAACAGAAGATGGTGAACATGCTGTGACACTTGCGGTAACAGAAGATGGTGAACATGCTGTGACGACTTGCGGTAACAGAAGATGGTGAACATGCTGTGACGACTTGCGGTAACAGAAGATGGTGAACATGCTGTGACGACTTGCGGTAACAGAAGATGGTGAACATGCTGTGACGACTTGCGGTAACAGAAGATGGTGAACATGCTGTGACGACTTGCGGTAACAGAAGATGGTGAACATGCTGTGACACTTGCGGTAACAGAAGATGGTGAACATGCTGTGACGACTTGCGGTAACAGAAGATGGTGAACATGCTGTGACGACTTGCGGTAACAGAAGATGGTGAACATGCTGTGACGACTTGCGGTAACAGAGATGGTGAACATGCTGTGACGACTTGCGGTAACAGAAGATGGTGAACATGCTGTGACAAATTTCGGTAACAGAAGATGGTGAACATGCTGTGACGACTTGCGGTAACGAAGATGGTGAACATGCTGTGACGAACTTGCGGTAACAGAAGATGGTGAACATGCTGTGACACTTGCGGTAACAGAAGATGGTGAACATGCTGTGACGACTTGCGGTAACAGAAGATGGTGAACATGCTGTGACGACTTGCGGTAACAGAAGATGGTGAACATGCTGTGACACTTGCGGTAACAGAAGATGGTGAACATGCTGTGACGACTTGCGGTAACAGAAGATGGTGAACATGCTGTGACGACTTGCGGTAACAGAAGATGGTGAACATGCTGTGACGACTTGCGGTAACAGAAGATGGTGAACATGCTGTGACGAACTTGCGGTAACAGAAGATGGTGAACATGCTGTGACGACTTGCGGTAACAGAAGATGGTGAACATGCTGTGACGACTTGCGGTAACAGAAGATGGTGAACATGCGTGACGACTTGCGGTAACAGAAGATGGTGAACATGCTGTGACGACTTGCGGTAACAGAAGATGGTGAACATGCTGTGACGACTTGCGGTAACAGAAGATGGTGAACATGCTGTGACGACTTGCGGTAACAGAAGATGGTGAACATGCTGTGACGACTTGCGGTAACAGAAGATGGTGAACATGCTGTGACGACTTGCGGTAACAGAAGATGGTGAACATGCTGTGACGACTTGCGGTAACAGAAGATGGTGACATGCTGTGACGACTTGCGGTAACAGAAGATGGGTGAACATGCTGTGACAACTTGCGGTAACAGAAGATGGTGAACATGCTGTGACGACTTCTGGTAACAGAAGATGGTGAACATGCTGTGACGACTTGCGGTAACAGAAGATGGTGAACATGCTGTGACGACTTGCGGTAACAGAAGATGGTGAACATGCTGTGACGACTTGCGGTAACAGAAGATGGGAACATGCTGTGACGACTTGCGGTAACAGAAGATGGTGAACATGCTGTGACGACTTGCGGTAACAGAAGATGGTGAACATGCTGTGACGACTTGCGGTAACAGAAGATGGTGAACATGCTGTGACGACTTGCGGTAACAGAAGATGGTGAACATGCTGTGACGACTTGCGGTAACAGAAGATGGTGAACATGCTGTGACGACTTGCGGTAACAGAAGATGGTGAACATGCTGTGACGACTTGCGGTAACAGAAGATGGTGAACATGCTGTGACGAACTTGCGGTAACAGAAGATGGTGAACATGCTGTGACGACTTGCGGTAACAGAAGATGGTGAACATGCTGTGACGACTTGCGGTAACAGAAGATGGTGAACATGCTGTGACGACTTGCGGTAACAGAAGATGGTGAACATGCTGTGACGACTTGCGGTAACAGAAGATGGTGAACATGCTGTGACGACTTGCGGTAACAGAAGATGGTGAACATGCTGTGACGACTTGCGGTAACAGAAGATGGTGAACATGCTGTGACGACTTGCGGTAACAGAAGATGGTGAACATGCTGTGACGACTTGCGGTAACAGAAGATGGTGAACATGCTGTGACGACTTGCGGTAACAGAAGATGGTGAACATGCTGTGACGACTTGCGGTAACAGAAGATGGTGAACATGCTGTGACGACTTGCGGTAACAGAAGATGGTGAACATGCTGTGACGACTTGCGGTAACAGAAGATGGTGAACATGCTGTGACGACTTGCGGTAACAGAAGTATGGTGAACATGCTGTGACGACTTGCGGTAACAGAAGATGGTGAACATGCTGTTGACGACTTGCGGTAACAGAAGATGGTGAACATGCTGTGACGACTTGCGGTAACAGAAGATGGTGAACATGCTGGACGACTTGCGGTAACAGAAGATGGTGAACATGCTGTGACGACTTGCGGTAACAGAAGATGGTGAACATGCTGTGACGACTTGCGGTAACAGAAGATGGTGAACATTTCTGTGACGACTTGCGGTAACAGAAGATGGTGAACATGCTGTGACGACTTGCGGTAACAGAAGATGGTGAACATGCTGTGACGACTTGCGGTAAACAGAAGATGGTAAACATGCTGTGACGACTTGCGGTAACAGAAGATGGTGAACATGCTGTGACGACTTGCGGTACAGAAGATGGTGAACATGCTGTGACGACTTGCGGTAACAGAGATGGTGAACATGCTGTGACGAATTGCGGTAACAGAAGATGGTGAACATGCTGTGACGACTTGCGGTAACAGAAGATGGTGAACATGCTGTGACGACTTGCGGTAACAGAAGATGGTGAACATGCTTGTGACGACTTGCGGTAACAGAAGATGGTGAACATGCTGTGACGACTTGCGGTAACAGAAGATGGTGAACATGCTGTGACGACTTGCGGTAACAGAAGATGGTGAACATGCTGTGACGACTTGCGGTAACAGAAGATGGTGAACATGCTGTGACGACTTGCGGTAACAGAGCAAGTTAAGAGCTCTACGCAACGTCTGTAGTAGTGTGAAAGAATTTTCTCCACACTTATTTCCGATTTTGACAATTTTAAACTTTGGATCGCATTTTATCGGCTTTTATTCTTTCGTCAATATGTTTTGAAAATAAGAATTGTGAGCCTGAAGATGACCTAATTTGGTCGAAACATGTAGTTCTGTGTAATAAATAGAACATAGTTGTGTCTAGACGGACTTGTCTTGAGCTCTACAAGCTGTCTACTTTAAATGGCACAAAACGAGGGGAATTTGATAGACGTGTGCAGGTTATCACAGTGGCTGTTGGTTCAAATCAGTGTTGTACACGTAAACATATCCTGTCAACATTTGGCGCTATGTTCGGTGTGTTCCTTGGGCCTGATGACACTTGCGACTTTTTGACAGTTCCGTCGCAGTGTGTCATTGACAGGCCAAGACGTCTGTCTGCACAGATCAGGCGGTTACGTACTTTTGGCAGCAAATAAGTCACCTGACTGAAACCAAACTCAACCAAGGCCGTGCCATGGCTCAGGCGGTTAGTCGCCGGTTCTCACCGCGGACGCCCGGGTTTGATCCCTGGTCAATCCATGTGGGATTTGTGGTGGACAAAGTGGCACTGGGATAGGTTTTCCCTCGCAATTTCATTCCACCACTGCTCCATTACACGAAAAAACGAAAAAGAAATTCATCTTCATCACAGTGTTGCACAATAAGCCTCAAGGCTGCGGTGCGTCCGTAGCTTCTGCTGCGGGGCTCTTAAAAAAAACTCAACCAAATAAGATGTGGGAAAAGCAGTAAAATACAGCTTTGCCTTGTGTGTTGCGGGGGGTGCAGGGGACAAGGGAGCCTTTTATACAATTTGAAATTTGAAATTTGAAATATTTTATTCAGGCAGTGAAGTTTCGGTGGCCCACTAAAACTTACTGTGGCCCCGTAATTTTCCGTCATTCTCCTGTGGCCCATTATAAACTTGGTGTGGCCCCCAGGCGGACCATATGGCCCACTTTGAGAACGACTTTTTCAAATGATGGACATTTTCTCTGTTTCAACATAGTGCAGTTAAAGTTTGTTCCAATGGTTTCGAGGAAGGTACTGCCTCCATCTTCAGGGTGACTAAACCAGTTACTTTAACATCCATTTGAACCCGTTTAGTTATCCTGAATATGGAGGCAGTACCTAATTCCGAAACATCAGTACAAGCCTGTAGTGTTCTGTGCACAATCCCAAAAAGACCACTTTTGAACGACGAATATCGACCGTTTGTTGTTAGGCACGTTCGCAAAATTACGAAAAGTGACTCTTAGCTTCGTTATGTCTGTCTGTCCGTCTGTCCGTGTGTCCACTTGGAACAACTCGGCTCCCACGGGACGGATTTTTATGAAATTTGATATTTGATAATTCTTCGAAAATCTCGAGAAAATTAGTTTCATTAAAATCTGACAACAATAACGGTACTTTACACAAAGACCTATGTACATTTATGGTAATATCTCGTGGTATTCTTCTTAGAACGAGAAATGTTTCAGACAAAAGTTGTACACAAAATCAAAACACACATTTTATGTTCAATAACTTTTTCCAAAAATCGTGCCGTTTATGAGATAATGTGGAAAAATATGGTACAGCCAGACAGGCCACAGATGACAATATAATACGGCGCATGCGCTTTGCATGCAGGATAACTAAGGCTACAGACACATACTCAGAATATGTAATACTTATTGCTTTTCTCGGCAACAATGGTTACGTGAACGCGCCACAATATTACGTCATCGTACGTTGCCTGTCTTGTTAATTTTATAAACCTTTTGGTCATTTGAAGATACAAATTGCCGTGAAGTCTGGGCCTTCTAGACCAATTCGTTCTGAGACATCGAATGTCAGCAACTGTCAGTTTTCCGCCCGTCGCATTTTCCAACACAGTACGTCGGCACAGCTTCGAAGTAGAGACTCCAGCCGTAGCTGACTCTAAGCTGACAGTCTGTTAGCGCTGTACACCACGCACATGCGTTCTGTTACTCAGTGTGTGCCTGCAGGCACATCGGTTACTTTTGTCTCGCGCACTGCCTCAGCTGCGACGTAAAGTACGCGAGATTCGTGTTGCTTGTTCTACACAACGTCCTGTAGAATTGCTTGGAATCTCGCAGAGGCGTTCTGTTGAGTTCCGCAAGTTCGTAACATGACACAGTAATCAGTGTTCCCGGAAAACTGGACGTCAGTCGGAAGGGTAATTATGTTTTGTGACATGACGGGCGAGGGAAGAGTAAAGGATGGGGAAAAGGTAGACGTAGACGGATACTAAAAGCAAAGAAACAAGAATTAAAACGTAACATTTACTTTTTTCTTGGAACTGTTTTATTTCTCCTATGTGACTGAATCAGACTCAGCGAAGGACACGTGTGCGCTGTATTGATGTCGCCTTCTTGGTCCAGCAACGGACGTACGTGCTAAGGCGATTTTGGGCGTCCTATTGTACGTCGCGACGCCTTTTGGTGCCTCACGTGACCGCCTGTCGTTGTGCGGCAAAATGAAATTCCAGTTAAACTGCTTTCTTCTCCGTCTGTCACAGACACTTGCGGGTCAGTGGCTGGAGCTCCAGGCTGGTACAACTGCATGTTATGGTGCGAAAATGTGTACAGTAGTCCCTCCGTGTCCGCGGGTGATACGTTCTAAGACCTACCGCAGATGACCGAAACCGCGGATAGTAGCGAACCCTATATATATATATATATATATATATAATATATATAAGTCGTTTTTCGTTTACATACATACCTATGATAAAGTTTAATTGATAAATTACGCACAATAAGACATTACCGACATTAAATAATAATAAAATACATTGTACATTATTATACTTGTGGATGCGAGTAAAGCGGGCCGGAGTGGGTACAGAGGACAACGAGAGATGAGTCGTGTACTGAGCGTGACGGGGCGGGCAGGTTGCACTGTGTTACTGGATGTGAGTAAAGTGGGCCAGCGTGGGTACAGAGGACAGAGAGAGATGAGTCGTGTACTGAGCGTGACGGGGCGGGCAGGTTGCACTGTGTTACTGGATGTGAGTAAAGTGGGCCAGCGTGGGTACAGAGGACAAAGAGAGATGAGTCGTGTACTGAGCGTGACGGGGCGGGCAGGTTGCACTGTGTTACTGGATGTGAGTAAAGTGGGCCAGCGTGGGTACAGAGGACAGAGAGAGATGAGTCGTGTACTGAGCGTGACGGGGCGGGCAGGTTGCACTGTGTTACTGGATGTGAGTAAAGTGGGCCAGCGTGGGTACAGAGGACAAAGAGAGATGAGTCGTGTACTGAGCGTGACGGGGCGGGCAGGTTGCACTGTGTTACTGGATGTGAGTAAAGTGGGCCAGCGTGGGTACAGAGGACAGAGAGAGATGAGTCGTGTAATGAGCGTGACGGGGCGGGCAGGTTGCACTGTGTTACTGGATGTGAGTAAAGTGGGCTTGTGTGGGTACAGAGGACAAAGAGAGATGAGTCGTGTACTGAGCGTGACGGGGCGGGCAGGTTGCACTGTGTTACTGGATGTGAGTAAAGTGGGCTTATGTGGGTACAGAGGACAAAGAGAGATGAGTCGTGTACTGAGCGTGACGGGACGGGCAGGTTGCACCGTGTTACTGGATGTGAGTAAAGTGGGCTTGTGTGGGTACAGAGGACAGAGAGAGATGAGTCGTGTACTGAGCGTGACGGGGCGGGCAGGTTGCACTGTGTTACTGGATGTGAGTAAAGTGGGCTTGTGTGGGTACAGAGGACAAAGAGAGATGAGTCGTGTACTGAGCGTGACGGGGCGGGCAGGTTGCACTGTGTTACTGGATGTGAGTAAAGTGGGCTTGTGTGGGTACAGAGGACAAAGAGAGATGAGTCGTGTACTGAGCGTGACGGGGCGGGCAGGTTGCACTGTGTTACTGGATGTGAGTAAAGTGGGCTAACGTGGGTACAGAGGACAAAGAGAGATGAGTCGTGTACTGAGCGTGACGGGGCGGGCAGGTTGCACTGTGTTACTGGATGTGAGTAAAGTGGGCCAGCGTGGGTACAGAGGACAAAGAGAGATGAGTCGTGTACTGAGCGTGACGGGGCGGGCAGGTTGCACTGTGTTACTGGATGTGAGTAAAGTGGGCTTGTGTGGGTACAGAGGACAAAGAGAAATGAGTCGTGTACTGAGCGTGACGGGGCGGGCAGGTTGCACTGTGTTACTGGATGTGAGTAAAGTGGGCTTGTGTGGGTACAGAGGACAAAGAGAGATGAGTCGTGTACTGAGCGTGACGGGGCGGGCAGGTTGCACTGTGTTACTGGATGTGAGTAAAGTGGGCTAACGTGGGTACAGAGGACAAAGAGAGATGAGTCGTGTACTGAGCGTGACGGGGCGGGCAGGTTGCACCGTGTTACTGGATGTGAGTAAAGTGGGCTTGTGTGGGTACAGAGGACAAAGAGAGATGAGTCGTGTACTGAGCGTGACGGGGCGGGCAGGTTGCACTGTGTTACTGGATGTGAGTAAAGTGGGCTTGTGTGGGTACAGAGGACAGAGAGAGATGAGTCGTGTACTGAGCGTGACGGGGCGGGCAGGTTGCACTGTGTTACTGGATGTGAGTAAAGTGGGCTTGTGTGGGTACAGAGGACAGAGAGAGATGAGTCGTGTACTGAGCGTGACGGGGCGGGCAGGTTGCACTGTGTTACTGGATGTGAGTAAAGTGGGCTAACGTGGGTACAGAGGACAAAGAGAGATGAGTCGTGTACTGAGCGTGACGGGGCGGGCAGGTTGCACCGTGTTACTGGATGTGAGTAAAGTGGGCTTGTGTGGGTACAGAGGACAAAGAGAGATGAGTCGTGTACTGAGCGTGACGGGCGGGCAGGTTGCACTGTGTTACTGGATGTGAGTAAAGTGGGCTTGTGTGGGTACAGAGGACAGAGAGAGATGAGTCGTGTACTGAGCGTGACGGGGCGGGCAGGTTGCACTGTGTTACAGGATGTGAGTAAAGTGGGCTTGTGTGGGTACAGAGGACAGAGAGAGATGAGTCGTGTACTGAGCGTGACGGGGCGGGCAGGTTGCACTGTGTTACTGGATGTGAGTAAAGTGGGCTAATGTGGGTACAGAGGACAAAGAGAAATGAGTCGTGTACTGAGCGTGACGGGGCGGGCAGGTTGCACTGTGTTACTGGATGTGAGTAAAGTGGGCTAACGTGGGTACAGAGGACAAAGAGAGATGAGTCGTGTACTGAGCGTGACGGGGCGGGCAGGTTGCACTGTGTTACTGGATGTGAGTAAAGTGGGCTAACGTGGGTACAGAGGACAAAGAGAGATGAGTCGTGTACTGAGCGTGACGGGGCGGGCAGGTTGCACTGTGTTACTGGATGTGAGTAAAGTGGGCTAACGTGGGTACAGAGGACAAAGAGAGATGAGTCGTGTACTGAGCGTGACGGGGCGGGCAGGTTGCACCGTGTTACTGGATGTGAGTAAAGTGGGCTTGTGTGGGTACAGAGGACAAAGAGAGATGAGTCGTGTACTGAGCGTGACGGGCCGGGCAGGTTGCACTGTGTTACTGGATGTGAGTAAAGTGGGCTTGTGTGGGTACAGAGGACAAAGAGAGATGAGTCGTGTACTGAGCGTGACGGGGCGGGCAGGTTGCACCGTGTTACTGGATGTGAGTAAAGTGGGCTTGTGTGGGTACAGAGGACAAGAGGATAGTCGTGTACTGAGCGTGACGGGGCGGGCAGGTTGCACTGTGTTACTGGATGTGAGTAAAGTGGGCTAAACGTGGGTACAGAGGACAAAGAGAGATGAGTCGTGTACTGAGCATGACGGGCGGGCAGGTTGCACTGTGTTACTGGATGTGAGTAAAGTGGGCTTGTGTGGGTACAGAGGACAAGAGAGATGAGTCGTGTACTGAGCGTGACGGGGCGGGCAGGTTGCACTGTGTTACTGGATGTGAGTAAAGCGGGCCAGCGTGGGTACAGAGGACAAAGAGAGATGAGTCGTGTACTGAGCGTGACGGGGCGGGCAGGTTGCACTGTGTTACTGGATGTGAGTAAAGTGGGCTTGTGTGGGTACAGAGGACAGAGAGAGATGAGTCGTGTACTGAGCGTGACGGGGCGGGCAGGTTGCACTGTGTTACTGGATGTGAGTAAAGCGGGCCAGCGTGGGTACAGAGGACAAAGAGAGATGAGTCGTGTACTGAGCGTGACGGGGCGGGCAGGTTGCACTGTGTTACTGGATGTGAGTAAAGTGGGCTTGTGTGGTACAGAGGACAGAGAGAGATGAGTCGTGTACTGAGCGTGACGGGGCGGGCAGGTTGCACTGTGTTACTGGATGTGAGTAAAGGGGCTTGTGTGGGTACAGAGGACAAGAGAGATGAGTCGTGTACTGAGCGTGACGGGGCGGGCAGGTTGCACTGTGTACTGGATGTGAGTAAAGTGGGCTTGTGTGGTACAGAGGACAAAGAGAGATGAGTCGTGTACTGAGCGTGACGGGGCGGGCAGGTTGCACCGTGTTACTGGATGTGAGTAAAGTGGGCTTGTGTGGGTACAGAGGACAAAGAGATGAGTCGTGTACTGAGCGTGACGGGGCGGGCAGGTTGCACTGTGTTACTGGATGTGAGTAAAGTGGGCTAAGTGGGTACAGAGGACAAAGAGAGATGAGTCGTGTACTGAGCTGACGGGGCGGGCAGGTTGCACTGTGTTACTGGATGTGAGTAAAGTGGGCTTGTGTGGGTAGAGGACAAGAGATGAGTCGTGTACTGAGCGTGACGGGGCGGGCAGGTTGCACTGTGTTACTGGATGTGAGTAAAGTGGGCTAATGTGGGTACAGAGGACAAAGAGAATGAGTCGTGTACTGAGCGTGACGGGGCGGGCAGGTTGCACTGTGTTACTGGATGTGAGTAAAGTGGGCTAACGTGGGTACAGAGGACAAAGAGAGATGAGTCGTGTACTGAGCGTGACGGGGCGGGCAGGTTGCACTGTGTTACTG
Source organism: Reticulitermes speratus (assembly GCA_021186555.1). NCBI lineage: Eukaryota > Metazoa > Arthropoda > Insecta > Blattodea > Rhinotermitidae > Reticulitermes > Reticulitermes speratus. Next base: position 1,505,924 of record JAJKFL010000237.1, on the reverse strand, counting down.
GATGTGAGTAAAGTGGGCTTAACGTGGGTACAGAGGACAAAGAGAGATGAGTCGTGTACTGAGCGTGACGGGGCGGGCAGGTTGCACTGTGTTACTGGATGTGAGTAAAGTGGGCTAACGTGGGTACAGAGGACAAAGAGAGATGAGTCGTGTACTGAGCGTGACGGGGCGGGCAGGTTGCACCGTTGTTACTGGATGTGAGTAAAGTGGCTTGTGTGGGTACAGAGGACAAAGAGAGATGAGTCGTGTACTGAGCGTGACGGGCGGGCAGGTTGCACTGTGTTACTGGATGTGAGTAAAGTGGGCTAACGTGGGTACAGAGGACAAAGAGAGATGAGTCGTGTACTGAGCGTGACGGGGCGGGCAGGTTGCACTGTGTTACTGGATGTGAGTAAAGTGGGCTTGTGTGGGTACAGAGGACAGAGAGAGATGAGTCGTGTACTGAGCGTGACGGGGCGGGCAGGTTGCACTGTGTTACTGGATGTGAGTAAAGTGGGCCAGCGTGGGTACAGAGGACAAAGAGAGATGAGTCGTGTACTGAGCGTGACGGGGCGGGCAGGTTGCACTGTGTTACTGGATGTGAGTAAAGTGGGCTTGTGTGGGTACAGAGGACAAAGAGAGATGAGTTCGTGTACTGAGCGTGACGGGGCGGGCAGGTTGCACTGTGTTACTGGATGTGAGTAAAGTGGGCTAACGTGGGTACAGAGGACAAAGAGAGATGAGTTGTGTACTGAGCGTGACGGGGCGGGCAGGTTGCACTGTGTTACTGGATTGTGAGTAAAGTGGGCTTGTGTGGGTACAGAGGACAAAGAGAGATGAGTCGTGTACTGAGCGTGACGGGGCGGGCAGGTTGCACTGTGTTACTGGTGTGAGTAAAGTGGGCTAACGTGGGTACAGAGGACAGAGAGAGATGAGTCGTGTACTGAGCGTGACGGGGCGGGCAGGTTGCACTGTGTTACTGGATGTGAGTAAAGTGGGCTTGTGTGGGTACAGAGGACAAAGAGAGATGAGTCGTGTACTGAGCGTGACGGGGCGGGCAGGTTGCACTGTGTTACTGGTGTGAGTAAAGTGGGCTAACGTGGGTACAGAGGACAAGAGAGATGAGTCGTGTACTGAGCGTGACGGGGCGGGCAGGTTGCACTGTGTTACTGGATGTGAGTAAAGTGGGCTTGTGTGGGTACAGAGGACAAAGAGAGATGAGTCGTGTACTGAGCGTGACGGGGCGGGCAGGTTGCACTGTGTTACTGGATGTGAGTAAAGTGGGCTAACGTGGGTACAGAGGACAAAGAGAGATGAGTCGTGTACTGAGCGTGACGGGGCGGGCAGGTTGCACTGTGTTACTGGATGTGAGTAAAGTGGGCTAACGTGGGTACAGAGGACAAAGAGAGATGAGTTGTGTACTGAGCGTGACGGGACGGGCAGGTTGCACTGTGTTACTGGATGTGAGTAAAGTGGGCTTGTGTGGGTACAGAGGACAGAGAGAGATGAGTCGTGTACTGAGCGTGACGGGGCGGGCAGGTTGCACTGTGTTACTGGATGTGAGTAAAGTGGGCTTGTGTGGTACAGAGGACAAAGAGAGATGAGTCGTGTACTGAGCGTGACGGGGCGGGCAGGTTGCACTCTGTTACTGGATGTGAGTAAAGTGGGCTTGTGTGGGTACAGAGGACAGAGAGAGATGAGTCGTGTACTGAGCGTGACGGGGCGGGCAGGTTGCACTGTGTTACTGGATGTGAGTAAAGTGGGCTTGTGTGGGTACAGAGGACAAAGAGAGATGAGTCGTGTACTGAGCGTGACGGGCGGGCAGGTTGCACTGTGTTACTGGATGTGAGTAAAATGGGCTTGTGTGGGTACAGAGGACAAAGAGAGATGAGTCGTGTACTGAGCGTGACGGGGCGGGCAGGTTGCACGTGTTACTGGATGTGAGTAAAGTGGGCTTGTGTGGGTACAGAGGAAAAGAGAGATGAGTCGTGTACTGAGCGTGACGGGGCGGGCAGGTTGCACTGTGTTACTGGATGTGAGTAAAGTGGGCTTGTGTGGGTACAGAGGACAAAGAGAGATGAGTCGTGTACTGAGCGTGACGGGGCGGGCAGGTTGCTCTGTGTTACTGGATGTGAGTAAAGTGGGCTTGTGTGGGTACAGAGGACAAAGAGAGATGAGTCGTGTACTGAGCGTGACGGGGCGAGCAGGTTGCTCTGTGTTACTGGATGTGAGTAAAGTGGGCTTGTGTGGGTACAGAGGACAGAGAGAGATGAGTCGTGTACTGAGCGTGACGGGGCGGGCAGGTTGCACTGTGTTACTGGATGTGAGTAAAGTGGGCTTGTGTGGGTACAGAGGACAGAGAGAGATGAGTCGTGTACTGAGCGTGACGGGGCGGGCAGGTTGCACTGTGTTACTGGATGTGAGTAAAGTGGGCTTGTGTGGGTACAGAGGACAAAGAGAGATGAGTCGTGTACTGAGCGTGACGGGGCGGGCAGGTTGCACTGTGTTACTGGATGTGAGTAAAATGGGCTTGTGTGGGTACAGAGGACAAAGAGAGATGAGTCGTGTACTGAGCGTGACGGGGCGGGCAGGTTGCACTGTGTTACTGGATGTGAGTAAAGTGGGCTTGTGTGGGTACAGAGGACAAAGAGAGATGAGTCGTGTACTGAGCGTGACGGGGCGGGCAGGTTGCACTGTGTTACTGGATGTGAGTAAAGTGGGCTTGTGTGGGTACAGAGGACAAAGAGAGATGAGTCGTGTACTGAGCGTGACGGGGCGGGCAGGTTGCACTGTGTTACTGGATGTGAGTAAAGTGGGCTTGTGTGGGTACAGAGGACAAAGAGAGATGAGTCGTGTACTGAGCGTGACGGGGCGGGCAGGTTGCACTGTGTTACTGGATGTGAGTAAAGTGGGCTTGTGTGGGTACAGAGGACAAAGAGAGATGAGTCGTGTACTGAGCGTGACGGGGCGGGCAGGTTGCACTGTGTTACTGGATGTGAGTAAAGTGGGCTTGTCTGGGTACAGAGGACAAAGAGAGATGAGTCGTGTACTGAGCGTGACGGGGCGGCAGGTTGCACCGTGTTACTGGATGTGAGTAAAGTGGGCTTGTGTGGGTACAGAGGACAAAGAGAGATGAGTCGTGTACTGAGCGTGACGGGCCGGCAGGTTGCACTGTGTTACTGGATGTGAGTAAAGTGGGCTTGTGTGGGTACAGAGGACAGAGAGAGATGAGTCGTGTACTGAGCGTGACGGGGCGGGCAGGTTGCACTGTGTTACTGGATGTGAGTAAAGTGGGCTTGTGTGGTACAGAGGACAGAGAGAGATGAGTCGTGTACTGAGCGTGACGGGGCGGCAGGTTGCACTGTGTTACTTAATGTGAGTAAAGTGGGCTAACGTGGGTACAGAGGACAAAGAGAGATGAGTCGTGTACTGAGCGTGACGGGCCGGCAGGTTGCACCATGTTACTCAGAATGGAGCGCAATTTGAAACTTGTGAATCGTTTATTTCTGGAATTTTACATTTAATAGTTTAATGATTTAATAATTTTACATTTCGCAGTGACTGCCCTGAGTCAGTAACTTTGTCAGTTGTAGGCGCGCTTTACGAGGTATAAATAGGCCCCACGTGCAGACGACGTCTGTGGGCGCGTCCACCCGTCCGTCTGTCTGTTTGTTACCTAGAATTAGCGACCAGTGACTTAGCTAGGTTTTTTTTTGTGCCCGGGGCGAGTAATCACAATGGCTGCCCCTAACACAAATTACTAACTGTAAAAAATCACAATTATTTAATGAATTTTCTTTTGTTTGGCTCAATAATTTGACATTTGTTGAGCGCAGATTATCACGTTTTTATTTGAAATATTTTGTCGCCAATTTACCGCCCTGGGCGGCCGCACCAGTCGCACCAGCCGCACCAGTCGCACCAGCCGCACCAGTCGCACCAGCCGCACCAGTCGCACCAGCCGCACCAGTCGCACCCCACTAGCTACTCCAGTGTCAGCGACGAAACCGTTTGTTACATTTTCATGAAATTAGGCATTGCGGTTCTTTAGAATAAGTTGTGGAAGTGTCAGTTCCCGGACAGTCGAAAGGCTGCAGTGACGGTCAGACTGCAGGTCAGGGTGTCAGTCAGCTGTCAGTGGCAGTCGCTACACTTGTCCAACAGTCCAGGTGAAATTCGGTATAGGAAGTGTGACCGTAATGAAGTTCGGCAGTCGTGATTTTCGTGAAAATCTGTGCAGTGAAGTTATAGCCTACTTTACTTAACCTTGAGTCAGCTAATGTCTACTTTTGGGCGAGCGGCTGGTGTGACGCAGTGAGGACATTTACGGCATTTTAAGGCATTCTGAGCAATGTCTGTTTGCTTCCCCACACAGCGCCTTTTATTTCATAAACTTATCCCTATTAGTTCTACAAATATCAACGTTTGTGTACAGCACACGTGACATTAGTTCTACAAATATCAACGTTTGTGTACAGCACACGTGACATTAGTTCTACAAATATCAACGTTTGTGTACAGCACACGTGACATTAGTTCTACAAATATCAACGTTTGTGTACAGCACACACGACATTAGTTCTAGAAATATCAACGTTTGTGTACAGCACATGTGACATTAGTTCTACAAATATCAACGTTTGTGTACAGCATACGTGACATTAGTTCTACAAATATCAACGTTTGTTTACAGCACACGTGACATTAGTTCTACAAATATCAACGTTTGTGTACAGCACACGTGACATTAGTTCTACAAATATCAACGTTTGTGTACAACACACGTGACATTAGTTCTACAAATATCAACGTTTGTGTACAGCACACGTGACATTAGTTCTACAAATACCAACGTTTGTGTACAGCACACGTGACATTAGTTCTACAAATATCAACGTTTGTGTACAGCACACGTGACATTTAAATACCCACGCAGAAAAGTTCGGTGAGCTGCGACTGACAGCTGGGATTAACTCGGTATTTAAAAGGTTATGGGCATTTGTAAAATGTTGCCCTGTTTTATGCACCTTTTTTTCCGGTTGGTAAGGCAGGTGTTCACGTAAGTCCTGAGGAATTGACAGTTTCTTGACAATGGGCGCAGTGCAAATCCGCGCTGTACTTAGAGTCGCAGTTAATGTCTGTTTTTACTCTCCGATGCTCTTCGCATTTGTTACAGTAAATCGTCACGTAAGTTTGTTACACATTTGGGGTTCCGAGAGAATCGACGCAAGGCAGGCCATACTTTTCTTACAGGCGTAATTTAAATTACATTTACGTGTGTACCGTCTGACGTTTCTCACGTCACAGTCGTGCTGTCTGCAGACTGCCCATCGTCGTGGGACAGAGCCGTCTGTTGCAATCAATCATGTTGCTGTCCGATATGTGTTATTGGCAGTTCCTAGAAAACGGGCACAGCCGCTGTGTCGTGCTTAAGACGGTCCGATGTTACAGCAAAGCCTCTGCACACCGCCGTATTCTTCCGCTATAAAAGGTAAAGGTAAAATTCACCATATAAGACAGCGGTATTCAACCTTTTTTGTTCGCGTACCCCCAGATATAAATTTTCTTCAACTTTGTACCCCCAAAGTTGTTCGTGCATAATTCAAGTTATACACAGTCTATAATCTACATCTAAAATAAGTTAAATAAATTACATCCAAAATAATGTATTAAATAATAAGTTTTAAATGACAAAAAGGAGAGTCAAGCTATTAAATAACAAATATATTATTGTCTATCGTATAAAAATTAATAAAGGAACAAATGTATTTTAGCAAAGCAAAATTATATGCACTGTGTGAAATAAAATGAAACTAGCCGCCAGATAAGAATCGCATAAAGGAGAGAGAGGGAGAGAAATGGCGCTCCCAAATCGCATGTCCTTACGTCCGGTCTGTTGTGGCTAACCGTAAATCTGGCCCTGATTATTTAATGTTTATCATGAAATAATACATTTATTTTTTTATTTTACGTACCCCCTAAGATGTCTTCGCGTACCCCCGGGGGTACGCGTACCCCAGGTTGAATACCACTGATATAAGAGTCCATGAAGGCTCTGAGGGTGAGCAGAGGCATAGCTCAACGCCACGCCCCGGCCGCTTTACACCCGCGAAAAAGACACGGTACACATTGTACAGGAGGCTGGGTGGGCCCCAGGGCCTGTTTGGCTCTACCATATTTTTCCACATTATCTGATAACACGATTTTCGAAAAACGTAATTGAGCATAAAAGGTGCTTTGATTATATCTCTAAATTGTGTCCGCAATATTTCTCATTCTAAGAAAAATTCAGCGAGATATTATCATAAATGTACATATGTCTTTATGTAAAGTACCGTTATTGTTGTCAGATTTTAAGGAAACTTGATTTTTCGAAAAAATTATCAAATATCAAATTTTATGAAAATTCGCACAATGGGAGCCGGGTTGTTCCATGCGGACGGACAGACGGACATGTCGAAGCGAATGGTTGCTATTCGTAATTTTGCGAACGCGCCTAAAACGCGCTTTGCACGTCGACATGACGTTCGTACGCCGGCCAACAACAAATGCGAGACCAGTACAAACAGACCCAGCGGAGAGACACGCTGTGCAATGTTGAACTGTGCAAGTTTACGGAAGTCTGTGTTAGAGTACAACAGAATATCTAATGGGTTCGAGCCCTTAGAGGCCCGATGCACGTAGGCCTTTTTAACAGGCCTTTGTGCCCCCTAAAATGCAGATGCTTTCTTACAGTGCTGTGGCCCAACATAAGGCCACGAACCCTCTAAGTTATACACAACACAAAAATATTATCAAGCACAGGTTGTGGCCCAATAAACATATTGGCCGAGCCCTCTGTGTGAGTGCTGTGTGAGTTTCTTACAGTGCTGTGGCCCAACATAAGGCCACAAACCCTCTAAGTTATACACAACACAAAAATATATCAAGCACAGCATGTGGCCCAATAAACATATTGGCCGAGCCCTCTGTGTGAGTTTCTTACAGTGCTGTGGCCCAACATAAGGCCACAAACCCTCTAAGTTATACACAACACAAAAATATATCAAGCACAGCATGTGGCCCAATAAACATATTGGCCGAGCCCTCTGTGTGAGTTTCTTACAGTGCTGTGGCCCAACATAAGGCCACAAACCCTCTAAGTTATACACAACACAAAAATATATCAAGCACAGCTTGTGGCCCAATAAACATATTGGCCGAGCCCTCTGTGTGAGTGCTGTGTGAGTTTCTTACAGTGCTGTGGCCCAACATAAGGCCACGAACCCTCTAAGTTATACACAACACAAAAATATATCAAGCACAGGTTGTGGCCCAATAAACATACTGGCCGAGCCCTCTGTGTGAGTGCTGTGTGAGTTTCTTACAGTGCTGTGGCCCAACATAAGGCCACGAACCCTCTAAGTTATACACAACACAAAAATATATCAAGCACAGGTTGTGGCCCAATAAACATACTGGCCGAGCCCTCTGTGTGAGTGCTGTGTGAGATTCTTACAGTGCTGTGGCCCAACATAAGGCCACAAACCCTCTAAGTTATACACAACACAAAAATATATCAAGCACAGGTTGTGGCCCAATAAACATATTGGCCGAGCCCTCTGTGTGAGTGCTGTGTGAGTTTCTTACAGTGCTGTGGCCCAACATAAGGCCACAAACCCTCTAAGTTATACACAACACAAAAATATATCAAGCACAGGTTGTGGCCCAATAAACATATTGGCCGAGCCCTCTGTGTGAGTGCTGTGTGAGTTTCTTACAGTGCTGTGGCCCAACATAAGGCCACAAACCCTCTAAGTTATACACAACACAAAAATATATCAAGCACAGGTTGTGGCCCAATAAACATATTGGCCGAGCCCTCTGTGTGAGTGCTGTGTGAGTTTCTTACAGTGCTGTGGCCCAACATAAGGCCACGAACCCTCTAAGTTATACACAACACAAAAATATATCAAGCACAGGTTGTGGCCCAATAAACATACTGGCCGAGCCCTCTGTGTGAGTGCTGTGTGAGTTTCTTACAGTGCTGTGGCCCAACATAAGGCCACAAACCCTCTAAGTTATACACAACACAAAAATATATCAAGCACAGGTTGTGGCCCAATAAACATATTGGCCGAGCCCTCTGTGTGAGTGCTGTGTGAGTTTCTTACAGTGCTGTGGCCCAGCATAAGGCCACGAACCCTCTAAGTTATACACAACACAAAAATATATCAAGCACAGCTTGTGGCCCAATAAACATATTGGCCGAGCCCTCTGTGTGAGTGCTGTGTGAGTTTCTTACAGTGCTGTGGCCCAACATAAGGCCACGAACCCTCTAAGTTATACACAACACAAAAATATATCAAGCACAGGTTGTGGCCCAATAAACATATTGGCCGAGCCCTCTGTGTGAGTGCTGTGTGAGTTTCTTACAGTGCTGTGGCCCAGCATAAGGCCACGAACCCTCTAAGTTATACACAACACAAAAATATATCAAGCACAGCTTGTGGCCCAATAAACATATTGGCCGAGCCCTCTGTGTGAGTGCTGTGTGAGTTTCTTACAGTGCTGTGGCCCAACATAAGGCCACGAACCCTCTAAGTTATACACAACACAAAAATATATCAAGCACAGGTTGTGGCCCAATAAACATATTGGCCGAGCCCTCTGTGTGAGTGCTGTGTGAGTTTCTTACAGTGCTGTGGCCCAACATAAGGCCACGAACCCTCTAAGTTATACACAACACAAAAATATATCAAGCACAGGTTGTGGCCCAATAAACGTATTGGCCGAGCCCTCTGTGTGAGTGCTGTGTGAGTTTCTTACAGTGCTGTGGCCCAACATAAGGCCACGAACCCTCTAAGTTATACACAACACAAAAATATATCAAGCACAGGTTGTGGCCCAATAAACATATTGGCCGAGCCCTCTGTGTGAGTGCTGTGTGAGTTTCTTACAGTGCTGTGGCCCAACATAAGGCCACAAACCCTCTAAGTTATACACAACACAAAAATATATCAAGCACAGCTTGTGGCCCAATAAACATATTGGCCGAGCCCTCTGTGTGAGTTTCTTACAGTGCTGTGGCCCAACATAAGGCCACAAACCCTCTAAGTTATACACAACACAAAAATATATCAAGCACAGCTTGTGGCCCAATAAACATATTGGCCGAGCCCTCTGTGTGAGTGCTGTGTGAGTTTCTTACAGTGCTGTGGCCCAACATAAGGCCACGAACCCTCTAAGTTATACACAACACAAAAATATATCAAGCACAGGTTGTGGCCCAATAAACATACTGGCCGAGCCCTCTGTGTGAGTGCTGTGTGAGTTTCTTACAGTGCTGTGGCCCAACATAAGGCCACGAACCCTCTAAGTTATACACAACACAAAAATATATCAAGCACAGGTTGTGGCCCAATAAACATACTGGCCGAGCCCTCTGTGTGAGTGCTGTGTGAGTTTCTTACAGTGCTGTGGCCCAACATAAGGCCACAAACCCTCTAAGTTATACACAACACAAAAATATATCAAGCACAGGTTGTGGCCCAATAAACATATTGGCCGAGCCCTCTGTGTGAGTGCTGTGTGAGTTTCTTACAGTGCTGTGGCCCAACATAAGGCCACAAACCCTCTAAGTTATACACAACACAAAAATATATCAAGCACAGGTTGTGGCCCAATAAACATATTGGCCGAGCCCTCTGTGTGAGTGCTGTGTGAGTTTCTTACAGTGCTGTGGCCCAACATAAGGCCACAAACCCTCTAAGTTATACACAACACAAAAATATATCAAGCACAGGTTGTGGCCCAATAAACATATTGGCCGAGCCCTCTGTGTGAGTGCTGTGTGAGTTTCTTACAGTGCTGTGGCCCAACATAAGGCCACAAACCCTCTAAGTTATACACAACACAAAAATATATCAAGCACAGCTTGTGGCCCAATAAACATATTGGCCGAGCCCTCTGTGTGAGTTTCTTACAGTGCTGTGGCCCAACATAAGGCCACAAACCCTCTAAGTTATACACAACACAAAAATATATCAAGCACAGGTTGTGGCCCAATAAACATATTGGCCGAGCCCTCTGTGTGAGTGCTGTGTGAGTTTCTTACAGTGCTGTGGCCCAGCATAAGGCCACGAACCCTCTAAGTTATACACAACACAAAAATATATCAAGCACAGGTTGTGGCCCAATAAACGTATTGGCCGAGCCCTCTGTGTGAGTGCTGTGTGAGTTTCTTACAGTGCTGTGGCCCAACATAAGGCCACGAACCCTCTAAGTTATACACAACACAAAAATATATCAAGCACAGGTTGTGGCCCAATAAACGTATTGGCCGAGCCCTCCCTTTACTGCGACAGAGCGCCATAGCATTGCACAGTGCCGCTTTATACTACATGTGCCGCTTTATACTACACGTGCCGCTTTATACTACACGTGCCGCTTTATACTACACGTGCCGCTTTATACTACACGTGCCGCTTTATACTACACGTGCCGCTTTATACTACACGTGCCGCTTTATACTACACGTGCCGCTTTATACTACACGTGCCGCTTTATACTACACGTGCCGCTTTATACTACACGTGCCGCTTTATACTACACGTGCCGCTTTATACTACACGTGCCGCTTTATACTACACGTGCCGCTTTATACTACACGTGCCGCTTTATACTACACGTGCCGCTTTATACTACACGTGCCGCTTTATACTACACGTGCCGCTTTATACTACACGTGCCGCTTTATACTACACGTGCCGCTTTATACTACACGTGCCGCTTTATACTACACGTGCCGCTTTATACTACACGTGCCGCTTTATACTACACGTGCCGCTTTATACTACATGTGCCGCTTTATACTACACGTGCCGATTCTTTCCCCACTTCGTTAGTCGCACCATTCAGTCTTTTCAGCCGTATTTCAGGCAACATGCAGTCCTTAAAGTCCTGTTAGCCGTTGCTTCCACTAGGACTTTGTCTTTCCCAATTTGATATGAATAAAATGAAGTCTAAGTTTCCTAAAGTTTTCGAAATTCGGACTGCACATTTTGTAGCTTTAAACTACCCTCTTATTTCTCTAACAGGCCTTATGAATTCTAGTTTTTCCATCCATGACCCGAGTGTCGTTGAAAGCTTTAGCAATTTCGCCTGCAATGGTACTGTAATGCTCCTCCTGGTCTTCGCTGGAGTCTGGTGCGAATTTAAAAAGTTTTTCTGTTTGTCCACATTCACTCTTCGCACTCCAGTTGTGCCACGTCCTTCTTCCCTCTCGGACTGTCGACATACGCCAACTTATTTTAATCGCAGGCTCTTTTTTTCACCGTCTCCATACTACTTGAAAACCGTCCCAATTACGCTGGCCATTGCAGGTACTGTTGCCGACTCCTGTGAACAGCTTTGGCATTGACAGTGTGATGAAGGTCGAAGTCGGACCGATTTTTAAGAGCAGTACTCGATGTATTAAAAAATACCGAGGGCTGAAGTGCAGTTGTGTCTCGTGCGTGCGACTTAATTTTTAAGTGTATGTTGTGTTTATCTGTCTTGAACTGTGCGTAAATTTTAATTTGGAGCTTTTATAAAATGAAAAGAAAAATGGCGGCCAGTGAAAAGACGAAGATATAGCGTTACTCGTATTTTTGACAGTTCCTGTATTTTCACACACACTTGTAAAATGGGTACCGGGTCTCTTTGCCGGGGGTAAAGCGGCCGTGGCGTAAAGCTATGCCTTTGCCTCTTGTGTGTGACTTCATGGCTTGTTACGTGGTGACCATTACCGTTTACCTGTATGTTTTCTCCAAATGCTAGCCAAGAGATAAAGGCATTGCCGATGCTACAAGGTCACAGATGTTCTGGTCAGTCGAGGACAATAAACTGATCTTCTGACCAGGAGTTTTCGTTCATCTGTTGTATGCACTTGGCCGTGCCACTGCCCATGTCCGTAATTCTGTCCAGCTAAGGCCGTGCCACTGCCCATGTCCGTAATTCTGTCCAGCTAAGGCCGTGCCACTGCCCATGTCCGTAATTCTGTCCAGCTAAGGCCGTGCCACTGCCCATGTCCGTAATTCTGTCCAGCTAAGGCCGTGCCACTGCCCATGTCCGTAATTCTGTCCAGCTAAGGCCGTGCCACTGCCCATGTCCGTAATTCTGTCCAGCTAAGATCACAGTTTGTAAACTAAGTCAATAGCTTCAGCAAACAAACGAACGCTGCATTGTAAGTGTTTGTTTGAGGCAAGTCAGTTTGTTATAGCGACAAGGCTGCGGTGTGGCACACGAGATATCGTGGTTTGGTTCCCGCTAGGGCACGATATCTTTTCTCCAGAGCCTGAAGACCGCCTTTTGGGAACCACTCAGCCTCTGTTCAGTGTGTACCGGGGGTAAAGCTGTAGGCGGTCGAAGCTGACTACTGAAGTTCAAGGTTAGGAGTGAGTGGAGGTGTATGTCCACTGCCATATATGCCATTATGTCGGGCGCAGGGTAAACGTCGCTTTTCCGTATAGTTTTTCCATACTTTTTCCTACTTAACAGCTATGAGTATTTGTCTGTCTGCCTGTGTTTGCCAACTTCGCACTGCACCACCACAGACGTCTACACCATATGTGATTGTATATCGGATATTACCGGCTGATAACAGTCTTCCCGGAACACTGATTGTTGTGATATGAAACGCCGTCAGAGCGCGGAACTCGTTTATTTCCAGGCTATTGCTACAAGAGTATTACGTAGGATAGAAGTCGAGTAAGGTACTATTGTGTTCTTAGATATTGGACTTCCGACGGAGCAAGAAGCAAAGAGGTAATTAAATGGCAAATAACTCTACTTGTACATGAAGTAATTAAAACCAATTGTGCGCTGATGTAAAGCGTGAGATGTAAGCTTGTAATATGAACTGATGTAAAGCGTGAGATGTAAGCTAGTAATATGAACTGATGTAAAGCGTGTAGATGTAAGCTTGTAATATGAACTGATGTAAAGCGTGAGATGTAAGCTTGTAATATGAACTGATGTAAAGCGTGAGATGTAAGCTTGTAATATGAACTGATGTAAAGCATGAGATGTAAGCTTGTAATATGAACTGATGTAAAGCGTTAGATGTAAGCTTGTAATATGAACTGATGTAAAGCGTGAGATGTAAGCTTGTAATATGAACTGATGTAAAGCGTGAGATGTAAGCTTGTAATATGAACTGATGTAAAGCATGAGATGTAAGCTTGTAATATGAACTGATGTAAAGCGTGAGATGTAAGCTTGTAATATGAACTGATGTAAAGCATGAGATGTAAGCTTGTAATATGAACTGATGTAAAGCGTTAGATGTAAGCTTGTAATATGAACTGATGTAAAGCGTGAGATGTAAGCTTGTAATATGAACTGATGTAAAGCGTGAGATGTAAGCTTGTAATATGAACTGATGTAAAGCGTGAGATGTAAGCTTGTAATATGAACTGATGTAAAGCGTGAGATGTAAGCTTGTAATATGAACTGATGTAAAGCGTGAGATGTAAGCTTGTAATATGAACTGATGTAAAGCGTGAGATGTAAGCTTGTAATATGAACTGATGTAAAGCGTGAGATGTAAGCTTGTAATATGAACTCTATTTCAGCTTCCTGCTTGAATATTTTCCAGACGTTCTGCGTTTTTAAAGTCGCGCCAGACGAATTTAAACAAATTATGAAACAACCGTAGTATCAGGCTTGCGCCGTGATGTTGATTAGATTGGCGCTCTTCTGGGATATTATGCACCGTCGAGTGGCAATCCTTTACCGACGTTTCGGGACGACGTATCGGTACCATCTTCAAAGGTCAAGAAGTCCAAGAAGACTTCCTGACCCTTGAAGAGGTCACGAATTTATGACGTTGTGTGTGGGAAAAGTTGTATTTCTCTTGCTGTGTTCTTATGCTGTGGCGAATCGTGTTGTAAAGTTCGATAAGCCCATTTGGTGCGTTAACAGGCGATAGGCGTGACCAGCGTACCAGTGCGTTGTGTGCAAGTGCACACGCGTACCAGTGCGTTGTGTGCACTTGCACACAGCGTAGCATTGCGTTGTGTGCAAGTCGCCCACCAGACACGTGACCGTGCAAGTGCACACAGTGTACCAGTGCGTTGTGTGCAAGTCGCACCAACACGTGATGTGCAAGTGCACACAGCGTAGCATTGCGTTGTGTGCAAGTCGCCACCAGACACGTGACCGTGCAAGTGCACACAGCGTAGCATTGCGTTGTGTGCAAGTCGCCCACAGACACGTGACCGTGCAAGTGCACACAGCGTAGCATTGCGTTGTGTGCAAGTCGCCACAGACACGTGACCGTGCAAGTGCACCGCAGGTTGCTTGTGAATTTTAGTACTGTACGATTTCAACTTTTGCACTGTAATGACGACTGAGTCCTCGAGGCAACAAGTAACAAGTTCGTTACCATGTCTGTTACTGTTGCGGAAAAACGTGAAAACAGCCAACAAAATCGGCCAACAAGGCAAGCAACGAACACGATCTTCCTTTTTATAAACGCAGTACAAGAGGCAGATAATACGTAGCTTCTTAAATGTTACGTCTCAATAACTGAAATACTAAAAGTGTGTCATGCCTGAAATTTGGAAAGATTACAGTAATGTCAATATTTCATTTAAAAGCTGCTATTTAATGCTGTTTAATAGTAAATTCTTTGCCTGATTCTATGGGATAAAATTGAAATATACGAGTATATGATCGACAATGTATAGCTGATGTTTCGTTAACACGGAACAGAGAGTAACACAGATGTATAAGCAAGGCGGAGTGGTGTAATGTCACGTGTGGTCAACAGAATGCATGACAATATCAGAACAAAAAAATATGGAATAAATGCCTTGCAAATAATGTCAAATTCAGGTGTGAGGGAAAGACACTGACAAATCAAAATGGAATGCATAAATACATTTAAGAGATATGTTCATTAAACACCAACTAAAGCACATAAACTTTATTCACAATAGTTTATTCTTAAAATTCCCCTATACGTATTTCGGTGGTTTAAACCACCATCTTCAGGGGGTCGTAGATATTATTATGCATAGACCTTACAATTATTACATATATGGTTATATTCATAAGGTCTGTGCATAATAATCTCTACGACCCCTGAAGATGGTGGTTTAAACCACCGAAATACGTATAGGGGAATTTTAAGAATAAACTGTTGTGAAAAAGTTTATGTGCGTTAGTTGGTGTTTTATTGAACATATCTCATTGAAAATGCACGGTAGATACAGCGTTGCGAGGGAGATGTTTGGCTCCAGGTAAAGCAATACCATTACAGCCTGGACAGGTCCTTAGGGCTCCAGGAGGTTGAGGCTCTCAGATTTATAGACAATCGGCACATGAAGGTGCTAAGGTAGTCAGCCCTACGCACCAGCCGCCTTTACCCCCCAGGATATACCCCTGGTATTCATTTCTGATAGAGGCTGAGTCGACCCAGAGTCATAGTGCGGCCGGAAGGAATTAAGAGGAAACTGGAGAAAATTACGTAAAGAAGTACTTCATGATTTATACTTCTCGCCACATATGATTAGGTTGGTGAAATGAGTGAAGTGGGGCGCATGTGGCACGTGTGGGAGAGAAGAGAGGTGCATGCAGAATTTTGGTAGGGAAAACTGAAGGAGAGAGACAACATGGAAGACGAAGATGTAGATAGAAAAACAGAATTGAAACGAATGTTAAAGGAGACAATTCGTGGCTATTGACCGGACTGATCTGTCTATTGATCTGGCTATTGACTGGACTGATCTGTCTATTGATCTGGCTATTGACCGGACTGATCTGTCTATTGATCTGGCTATTAACTGGACTGATCTGTCTATTGATCTGGCTATTGACCGGACTGATCTGTCTCGTGTGGAGGGAAATGCGGTTTAATGTAAATTGCGGGTGCGTTAAAATGCGGGGAAACACTTGACTGGCTGAGGAACTATCTAGTTTCTGTAAAAGGACTCTGTCAGTGGAGATTAGTTGGATAAGAAAATATATTATTGTGTCGGATGTAAGGCTCGAGGAAGATGTTGCCTACGAACACAGCTTGACGGTAGAGATGTTGCTACCGAACACAGCTTGACGGAGATGTTGCTACCGAACACAGCTTGACGGAGGATGTGTTACCGAAAAGGCTTGTACGGAGATGTTGCTACGAACACAGCTTGACGGAGATGTTGCTACGAACACAGCTTGACGGAGATGTTGCTACCGAACACAGCTTGACGGAGATGTTGCTACCGAACACAGCTTGACGGAGATGTTGCTACCGAACACAGCTTGACGGAGATGTTGCTACCGAACACAGCTTGACGGAGAAGTGATTTGTGCGACAGTGAAAATGATTTGAGTAAGGGGGGGTGCAGTGGTAGTTTTGTGTGATGCTGGGGGGGGGGGGGGGCTTTGAAGTTGTGAGTTCAGCAGTTTGGTAAGCTTGCAGTTTGATAGCATGTCATGACGCATAACATTACTACTAGGAAGATATACTTTGTTATGATTTCCGTGTTTCATCTGTCTTCTTGTAGCCGAAACTCAACAGATCCTGTCTAGACCAGCAGACACTTCTAGAAACTTCTGTAACAGTCCAAACTTACGTAAGTTTAATTATGCTGCCAGTTGTCTTTGTGCTTCCTTACATGCAACATTTGACGGCTCTCCAACAAGCACATTTCCTTAAGCTGTAACTGCGTTTTAATCAAACATTTTATTCCGCGGTCGTGGGATTTATAAGGTTAAGTGACCGAAATGGTGTTTCTGGCCCAAAATAGGCGGATTTTTTAATAAACTCCATTGTGCTACTCTTGCGTTTGTGTCAGTATTACCGTGTGTATCTCATGTGTGTACCTCATCTCTAGACACACCGCCCATCTCTAGACACATCGTCCCATCTCTAGACACACCACCCCTCCCCCCCCCCCCCCCCCCCCCATCTCTAGACACACCGTCCATCTCTAGACACACCACCTCATCTCTAGACACACCGCCCCATCTCTAGACACACCGTCCCATCTCTAGACACACCACCTCATCTCTAGACACACGCCCCATCTCTAGACACACCGCCCCATCTCTAGACACATCGTCCCATCTCTAGACACACCACCTCATCTCTAGACACCCGCCCCATCTCTAGACACACCGTCCATCTCTAGACACACCGCCCATCTCTAGACACACCGCCCATCTCTAGACACACCGCCCCATCTCTAGACACACCGTCCATCTCTAGACACACCACCCCATCTCTAGACACACACCCCATCTCTAGACACACCGCCCATCTCTAGACACACCGTCCCATCTCTAGACACACCACCCCATCTCTAGACACACCGTCCCATCTCTAGACACACCACCCCATCTCTAGACACACCGCCCATCTCTAGACACACCGTCCCATCTCTAGACACACCACTCATCTCTAGACACACCGCCCATCTCTAGACACACCGCCCCATCTCTAGACACATCGTCCCATCTCTAGACACACCACCTCATCTCTAGACACACCGCCCCATCTCTAGACACACCGTCCCATCTCTAGACACACCGCCCCATCTCTAGACACACCGCCCATCTCTAGACACACCGCCCCATCTCTAGACACACCGTCCCATCTCTAGACACACCACCCCATCTCTAGACACACCACCCATCTCTAGACACACCGCCCATCTCTAGACACACGTCCATCTCTAGACACACCACCCCATCTCTAGACACCCCACCCCATCTCTAGACACACCGCCCCATCTCTAGACACACCGCCCCATCTCTAGACACACCGCCCATCTCTAGACACACCGCCCCATCTCTAGACACACCGCCCCATCTCTAGACACACCGCCCATCTCTAGACACACCGCCCATCTCTAGACACACCGCCCATCTCTAGACACACCGCTTCCTTTCCATGTAACAAAACACTCCAAGTTCACTCAGTAAAGAGCCGTCCTTCTTGTGACACTATTTTTACCACTGCATAACTTGAAGTAACAGCACATTCGTTATGACAGCTTTGTTACTTGAAGACGTCGTGTTGACCGATCAAAGCAGATTCCTCTCATTAAGCACAGTGAAGTAAGCTTTCAGCTGGCTGCTTTGTTTCCTCTGTTCCATTCTGCTAATTCTGGTAATGTCGCCTGGCGTTATTTTTCTTCATTGCAGAAGTAGGTTGAGGCATTGCGCTACATGCCGGAAGGTCGCGGGTTCGGTTTCCGATGGTGTCATTGGAATTTTTCATAGACGTAATCCTTCGGTCGCACTATTACTCTGGGGTCGACTCAGACTCCAACAGAAATGAGTACCAGGAATATTTCCTGGGGGTAAAGGCGGCCGATGCGTAGGGCTGACAACCTTACCACCTTCATGTGCCGATTGTCTATAAATCTGGGAGCCTCAACCTGCTGGAACCCTAAGGGCCTATCCAGGGTTTGCTTTTACATAAGTGCTTCTCTGACAGACGCTGCAAACCTCTTTACCCAGAGTTTCAGTTAAGAGGAGTCGATACTGCAGTCGTTATTAGAACCTCTGCTGTTGTCACCAGACTTGTCGCAGCACATCACATGCCGCTCAGTTCACATTTGTGCACAAAGACGTCACACCGTATTGTATAGCGATTTCTATTTCGTTTTTAGAATCTGATATCAAATATTGTGCTGTTACTTGAACGTGCTGGGTGTCAGTAGAGTAGGGAGACTTCATTATGTGTGCAGTGTGGTGTGTTTGTTGTGCTGCACATGTGACACACATCACTTGCTGTGCGGCACACGTGACACACATCACTTGCTGTGCTGCTGTCCGCCGTTGCATAATAGAACCCCGGGCTACAGTGGATTTTCAAAAGCCCGTTTCTTCGTGTCCAATATTAAGACTGACACACAATGATAGTTGAAATCGTTAGAGCGGAAATTTCACGCTGCCCTGAGGATCTGCCTTTTGCAGTGGGTGGCCTTCGTACATACGTGGGTCGTGTTTGTCGTTCCTTGACACGTGTGTGTGTGCGCGTGTGTGACAGTCCGGGGACACGGTGAGCACGCTGACGTTGTGCAGTGATGACTGTCAGCACAGTTTGATGATTATGAGGGACAGTGCAGCGATGATCGCCCGCTGCATAGTGCTACCCGTGACCTTGGTTAAGTTTTACGACGGCGCCGTGACACGTGATAAACGCACACGCTTTGTAGTAAACACAGCTTGGTCTGCTCTTTGTTTATTTAACGACGCTGACAGTAGCTTAGGTTGAATGGCGTCGGGAAGTTGGATGATTAACGGGCAATAGTAGGGATAACAAGGAAGGATGTGGCCGTGGCCTAAATTGGTAATTCTGTGGAGGGACTGAGGAAAACCTCGAACGGTCTGAGTTGCAATAACCGCTTCTGCAGGCCGAATTTGTGGTAGGACAACTAGCAGCTTGACAAGACATAAAAAGGTAGCCTGTCATGTACAGTACGTAAGGAGGGGTGTCATGGCGTAGTGCACATACTGTTTATAGGTTGGAGAGACTGAGTAAGAGCGTGAAAAGGTTAATATAAGGTGCGAGGTTCGTAGTTGGTACCTGCCTAAGTACTGCCATCGTGATGTCCCAGTCGGTAGCTTGGCGTGTGACGTCAGTGGAGTAGACAGTAAGGTCGAAGTAAATTTGTCCCCGCGCAGGAGGTTAAGGCATTGAGGGAGTGAAGGTATAAATCCACTCATTCTTAACCTCAGCACTAGACAAGTATATCTCATTATTTCTCGCACTGCGGACCCCTAAAATGAAACTATTTCCGCAAAACCTATCCCAAATATTACCCGAAATCGCAGACCCTAAGGCACAAGTCTCGGCAGTTTTTGAATGTAAAGTATTTACGAAGAAACAACCTTTGTAATATTATTTATTGCGTGTATTGTGCTTGCAATCTTTTGTACTGTATAGTGTATACCGACATGTGCACACAACATAATTATATGTTACTGTATAGTGTATACCGACATGTGCACACAACATAATTATATGTTACTGTATAGTGTATACCGACATGTGCACACAACATAATTATAGGTTACTGTATAGTGTATACCGACATGTGCACACAACATAATTATAGGTTACTGTATAGTGTATACCGACATGTGCACACAACATAATTATAGGTTACTGTATAGTGTATACCGACATGTGCACACAACAAAGTTATAGGTTACTGTATAGTGTATACCGACATGTGCACACAACATAATTATAGGTTACTGTATAGTGTATACCGACATGTGCACACAACATAATTATAGGTTACTGTATAGTGTATACCGACATGTGCACACAACATAATTATAGGTTACTGTATAGTGTATACCGACATGTGCACACAACATAATTATAGGTTACTGTATAGTGTATACCGACATGTGCACACAACATAATTATAGGTTACTGTATAGTGTATACCGACATGTGCACACAACATAATTATAGGTTACTGTATAGTGTATACCGACATGTGCACACAACATAATTATAGGTTACTGTATAGTGTATACCGACATGTGCACACAACATAATTATAGGTTACTGTATAGTGTATACCGACATGTGCACACAACATAATTATAGGTTACTGTATAGTGTATACCGACATGTGCACACAACAAAGTTATGGGTTACTGTATAGTGTGTACCGAATGTGCACACAACATAATTATAGGTTACTGTATGTTGTATACCGACATGTGCACACAACAAAGTTATAGGTTACTGTATAGTGTGTACGACATGTGCACACAACAAAGTTATAGGTTACTGTATAGTGTATACCGACATGTGCACACAACATAATTATAGGTTATGTATAGTGTATACCGACATGTGCACACAACAAAGTTATAGGTTACTGTATAGTGTGTACCGACATGTGCACACAACAAAGTTATAGGTTACTGTATAGTGTGTACCGACATGTGCACACAACATAATTATAGGTTACTGTATAGTGTATACCGACATGTGCACACAACATAATTATAGGTTACTGTATAGTGTATACGACATGTGCACACAACAAAGTTATAGGTTACTGTATAGTGTGTACCGACATGTGCACACAACTAATTTAGGTTACTGTATAGTGTGTACCGACATGTGCACACAACAAAGTTATAGGTTACTGTTAGTGTGTACCGACATGTGCACACAACAAAGTTATGGTTACTGTATAGTGTGTACCGACATGTGCACACAACATAATTAGGTTACTGTATAGTGTATACCGACATGTGCACACAACAAAGTTATAGGTTACTGTATAGTGTGTACCGACATGTGCACACAACATAATTATAGGTTACTGTAGTGTGTACCGACATGTGCACACAACAAAATTATAGGTTACTGTATAGTGTATACCGACATGTGCACACAACATAATTATGTTACCATAAACACAGCTTGTAGGTGCGTTATATTTATGGATAACATGATTATGTTGTGTGCGTATGTCGGTTTATTTTAATGATTTCAAAAGACTTTATTAAGTCTATGTAACGTTTGTTACAAAAACTGTGACCTCTCTAGCAGTGACTGCACTATGACAAACATTTGTTACAAAAACTGTGACTTCTCTAGCAGTGACTGCACTATGACAAACATTTGTTACAAAAACTGTGACTTCTCTAGCAGTGACTGCACTATGACAAACATTTGTTACAAAAACTGTGACTTCTCTAGCAGTGACTGCACTATGACAAACATTAGGGAAACCTAAAGCAAAAAAAGAGGCCGTTGCCGCGCGGTCTAAGGCGTAGGTCTGCAGCCGATTGATTGCTGGGGTCGCGGGTTCGAATCTCACTGAGGGTATGGATGTTCGTCTGTTATGTTTGTTGTGTGTTGTGTAGGTAGCGGCCTGTGCGACGAGCTGACCATTTGTTCAGAGGAGTCCTACCGGGTGTGTGTGATCTAGAAACCTCAAAAATGAGGCGGCCTGGGCCCGAGTTGGGCTGATGCGTCACTGAGAAACTTTGTGTTCAACTGAGCTGCATCCGCACTGTATTGTACCGTTATACAGATAAATAAATTCGGTGAAATATTAACACAATATTAACACAATATTAACACAATATTAACACATTATGTTTCCTTGTAATTTAAAGTGTAAAAACAAAACTGTTATCGCTTATCCCTTGGTGAAGCCTCACTGAACCCCTCTGGTCCGCGGATGGATGTGCGTAGTCAGCTTCTCGCTCCGCCCACTTACCCCCAGGAAAGAGCCACTGCATGCTTTGAACAGGAGGCTTCGCACGACAAAATTTATTACAAAGAGACGCAGAATTTACGTGACATCATTACCCCAATTAATTACTACATAACTAATTAACTAAACGTTTGCTTCTATGAAGCAGACACAAAGCCGAACTGCCGTGACGCTCAACAAATGTCCGACGTTGACAGACCGTGCAAGGTCACTGCGTGGGGCTGCCGCCAGCACGGCGCCCTGTACTAAGTCTGTGACGTTCTAAACTACAAGCAGCGTGTACAAAATGCTGTATTTGTACAGCAGGCATCATAATCTGAAGATAAGGAAGCTTAACAGTGCGATATTTGAGGTTACACACGTTAGGTCTTGAGGTTACACACGTTAGGTCTTGAGGTTACACACGTTAGGTCTTCTCCTATGTAAACCTGTGTGTTTCCCGACGTTTCGAAGGACCATAGTGCTTCTGTTTTGAACTGTACGTGTCGTAGGAGAATGATTTAGACCCCTTGACGCCTGAAGAAAAGGGCGCTGCATTCCTTCGAAACGTCGGGAACCAGTAACCCAGCGCCTTGGCCCTGCCATGGCTCAGGCGGTTAGTCACCGGCCTCTCACCGCGCAGGCCCGGGTTCGATCCCGGGTTAGTCCATGACGGTGTGTCTTTTGATAAGTGGTTCCCGACGTTTCGATGCTCTGTCCATAAAGAATGGCCCATGAACAATGACCCCTGGACCTCTGCAATCTTGAAGATGTAGGCAGTATATTGGTCACCCTGCGACGCACCGCACATCGCCGAAGATCTGCCCTAGACACAGACAGCACTGTGAGCACTTTGCACTGACATAGCCTCCGTTTTACTGACATCAGTGCAGCGTCACGAAACGCCAGATTATCTTATTCACAGTTTTTCCCGCTTTGCTACAAACCGTGAACAAGTCTAAACAAACAATAACTTGCCATTTTTATCCCATTTCAATATAAATGTTGCACCTTTAGATAGTTTGTAATTGGTTACGAAATTTTGAAGGTTGTTTGCTTCAGGCTGTCCGTATTGAGATCTGGCTCTTAATACTTCATCCGACGATTCACTGATAGGTCATAACGGAACACAGGGCAATCACGGCGCTTAGAACGACAGGTACCTGATATCTGCAGGTCATAACGGAACACAGGGCAATCACGGCGCTTAGAACGACAGGTACCTGATATCTGCAGGTCATAACGGAACACAGGGCAATCACGGCGCTTAGAACGACAGGTACCTGATATCTGCAGGTCATAACGGAACACAGGGCAATCACGGCGCTTAGAACGACAGGTACCTGATATCTGCAGGTCATAACGGAACACAGGGCAATCACGGCGCTTAGAACGACAGGTACCTGATATCTGCAGGTCATAACGGAACACAGGGCAATCACGGCGCTTAGAACGACAGGTACCTGATATCTGCAGGTCATAACGGAACACAGGGCAATCACGGCGCTTAGAACGACAGGTACCTGATATCTGCAGGTCATAACGGAACACAGGGCAATCACGGCGCTTATAACGACAGGTACCTGATATCTGCAGGTCATAACGGAACACTAGGGCAATCACGGCGCTTAGAACGACAGGTACCTGACTATTGCTGGTCACTAGACGTGAACCAGTGGCAATCGACGTGTATCGTAGACTGCCTGGTAGATGCTGAGTTCGTTGCGGGGGCATAACATTCAGATGGTGGGTATGCTCATTAACGGAACAGTACGGCTAGGTAGGGTGTGAACGCCGTGTACTTGGTAGAAGCTCTCAAAGTTTGGAGGAAGCTGCTTGCCTCATACTTGTACTGTATTAAGACGGAAGGCAGGGCATAGGTGCCAGTGCAGCAGGACTGTGTTACGTCAAACCACGGTACGGCGGACTTGATCGTTTTACTGTCCCAGTTGGAACTCCAAATACGCAAAACACAGACTGACTGATACTAAATATTAATGGCGGACTTCACGTCTTGAGAAGCTGATAGTTCCTCAGGTAGTCAAGTAATTCCCAGCGTTTTATAGAACACAAACGTTCATTTCTGTGCTCACATCACCCCCCCCCTCCGTTTGTCCTAGACCCCGGCCAGATTAATCCACTACACACTGTCCCATCCTTTCCTTTATGCTCCATATTACTGTCACAGTCTCACCTACGCCGAAGCCATCCCAGTGGTCTCTGTCCTTCAAGTCTGCCACAGAACCTTGCACGTATTTCTCACTTCCCCCATGCGTGCCAGTGCCTCGCCCATCTGATAGTTTTTCATGTGTTCGCCCGAATACTATTTGTTGAGGAGTACATATCAGCCTTGCTCAGCCCTTCTGACATCCTTACAGGCCAAAATATCGTTTAAGCGCACCATTTTGAAGCATTCCAGCTTGTGTTTCACCCCTTCAGGTCACAGCCACATAAGACAAGCAGGCAGTGTTAAGTTCTGTATATTTTGATCGTTATGATGTTTAGCTAGGACATAGGAAGATATCGAAATCAAAATTAGATACCCGAAAAATTTGCCAGAGCATTTTACATGTAGACGCTTGCTACATTTTACATGTAGACGCTTGCTACATTTTACATGTAGACGCTTGCTACATTTTACATGTAGACGCTTGCTACATTTTACATGTAGACGCTTGCTACATTTTACATTAGACGCTTGCTACATTTCATATGACGCTTGCAAATACATTAGAGCTTGCTACTTACATATAACGCTTGTACATCACTTCAATCCGTCTGCCTGTCGCCTATGAAACATTATGATGTGACTGGATCTTGTGTGTGGGCGTGACACTGCCTAAAGGATCTTGTGTGTGGGCGTGACACTGCCTAAAGGATCTTGTGTGTGGGCGTGACACTGCCTAAAGGATCTTGTGTGTGGGCGTGACACTGCCTAAAGGATCTTGTGTGTGGGCGTTACACTGCCTAAAGGATCTTGTGTGTGGGCGTGACACTGCCTAAAGGATCTTGTGTGTGGGCGTGACACTGCCTAAAGGATCTTGTGTGTGGGCGTGACACTGCCTAAAGGATCTTGTGTGTGGGCGTTACACTGCCTAAAGGATCTTGTGTGTGGGCGTGACACTGCCTAAAGGATCTTGTGTGTGGGCGTGACACTGCCTAAAGGATCTTGTGTGTGGGCGTTACACTGCCTAAAGGATCTTGTGTGTGGGCGTTACACTGCCTAAAGGATCTTGGTGTGGGCGTGACACTGCCTAAAGGATCTTGTGTGTGGGCGTGACACTGCCTAAAGGATCTTGTGTGTGGGCGTGACACTGACTAAAGGATCTTGTGTGTGGGCGTGACACTGCCTAAAGGATCTTGTGTGTGGGCGTGACACTGCCTAAAGGATCTTGTGTGTGGGCGTGACACTGCCTAAAGGATCTTGTGTGTGGGCGTGACACTGCCTAAAGGATCTTGTGTGTGGGCGTGACACTGCCTAAAGGATCTTGTGTGTGGGCGTGACACTGCCTAAAGGATCTTGTGTGTGGGCGTTACACTGCCTAAAGGATCTTGTGTGTGGGCGTGACACTGCCTAAAGGATCTTGTGTGTGGGCGTGACACTGCCTAAAGGATCTTGTGTGTGGGCGTGACACTGCCTAAAGGATCTTGTGTGTGGGCGTGACACTGCCTAAAGGATCTTGTGTGTGGGCGTGACACTGCCTAAAGGATCTTGTGTGTGGGCGTGACACTGCCTAAAGGATCTTGTGTGTGGCGTGACACTCTAAGGATTTGTGTGTGGCGTACACTGCCTAAAGGATCTTGTGTGTGGGCGTGACACTGCCTAAAGGATCTTGTGTGTGGGGCGTTACACTGCCTAAAGGATCTTGTGTGTGGGCGTACACTGCCTAAAGGATCTTGTGTGTGGGCGTGACACTGCCTAAAGGATCTTGTGTGTGGGCGTGACACTGCCTAAGGATCTTGTGTGTGGCGTGACACTGCCTAAAGGATCTTGTGTGTGGGCGTGACACTGCCTAAAGGATCTTGTGTGTGGGCGTGACACTGCCTAAAGGATCTTGTGTGTGGGCGTGACACTGCCTAAAGGATCTTGTGTGTGGGCGTGACACTGCCTAAAGGATCTTGTGTGTGGGCGTGACACTGCCTAAAGGATCTTGTGTGTGGGCGTGACACTGCCTAAAAGGATCTCTTGTGTGTGGGCGTGACACTGCCTAAAGGATCTTGTGTGTGGGCGTTACACTGCCTAAAGGATCTTGTGTGTGGGCGACATGCCTAGGACTGTGTGGCGTGACACTGCCTAAAGGATCTTGTGTGTGGTGACATGACTAAACATGCTAATAAAGGATCTTGTGTGTGGGCGTGACACTGCCTAAGGATCTTGTGTGTGGGCGTGACACTGCCTAAAGGATCTTGTGTGTGGGCGTGACACTGCCTAAAGGATCTGTGTGTGGCGTGACACTGCTAAAGGATCTTGTGTGTGGACGTGACACTGCCTAAAGGATCTTGTGTGTGGCGTGACACTGCCAAAGGATCATGTGTGTAGGCTTGACACGCCTAAAGGATATTGTGTGTGGCGTGACACTGCCTAAAGGATCTTGTGTGTGGGCGTGACAATGCCTAAAGGATCTTGTGTGTGGGCGTGGCACTGCCTAAAGGATCTTGTGTGTGGGCGTGACACTGCCTAAAGGATCTTGTGTGTGGCGTGACACTGCCTAAAGGATCTTGTGTGGCGTGACACTGCCTAAAGGATCTTGTGTGTGGGCGTGACACTGCCTAAAGGATCTTGTGTGGGCGTGACACTGCCTAAGGATCTTGAGTGTGGCGTGACACTGCCTAAAGGAAGCAATAATAATAATAATAATATAATAATTAAGTGTTTGTAGAATATACTCAATGGTTTTGCAGACTTCATAGACGGAGTGCATGTAAGCAGTCCTATGTGTAGACAGGTAAAGACGTACACATGTACATATCTGTGTATCAGCGTACATATCTGTGTATCAGTGTATATATCTGTGTATCAGTGTACATATCTGTGTATCAGTGTACATATATGTGTATCAGTGTACATATCTGTGTATCAGTGTATATATCTGTGTATCAGTGTACATATCTGTGTATCAGTGTACATATATGTGTATCAGTGTACATATCTGTGTATCAGTGTACATATCTGTGTATCAGTGTACATATATGTGTATCAGTGTACATATCTGTGTATCAGTGTACATATCTGTGTATCAGTGTACATATATGTGTATCAGTGTTCATATCTGTGTATCAGTGTACATATATGTGTATCAGTGTACATATATGTGTATCAGTGTACATATCTGTGTATCAGTGTACATATCTGTGTATCAGTGTACATATATGTGTATCAGTGTACATATCTGTGTATCAGTGTACATATCTGTGTATCAGTGTACATATATGTGTATCAGTGTACATATATGTGTATCAGTGTACATATCTGTGTATCAGTGTACATATCTGTGTATCAGTGTACATATATGTGTATCAGTGTACATATCTGTGTATCAGTGTACATATCTGTGTATCAGTGTACATATATGTGTATCAGTGTACATATCTGTGTATCAGTGTACATAATATGTGTATCAGTGTACATATATGTGTATCAGTGTACATATCTGTGTATCAGTGTACATATCTGTGTATCAGTGTACATTATATGTGTATCAGTGTACATATATGTGTATCAGTGTACATATCTGTGTATCAGTGTACATATATGTGTATCAGTGTACATATATGTGTATCAGTGTACATATCTGTGTATCAGTGTACATATCTGTGTATCATGTGTACATATCTGTGTATCAGTGTACATATCTGTGTATCATGTACATATCTGTGTATCAGTGTACATATGTGTGTATCAGTGTACATATCTTGTATCAGTGACCACATCAGGCACAACCAGCAGACAGTCCGATTAATTATGCTAATGGCATGATGCTAATGCATGACTTATCTGCAGGCTTTCGTGTTGCAGTTTTTGGCAGTGACAAGTGAGCGTTTGTGTTGTGTTACATTTGATTTATTTACATAAACAAATGCACAAACCGAGCTCAATATGCGTGACAGTTTAAGATATTGGCGTCCCTATCTGGCGTGTCATAAGGAAATCGGGCCCAACTATCAGCAGTGATACACTGACATCTAGTGAACACATCTCGTAATGTCAATAGTGCACCAGAAGCATAACACCTCGTATATTCCTCGGAAGTAATGACTAAGACAGGATAGCCTATTTACCTTTAAACTCCGAAACTGACGGCGTCAATACTGGATGGCGGAAGAGTGCACAGTTTTAAGCTGCGGCCGTTTTATCATCGCGTAAAAAGCCCCGGTACCCCCCAGTACGTAAGGAATGAGATGCTGGTGTCCGACGTAGCACGAACGACTGCATCGTTTGTCGGATTCCATAAAACGTGGTTTTGGAGTTTTGTACAAAAACTTGTGAGGAAAACGGCTCAGAGAATCGCGAATGTTCAGCGTTACGCTCCGTACTTCTTGACGCAGTTTGGGTGACATTCGGCACATAAATCTGCACGTGATACCGTCACGTGTCTGCAGGTGTAACGAAATTTGTTGTTCGGTGAGACAAATACGTTTCTTATAGGCATGGATAAATTGTTGCCCATGTTCACAGCACTTGGCGTCCGGTTTCGATACAAGAAGCACACAAACATTCGTGTGATAGAGTGCAAGTTACGTGACATTCTGCACCGCATAGGACATTATTGAGTGCAAGTTACGTGACATTCTGCACCGCATAGGACATTATTGAGTGCAAGTTACGTGACATTCTGCACCGCATAGGACATTATTGAGTGCAAGTTACGTGACATTCTGCACCGCATAGGACATTATTGAGTGCAAGTTACGTGACATTCTGCACGCATAGGACATTATTGAGTGCAAGTTACGTGACATTCTGCACCGCATAGGACATTATTGAGTGCAAGTTACGTGACTTCCGTGGACATTTTAGTGCGTTGTACTTCTGCACCGCATAGGACATTATTGAGTGCAAGTTACGTGACATTCTGCACCGCATAGGACATTATTGAGTGCAAGTTACGTGACATTCTGCACCGCATAGGACATTATTGAGTGCAAGTTACGTGACATTCTGCACCGCATAGGACATTATTGAGTGCAAGTTACGTGACATTCTGCACCGCATAGGACATTATTGAGTGCAAGTTACGTGACATTCTGCACCGCATAGGACATTATTGAGTGCAAGTTACGTGACATTCTGCACCGCATAGGACATTATTGAGTGCAAGTTACGTGACATTCTGCACCGCATAGGACATTATTGAGTGCAAGTTACGTGACATTCTGCACCGCATAGGACATTATTGAGTGCAAGTTACGTGACATTCTGCACCGCATAGGACATTATTGAGTGCAAGTTACGTGACATTCTGCACCGCATAGGACATTATTGAGTGCAAGTTACGTGACATTCTGCACCGCATAGGACATTATTGAGTGCAAGTTACGTGACATTCTGCACGCATAGGACATTATTGAGTGCAAGTTACGTGACATTCTGCACCGCATAGGACATTATTGAGTGCAAGTTACGTGACATTCTGCACCGCATAGGACATTATTGAGTGCAAGTTACGTGACATTCTGCACCGCATAGGACATTATTGAGTGCAAGTTACGTGACATTCTGCACCGCATTAGGACATTATTGAGTGCAAGTTACGTGACATTCTGCACCGCATAGGACATTATTGAGTGCAAGTTACGTGACATTCTGCACCGCATAGGACATTATTGAGTGCAAGTTACGTGACATTCTGCACCGCATAGGACATTATTGAGTGCAAGTTACGTGACATTCTGCACCGCATAGGACATTATTGAGTGCAAGTTACGTGACATTCTGCACGCATAGGACATTATTGAGTGCAAGTTACGTGACATTCTGCACCGCATAGGACATTATTGAGTGCAAGTTACGTGACATTCTGCACCGCATAGGACATTATTGAGTGCAAGTTACGTGACATTCTGCACCGCATAGGACATTATTGAGTGCAAGTTACGTGACATTCTGCACCGCATAGGACATTATTGAGTGCAAGTTACGTGACATTCTGCACGCATAGGACATTATTGAGTGCAAGTTACGTGACATTCTGCACCGCATAGGACATTATTGAGTGCAAGTTACGTGACATTCTGCACCGCATAGGACATTATTGAGTGCAAGTTACGTGACATTCTGCACCGCATAGGACATTATTGAGTGCAAGTTACGTGACATTCTGCACCGCATAGGACATTATTGAGTGCAAGTTACGTGACATTCTGCACCGCATAGGACATTATTGAGTGCAAGTTACGTGACATTCTGCACGCATAGGACATTATTGAGTGCAAGTTACGTGACATTCTGCACGCATAGGACATTATTGAGTGCAAGTTACGTGACATTCTGCACGCATAGGACATTATTGAGTGCAAGTTACGTGACATTCTGCACCGCATATGACATTATTGAGTGCAAGTTACGTGACATTCTGCACGCATAGAACATTATTGAGTGCAAGTTACGTGACATTCTGCACCGCATAGGACATTATTGAGTGCAAGTTACGTGACATTCTGCACGCATAAGACATTATTGAGTGCAAGTTACGTGACATTCTGCACCGCATATGACATTATTGAGTGCAAGTTACGTGACATTTTGCACGCATAGAACATTATTGAGTGCAAGTTACGTGACATTCTGCACCGCATAGGACATTATTGAGTGCAAGTTACGTGACATTCTGCACGCATAGGACATTATTGAGTGCAAGTTACGTGACATTCTGCACCGCATATGACATTATTGAGTGCAAGTTACGTGACATTCTGCACGCATAGGACATTATTGAGTGCAAGTTACGTGACATTCTGCACCGCATAGGACATTATTGAGTGCAAGTTACGTGACATTCTGCACGCATAGGACATTATTCACGAATGTAAACACAAATTTGCCAGCATTTTGTATATTTTGCATCCGATTTGTTAAAATCCAGTCCACGGAATATATCCAGAAGGTCTGCGCAGTCGCTGTTTTGTTGAAGTCTGCGCAGTTTAAGTCACACGAGTACTTAGGATGGTAAATGTATGTCTGTCCGTACTTTGATCGTTTATTGTCCAAACTGGGTGAAAATTTGCATAAGAAATCTGCAGTAATTGTTTGAGAATTTGTGAGTTTCACGGACAAAAGCTTGTCTTTCTTGTCTACTTCAGTCTGAGCTCTACGCACTCACTGTAAGTGTAGATGGTTATTGTTGCACCTGATTACACTCAGACACACACACATACACTCGTTAGGAGTCCTCTGGATGAGGGATCGGCCCGCAAAGACTTTTTCATAGACGTAAATCAAATTACATTTACGCTTGCACATGAAAATAGTATGAAACTTTTAAAGTGAAGAACTGATAGGCAAGTCTGTGAACTGCGTCACGGGGAGATCGATCGTAGTCTTGTTCTAACGGGCTGACTGTTTAGTTGTGGTGCAGGTTGAGCTCATTGTCTTGAAGCGCTGTGATTAAGTGCTTTGACATCAATACAGTGTCACTGGCTGCTACTTTGACATCAATACAGTGTCACTGACTGCTACTTTGACATCAATACAGTGTCACTGGCTGCTACTTTGACATCAATACAGTGTCACTGGCTGCTACTTTGACATCAATATAGTGTCACTGGCTGCTACTTTGACATCAATACAGTGTCACTGACTGCTACTTTGACATCAATACAGTGTCACTGGCTGCTACTTTGACATCAATACAGTGTCACTGGCTGCTACTTTGACATCAATACAGTGTCACTGACTGCTACTTTGACATCAATACAGTGTCACTGGCTGCTACTTTGACATCAATACAGTGTCACTGGCTGCTACTTTGACATCAATACAGTGTCACTGGCTGCTACTTTGACATCAATACAGTGTCACTTGCTGCTACTTTGACATCAATACAGTGTCACTGGCTGCTACATTGACATCAATACAATGTCACTGGCTGCTACTTTGACATCAATACAGTGTCACTGGCTGCTACTTTGACATCAATACAGTGTCACTGGCAGCTACTTTGACATCAATACAGTGTCACTGACTGCTACTTTGATATCAATAGTGTCACTTGCTGCTACTTTGACATCAATACAGTGTCACTGACTGCTACTTTGATATCAATAGTGTCACTTGCTGCTACTTTGACATCAATACAGTGTCACTGGCTGCTACTTTGACATCAATACAGTGTCACTGGCAGCTACTTTGACATCATACAGTGTCACTGACTGCTACTTTGATATCAATAGTGTCACTTGCTGCTACTTTGACATCAATACAGTGTCACTGACTGCTACTTTGATATCAATAGTGTCACTTGCTGCTACTTTGACATCAATACAGTGTCACTGACTGCTACTTTGATATCAATAGTGTCACTTGCTGCTACTTTGACATCAATACAGTGTCACTGGCTGCTACTTTGATATCAATACAGTGTCACTGGCTGCTACTTTGACATCAATACAGTGTCACTTGCTGCTACTTTGACATCAATACAGTGTCACTGGCTGCTACTTTGACATCAATACAGTGTCACTTGCTGCTACTTTGACATCAATACAGTGTCACTGGCTGCTACTTTGACATCAATACAGTGTCACTTGCTGCTACTTTGACATCAATACAGTGTCACTGACTGCTACTTTGATATCAATAGTGTCACTTGCTGCTACTTTGACATCAATACAGTGTCACTGGCTGCTACTTTGATATCAATAGTGTCACTGGCTGCTACTTTGACATCAATACAGTGTCACTTGCTGCTACTTTGACATCAATACAGTGTCACTGGCAGCTACTTTGACATCAATACAGTGTCACTGACTGCTACTTTGATATCAATAGTGTCACTTGCTGCTACTTTGACATCAATACAGTGTCACTGGCTGCTACTTTGATATCAATAGTGTCACTGGCTGCTACTTTGACATCAATACAGTGTCACTTGCTGCTACTTTGACATCAATACAGTGTCACTGGCAGCTACTTTGACATCAATACAGTGTCACTGACTGCTACTTTGATATCAATAGTGTCACTTGCTGCTACTTTGACATCAATACAGTGTCACTGACTGCTACTTTGATATCAATAGTGTCACTTGCTGCTACTTTGACATCAATACAGTGTCACTGGCTGCTACTTTGATATCAATAGTGTCACTTGCTGCTACTTTGACATCAATACAGTGTCACTGACTGCTACTTTGATATCAATAGTGTCACTTGCTGCTACTTTGACATCAATACAGTGTCACTGGCTGCTACTTTGATATCAATAGTGTCACTGACTGCTACTTTGACATCAATACAGTGTCACTGGCTGCTACTTTGATATCAATACAGTGTCACTGGCTGCTACTTTGACATCAATACAGTGTCACTGACTGCTACTTTGATATCAATAGTGTCACTTGCTGCTACTTTGACATCAATACAGTGTCACTGACTGCTACTTTGATATCAATAGTGTCACTTGCTGCTACTTTGACATCAATACAGTGTCACTGGCTGCTACTTTGATATCAATAGTGTCACTGACTGCTACTTTGATATCAATAGTGTCACTGGCTGCTACTTTGATATCAATAGTGTCACTGGCTGCTACTTTGATATCAATAGTGTCACTGGCTGCTACTTTGACATCAATACAGTGTCACTGACTGCTACTTTGATATCAATAGTGTCACTTGCTGCTACTTTGACATCAATACAGTGTCACTGACTGCTACTTTGATATCAATAGTGTCACTTGCTGCTACTTTGACATCAATACAGTGTCACTGGCTGCTACTTTGATATCAATAGTGTCACTGACTGCTACTTTGACATCAATACAGTGTCACTGGCTGCTACTTTGATATCAATACAGTGTCACTGGCTGCTACTTTGACATCAATACAGTGTCACTGACTGCTACTTTGATATCAATAGTGTCACTTGCTGCTACTTTGACATCAATACAGTGTCACTGACTGCTACTTTGATATCAATAGTGTCACTTGCTGCTACTTTGACATCAATACAGTGTCACTGACTGCTACTTTGACATCAATACAGTGTCACTGGCTGCTACTTTGATATCAATACAGTGTCACTGGCTGCTACTTTGACATCAATAGTGTCACTTGCTGCTACTTTGACATCAATACAGTGTCACTTGCTGCTACTTTGATATCAATAGTGTCACTTGCTGCTACTTTGACATCAATACAGTGTCACTTGCTGCTACTTTGACATCAATACAGTGTCACTGGCTGCTACTTTGATATCAATAGTGTCACTTGCTGCTACTTTGACATCAATACAGTGTCACTTGCTGCTACTTTGACATCAATACAGTGTCACTGGCTGCTACTTTGATATCAATAGTGTCACTTGCTGCTACTTTGACATCAATACAGTGTCACTGGCTGCTACTTTGACATCAATACAGTGTCACTGGCTGCTACTTTGACATCAATACAGTGTCACTGGCTGCTACTTTGACATCAATACAGTGTCACTGGCAGCTACTTTGACATCAATACAGTGTCACTGGCTGCTACTTTGATATCAATAGTGTCACTTGCTGCTACTTTGACATCAATACAGTGTCACTGACTGCTACTTTGATATCAATAGTGTCACTTGCTGCTACTTTGACATCAATACAGTGTCACTGGCTGCTACTTTGACATCAATACAGTGTCACTTGCTGCTACTTTGACATCAATACAGTGTCACTGACTGCTACTTTGATATCAATAGTGTCACTTGCTGCTACTTTGACATCAATACAGTGTCACTGGCTGCTACTTTGACATCAATACAGTGTCACTGGCTGCTACTTTGACATCAATACAGTGTCACTGGCTGCTACTTTGACATCAATACAGTGTCACTGACTGCTACTTTGACATCAATACAGTGTCACTGGCTGCTACTTTGACATCAATACAGTGTCACTGGCTGCTACTTTGACATCAATACAGTGTCACTGGCTGCTACTTTGACATCAATACAGTGTCACTGGCTGCTACTTTGACATCAATACAGTGTCACTTGCTGCTACTTTGACATCAATACAGTGTCACTGGCTGCTACTTTGACATCAATACAGTGTCACTGGCTGCTACTTTGACATCAATACAGTGTCACTGGCTGCTACTTTGACATCAATACAGTGTCACTGGCAGCTACTTTGACATCAATACAGTGTCACTGGCTGCTACTTTGATATCAATAGTGTCACTTGCTGCTACTTTGACATCAATACAGTGTCACTGGCTGCTACTTTGACATCAATACAGTGTCACTGGCTGCTACTTTGACATCAATACAGTGTCACTGACTGCTACTTTGACATCAATACAATGTCACTGGCTGCTACTTTGACATCAATACAGTGTCACTGACTGCTACTTTGACATCAATACAGTGTCATTGGCTGCTACTTTGACATCAATACAGTGTCACTGGCTGCTACTTTGACATCAATACAGTGTCACTGGCTGCTACTTTGACATCAATACAGTGTCACTGGCTGCTACTTTGACATCAATACAGTGTCACTGACTGCTACTTTGACATCAATACAGTGTCACTGACTGCTACTTTGACATCAATACAGTGTCACTGGCTGCTACTTTGACATCAATACAGTGTCACTGGCTGCTACTTTGACATCAATACAATGTCACTGGCTGCTACTTTGACATCAATACAGTGTCACTGGCTGCTACTTTGACATCAATACAGTGTCACTGGCTCCTCCTGACTCTTAGAGTAAGCAGTAATAATTTTCATAAACGTAATTAACAAACTCCTTGGTTCCTGTTAGGAACCTTATTTGTACACTCAACTTTTGGGGGGGAGGGTGGTGAAGGGCCCCACAGCAGATGCTACGGACGCACCGCAGCCTTGAGGCTTATTGTGCAACACTGTGATGAAGATGATTAGTGTTTTTCATTTTTCCAAGTAATGGAGCACCGGTGGAATGAAATTGAAAGGGGAAACCGAAGTACTAGGGGAAAAATCTGTCCCAGTGCCACTTTGTCCACCACAAATCCCACATGAACCGACCAGGGATCGAAACCGGGCCTCCGCGGTGAGAGGCCGGCGACTAACCGCCTGAGCCATGGCACGGTCAGATTCAACCTAAGTAAAACTAGAACTTGAATGTTTCATTGTGGAGTTTCACAGTTTGCCCGACTGCTGAGTACTCGTACAGGTGACATTTACAGACACACAAGGCGCAGTTTGCCCGACCGCTGAGTACTCGTACAGGTGACATTTACAGACACACAAGGCGCAGTTTGCCCGACCGCTGAGTACTCGTACAGGTGACATTTACAGACACACAAGGCGCAGTTTGCCCGACCGCTGAGTACTCGTACAGGTGACATTTACAGACACACAAGGCGCAGTTTGCCCGACCGCTGAGTACTCGTACAGGTGACATTTACCGACACACAAGGCGCAGTTTGCCCGACCGCTGAGTACTCGTACAGGTGACATTTACGACACACAAGGCGCAGTTTGCCCGACCGCTGAGTACTCGTACAGGTGACATTTACAGACACACAAGGCGCAGTTTGCCCGACCGCTGAGTACTCGTACAGGTGACATTTACAGACACACAAGGCGCAGTTTGCCCGACCGCTGAGTACTCGTACAGGTGACATTTACAGACACACAAGGCGCAGTTTGCCCGACCGCTGAGTACTCGTACAGGTGACATTTACAGATACACAAGGCGCAGTTTGCCCGACCGCTGAGTACTCGTACAGGTGACATTTACCGACACACAAGGCGCAGTTTGCCCGACCGCTGAGTACTCGTACAGGTGACATTTACCGACACACAAGGACGCAGTTTGCCCGACCACTGAGTACTCGTACAGGTGACATTTACAGACACACATGGCGCAGTTTGCCCGACCGCTGAGTACTCGTACAGGTGACATTTACAGACACACAAGGCGCAGTTTGCCCGCAGCCTTTCTGTGAGTATTCCTGCGAGATGCAGCGTGACGACGTAGCTAGACGTCCCATGAGAACCTTGCGTTCGAGCTTTTGGAAAGCTTCTTGACAGTCGTCGCGTACTGTCAGGTACTTTGCAAACAGCACACAAGCGCTTTGCCCGACCGCTGCTGCGTGTTTATAAGACCTCGCTTTTAGTAATTCAATTATATGTAGCTGAAGACAGAAGGTCTTTCGACAGAGTTAATTGGAAATGAGGGAGAAGTAATTAAAGGAAGAGATGTAACGCAGTGAGGAAGAGGCGGTTGATGCAAGGCGGTACCTAAATAAACAGGAATAAGAAATTGGAGAGGGGCAAATAAGTAAAAGAAGTAAATGGATAAAGAAGAAGCCCCAGAATACTCACTACACTACACAATACTCCACTACACTACACAGTACTCCACTACACTACACAATACTCCACTACACTACACAACTCCACTACACTACACATACTCACTACATACACAATACTCCACTACACTACACAATACTCACTACACTACAAATCACTCCATTATCCTAACTACACAATACTCCACTACACTACACAATACTCCACTACACTCACAATACTCCACTACACTACACAATACTCCCACTACATAAACTACAATACTCCACTACACTACACAATACTCCACTACATACACAATTACTCCACTACACTACACAATACTACCACTACACTACACAATACTCCACTACACTACACAATACTCCACTACACTACACAATACTCCACTAACAACTACCAACAATACTCCACTACACTACACAATACTCCACTACACTACACAATACTCCACTACACTACACATACTCCACTACACTACACAATACTCCACTACACTACACAATACTCCACTACACTACACAATACTCCACTACACTACACAATACTCCACTACACTACACAATACTCCACTACACTACACATACTCCTACACTACACATACTCCATACACTACAGTTCCACTATAACTGTCCCGCAGTAATGAAAATAATATATATATATATATATATATCGATACTGATTGATTTTTTTCAATAGCTATAACAGCCCCAAGTGGGCCTAGCCGTCCTCATTGTCGAGGCTTCACGATCACAAACTCAGACACACCACGCTCGGTTGGACTCCTCTGGACGAGTGATCAGCCCGTCGCAGAGACCTCTACCTGACAACACACAGCACTCACAACAGACAAACATCCATGCCCCGGTAGGATTCGAACCCACAATCCCAGCAAGCGAACGGCCGCAGACCCACGCCTTAGACCGCGCGGCCACTGGGATCGGCACTGATTGATTACAGTCGGTAATATCGATACTAATCAATTACAATCCTAATATGTTGTGTTCGGCGATCAACTTGCTTTTGGTTCAGCGCTACCTCGCACGGCGCAGGGTGTGACTCACTCACTATCACTCACGCAATGACACCAGCTGTATTGTACATAGAGATATGTGGCACGACGCAGAGCGGACTGAGTGTCGTGCACAGGCAGAGCAGGACTGAGTGTTGCGTGGCACGACGGCAGGACCTCAGGGCACAGTGCCAGGGTCTGACAGGCTTCATGCTGTGGCTGTTTCTAGGCGCTTTCGCAAAATTTCGAAAAGCGACTGTTAGCTTCGTAATGTCTGTCCGTCCGCATGGAACAACTCAGCTCCCACGGGACGGATTTCATGAAATTTGTTATTTGTGTATTGTTAAAACTGTCGAGAAAATTCAATTTTCATTAAAATCTGACTAGAATAGTGGGAAGACGTCGAATCAGAAATGTTTCAGACAAAAGTTGTAAGGAAAATCAAAACACACATTTTATGTTCAATAACATTTTTCCGAAAATCGTGCCGTTTATGAGGTAATTGTGGAAAAATATGGTACAGCCAGACAGGCCACAATGACAATATAATACGGCGCATGCGCTTTGCGTGCTGGATAACTAAGGCTACAGACACACACTGAGAATATGTAAAGGTAAAGCTCACCCTAGAACAGGCCATGAAGGCCCAGAGGGGGAGTAGAGGTATAGCTCTACTCTTTCTTTAACCTCGGCGCTAAATGGGGGTGGGTGGTCAGCGCCACGCCCCGGCCGCTTTACCCCCGGGAATGACACGGTACCCATTGTACAGGAGGCTGGGTGGGGGTCTGGACGCGTAAGGAAAATATCTTCGCCACCGGGATTCGATCCCCGGACCGTCCAGTCCGTAACAAGTCGCTATACCGACTGAGCCATCGCGGCCCACCATACACAGAATATGTAACACTTATTGCTTCATAAGTGTCCGTCTGAGCTCGTACAATGTTTTACGGCGACACTTACAAAAAGTGACAAACTGCGCAGCGACTGACTGTCATTACGATCTGTTCAGCCAAACTGTACGTCTAAAGTAGGCCACGAGCAAACAAATATTCTTTTGTTTCAATGCAGCGTTTATGTGTGACGTGTGAAAAGATTGAAAATTAGTCGGAATGTAATTTATTTCAAAAACTTGTACGTGTAATTTGCATTGTTCTGGTGACAATACCATAAAAGCATTGTTGCGCAGCACTCAATATTTTTGTATATTTGACAGTGACATGTAGCTCAAGAACAACGCCCACAGAATGCATTGTTGTGTTTACACTGCAAAATGGTTACGCGGACGCGCCACAGTGTTACGTTACACGTACATTGACTGTCTTGTATTGTTGCAGTGAGCGTGCAGAAATACGCTGTGAGTCGCTTTACTCTGACGTCACGTGCACGTGACAACACGTGTCTACTGCCATTCGTTGGCCACAGCCGGAGTTGCCACAAAAGCAGCTTCCAAGATACAGCACACTGTCACAAGATACAGCACACTGTCACAAGATACAGCACACTGTCAGAAGATACAGCACACTGTCACAAGATACAGCACACTGTCACAAGATACAGCACACTGTCAGCGACATGTTGACTGTAGTTCAGGCAGTTACGTCTGTCTGTCTGTCTGTTGTGACGTCTTTATTCGTCTGTTGTTTTCTTTTTGCAATAGAGAACAAGTCCTCTATCGTATGGATAGTTTATTGTGTCCTTTACTGCCGCGTAACACACGTGGACGCGGAGACACGGGTTCGATCCCAGGTCAGTCAATGTGGGATTTGTGGTGGACAAAGCGGCACTGGGACAGGTTTTTCCCCGAGTACTGCGGTTTTCCCCTGTCAATTTCATTCCATCGGTGCTCCATTATTTGGAAAAATTAAAAAAATCTGATCATCTTCATCACAGTGTTGCACAATAAGCCTTAAGGCTGCGGTGCGTCCGTAGCTTCTGCTGCGGGGCCCTTCACAAAATAAAGTGGATAAGTTCTGTGTATTACGTCTGTATTTCTGGGTTCGAGCTGTTTCTGCAATGTACGTAGCCGTGAAGCTAAAATTAAGTCTTACGACTTCTTTACAGGATAAACAATCAATATTCAATTCTGCAGTCTGCCTTACGACGGTCCGTAGCCTCTTCAAAACCGAGTTCTCCACACATTGCGATCTAGTGCTTCCTCTTTCAATTCACAATATCTTATGTTTTCCTTAAGGTCATCCAGTTGCTGCTTATAATCAATATAATTAACAACATTTCACGTTATTATCACCGTGCGTATATAAGCTGATAATTAGTAATAATTATGCAGCAAATGCACTTTTTGGGAAACAGCTGCTAGTTGTCTATATTCCACCTCCTACATGTTTCGGCCCATCCAGGCCATTATCCGTCCATAATTCAAAAGAAGTTACGTGATGTTGCTCAGTACTGTACAGTGTTGCATGCACCTTGACGTTCACAGTACATTCACAGTGCAGAACACACAGCTGTACAATAGCTACTGCACGTATCTCTTATGAACGACACACTCTCTGGACCGCTTCTTTATTCGTACATACACACATAGGATGTTCTGGTAAAGCTAAGAGCTCCTCAATTAGTCAAGCAATTCCACTATGTTGTGGAACTCGAACGTTCATCAACGTGCTTACAAAAGCCCTTCACTTCTCTTTATCCTAAACCTTATTAATCCAGTCCACGTGCTCCAATTCTGTTTCTTTTAGGCACTTTTTAATATTATCCTCCCATCTACGCTTAGATCTTCAAAGTGGTCTCTGTATTTCAGGTTTCAAACCAAAACCGGTACGCATTTCTTTCTCCCCTATATGTTCTAATCACCCAAATCCACTGTCTAACATTCCGACAGTCACTCAATCATTGGCCTCATTGTCAATGTAGCAAGTTGTTTAGTTATCATTGCTTCTTTACCTCAGTTCTGCTAACTTAGCTTGGACCCTGATCTGTTGCAGACGTCAGACCGTTGTGCTAACTTAGCTTGGACACTGATCTGTTGCAGACGTCAGACCGTTGTGCTAACTTAGCTTGGACACTGATCTGTTGCAGACGTCAGACCGTTGTGCTAACTTAGCTTGGACACTGATCTGTTGCAGACGTCAGACGTCAGACCGTTGTGCTAACTTAGCTTGGACACTGATCTGTTGCAGACGTCAGACCGTTGTGCTAACTTAGCTTGGACACTGATCTGTTGCAGACGTCAGACCGTTGTGCTAACTTAGCTTGGACACTGATCTGTTGCAGACGTCAGACGTCAGACCGTTGTGCTAACTTAGCTTGGACACTGATCTGTTGCAGACGTCAGACGTCAGACCGTTGTTCTAACTTAGCTTGGACACTGATCTGTTGCAGACGTCAGACGTCAGACCGTTGTGCTAACTTAGCTTGGACACTGATCTGTTGCAGACGTCATACCGTTGTGCTAACTTAGCTTGGACACTGATCTGTTGCAGACGTCAGACCGTTGTGCTAACTTAGCTTGGACACTGATCTGTTGCAGACGTCAGACCGTTGTGCTAACTTAGCTTGGACACTGATCTGTTGCAGACGTCAGACCGTTGTGCTAACTTAGCTTGGACACTGATCTGTTGCAGACGTCAGACCGTTGTGCTAACTTAGCTTGGACACTGATCTGTTGCAGACGTCAGACGTCAGACCGTTGTGCTAACTTAGCTTGGACACTGATCTGTTGCAGACGTCAGACGTCAGACCGTTGTTCTAACTTAGCTTGGACACTGATCTGTTGCAGACGTCAGACGTCAGACCGTTGTGCTAACTTAGCTTGGACACTGATCTGTTGCAGACGTCATACCGTTGTGCTAACTTAGCTTGGACACTGATCTGTTGCAGACGTCAGACCGTTGTGCTAACTTAGCTTGGACACTGATCTGTTGCAGACGTCAGACGTCATACCGTTGTGCTAACTTAGCTTGGACACTGATCTGTTGCAGACGTCAGACGTCATACCGTTGTGCTAACTTAGCTTGGACACTGATCTGTTGCAGACGTCAGACCGTTGTGCTAACTTAGCTTGGAC
Organism: Reticulitermes speratus; assembly: GCA_021186555.1. NCBI lineage: Eukaryota > Metazoa > Arthropoda > Insecta > Blattodea > Rhinotermitidae > Reticulitermes > Reticulitermes speratus. The sequence goes on along the minus strand of JAJKFL010000237.1, from coordinate 1,463,200 downwards.
ACTGATCTGTTGCAGACGTCAGACCGTTGTGCTAACTTAGCTTGGACACTGATCTGTTGCAGACGTCAGACCGTTGTGCTAACTTAGCTAGGGCACTGATCTGTTGCAGACGTCAGACCGTTGTGCTAACTTAGCTTGGGCCCTGATCTGTTGCAGACTTCAGACCGTTGTGCTAACTTAGCTTGTACACTGATCTGTTGCAGACGTCAGACCGTTGTGCTAACTTAGCTAGGACACTGATCTGTTGCAGACGTCAGACCGTTGTGCTAACTTAGCTTGGGCCCTGATCTGTTGCAGACGTCAGACGTCAGACCGTTGTGCTAACTTAGCTAGGACACTGATCTGTTGCAGACGTCAGACCGTTGTGCTAACTTAGCTTGGGCCCTGATCTGTTGCAGACGTCAGACCGTTGTGCTAACTTAGCTTGGACACTGATCTGTTGCAGACGTCAGACCGTTGTGCTAACTTAGCTTGGACACTGATCTGTTGCAGACGTCATACCGTTGTGCTAACTTAGCTTGGACACTGATCTGTTGCAGACGTCAGACCGTTGTGTTAACTTAGCTTGGACACTGATCTTTTGCAGACGTCAGACCGTTGTGCTAACTTAGCTTGGACACTGATCTGTTGCAGACGTCAGACCGTTGTGCTAACTTAGCTTGGGACCTGATCTGTTGCAGACGTCAGACCGTTGTGCTAACTTAGCTTTGACACTGATCTGTTGCAGACGTCAGACCGTTGTGCTAACTTAGCTTGGACACTGATCTGTTGCAGACGTCAGACCGTTGTGCTAACTTAGCTTTGACACTGATCTGTTGCAGACGTCAGACCGTTGTGCTAACTTAGCTTGGACACTGATCTGTTGCAGACGTCAGACCGTTGTGCTAACTTAGCTTGGGACCTGATCTGTTGCAGACGTCAGACCGTTGTGCTAACTTAGCTTGGACACTGATCTGTTGCAGACGTCAGACCGTTGTGCTAACTTAGCTTGGGACCTGATCTGTTGCAGACGTCAGACCGTTGTGCTAACTTAGCTTGGACACTGATCTGTTGCAGACGTCAGACCGTTGTGCTAACTTAGCTTGGGACCTGATCTGTTGCAGACGTCAGACCGTTGTGCTAACTTAGCTTTGACACTGATCTGTTGCAGACGTCAGACCGTTGTGCTAACTTAGCTTGGACACTGATCTGTTGCAGACGTCATACCGTTGTGCTAACTTAGCTTTGACACTGATCTGTTGCAGACGTCAGACCGTTGTGCTAACTTAGCTTGGACACTGATCTGTTGCAGACGTCATACCGTTGTGCTAACTTAGCTTGGACACTGATCTGTTGCAGACGTCAGACCGTTGTGTTAACTTAGCTTGGACACTGATCTGTTGCAGACGTCAGACCGTTGTGTTAACTTAGCTTGGACACTGATCTGTTGCAGACGTCATACCGTTGTGCTAACTTAGCTTGGACACTGATCTGTTGCAGACGTCAGACCGTTGTGCCCTCAGTAGTTGCTATATGCAAGTCATAACAAAGGGACAGATCCTAATTTTGCGTGTATCCGAGGTCCTGGATTTGATGCAGATATATTGCACTTAGGGCAAGATAGAGACGTTGTAACACGGCTGCGCCTGATATTTTGCTCAGGCACCCCTCTTTGTCATATCTTAAAGTGTCCAAGCCAGAAGTAATTTAAAGAAATTACCAATAGTAACAGACGTGTGTAACAAGTTCCGGGAGGACCTAAGAATATCAAATGAAAGAAAGGCAGACCTTTGCAGTGATTCAGAATCGAGCTATAATGTTCGTACAGACCAACAAGAGTCAAATGCTGGAACGGATGGTGATGGCAGTGACACCTCTTGTAGCTGTGTGGCTGCTTCGACAGATACGTGAGGTAACATTGTCGTTACGAGCAAGAAAAGGTGAAGAGGTAACTATGCTCGGTCGGTACTGCAGCGTAACACTTTGTCGGTAACATCTAGAAGCAAAGAACTTGAATTTTAATGCGTGATATTCAGGAAATGTCATTGCGTAGTGGCCTGTATTGCTGCGAATGTGCGGACGGACTGAAGTGTTGCATGGTGTGGGAATTGGCACGTGGATTTGCGTCACGTGACTTATATTGAAACCAGAAAACACATACAGTTTAGGTGCTATCAGACTTTCTGCGAACAAACAGAATGCAGCGATAGCGATGTGTGCCCAGACACTGTCTGTCTTCAGCAATGTCTGATGGAAAAGTCCGCCTTGAATTCATTCAAAGGAAGCTACGAGATAGCTAATTGCACTGCTCTCCAGAGTATAAATGTTACACACAGGAGTACAGAGGACATAATCGTGCCTTCATATTAACACTTTGAAGCCCAGTGGTTATAATACCACCACGTTTAACTTCAACATTCTACGTTCTGCCCACACAGTGTATTTATGTGTTTTGGTGGATCTCAGAACAAACAGCGATTATTCACTGTGACAACATTAACTGCCCTGGTTTGTATAATGAGACGGAGTGTGTTACTGCGCGTACGGACTGTATTTATGTTTGTGTGGATCTCAGAACAAACAACGATTTTCACTGTACAACATTAACTGACTGTGTTGATATAATGAACGGAGTTTTACTTACTGCGCGTACGACTGTATTTATGTGTTTGTGTGGATCTCAGAACAAACAGCGATTATTTCACTGTACAACATTAACTGACTGGTTTGTATAACTGAGACGGAGTGTGTTTACTGCGCGGTACGGACTGTATTTTTATGTTTATGTGTTTTTGTGGGATCTCAGAACAAACAGCGATTATTTCACTGTACAAGCATTAACTGACTGGTTTGTATAACTGAGACGGAGTGTGTTTACTGCGCGGTACGGACTGTATTTATGTGCTTTGTGTGGATCTCAGAACAAACAGCGATTATTTCACTGTACAACATTAACTGACTGGTTTGTATAACTGAGACGGAGTGTGTTTACTGCGCGGTACGGACTGTATTTATGTGTTTTGTGTGGATCTCAGAACAACAGCGATTATTTCACTGTACAGCATTAACTGACTGGTTTGTATAACTGAGACGGAGTGTGTTTACTGCGCGGTACGGACTGTATTTATGTGTTTTGTGTGGATCTCAGAACAAACAGCGATTATTTCACTGTACAGCATTAACTGACTGGTTTGTATAACTGAGACGGAGTGTGTTTACTGCGCGGTACGGACTGTATTTATGTGTTTTGTGTGGATCTCAGAACAAACAGCGATTATTTTACTGTACAACATTAACTGACTGGTTTGTATAACTGAGACGGAGTGTGTTTACTGCGCGGTACGGACTGTATTTATGTGTTTTGTGTGGATCTCAGAACAAACAGCGATTATTTCACTGTACAGCATTAACTGACTGGTTTGTATAACTGAGACGGAGTGTGTTTACTGCGCGGTACGGACTGTATTTATGTGTTTTGTGTGGATCTCAGAACAAACAGCGATTATTTCACTGTACAGCATTAACTGACTGGTTTGTATAACTGAGACGGAGTGTGTTTACTGCGCGGTACGGACTGTATTTATGTGCTTTGTGTGGATCTCAGAACAAACAGCGATTATTTCACTGTACAACATTAACTGACTGGTTTGTATAACTGAGACGGAGTGTGTTTACTGCGCGGTACGGACTGTATTTATGTGTTTTGTGTGGATCTCAGAACAAACAGCGATTATTTCACTGTACAACATTAACTGACTGGTTTGTATAACTGAGACGGAGTGTGTTTACTGCGCGGTACGGACTGTATTTATGTGTTTTGTGTGGATCTCAGAACAAACAGCGATTATTTCACTGTACAGCATTAACTGACTGGTTTGTATAACTGAGACGGAGTGTGTTTACTGCGCGGTACGAGCTGAATATTTATGTATAATTCAGGTCAATTTTCGTCTTCAGAAGCTAATAGAGCGTTAATGTTTGGCGGTTGGCATTTTTACAGAGTGCAGATTGCAGTGACGTGTGTTTCCTTTGACATTTCAACAAACTAACCTAAGGCCACGCGACATTATGTATTGCAAAACAAAGTTCTGCAGGCGCTTGCAGCTGCTGTCTTTGTTCTGTTGATTCCGACTGCATCTCCTTCGTTCCACAAACAATGACAGGTCAGTGGTTAGACGCACCGCACAGTTTCTGTGCCTGTCAACCTTTGTTCAACTGTGTCTCATCCGCGGATGGAAAATAAGTCGTAAAAATCCGTTTTTATTAAACTGCCCACACTCGCGCAGAAAGCCATGTTCCAGCGCAGGTACAACTTGTATTAGCATTGCTGGCCCCGTTAGCTGTGTCGCACTGTGCACAGCAAGTGTAGCAGTCAGGCCGTTTCAAAGGACAAATGCTCACGTATGTGACGTATTATCCTGCAGCCAGTACCACAAGTTTTATCACCCATAAAATCTGCGGCTTTTGAAGTCTCTTCTGTCCACTCCAGTTCACAGCAAATCATGTACACACGGCCGTCTGTCTCTGATAAATCCCCCATTTACGACGTTCCTTCAGAAACTCCGTGTCACAACGTTACATCCTCTTTCCATTAACCACACTGGGCAGTTCGGAATGCACGTAAGTCGTGCAGGTGTATCATCCAATTAAAGTTTAATAAGTTAATTAGTGGACCACGTCTGCAAACTTTGAATACGTAATTATCGCGTTCTTGTTTCCATCCTTCGTCCCTTTAATCTTTTCCTTTTCTCATTTTACACTTATCTCTTTCCTATACTCCATGAAACATGTGACAAGTTACACCGTTATGCCACAGACCTGACAGCCGACCAAGTACGTCACAACTACGTGTCTCTACGTTAAACGTACGACAACAACGTAACGTAACGTACACTTAAAATTTCAAATAAGTCTTAGCACCTTATTAAAAACTTCCAACTCGTGTTTTCTTTACCTTTTGCAGTGACACTGTATGATTACCTTTTGCAGTGACACTGTATGATTACCTTTTGCAGTGACACTGTATGATTACCTTTTGCAGTGACACTGTATGATTACCTTTTGCAGTGACACTGTATGATTACCTTTTGCAATGACACTGTATGATTACCTTTTGCAGTGACACTGATTAACTTTTGCAATGACACTGTATGATTACCTTTTGCAACGACACTGTATCATTACCTTTTGCAATGACACTGATTAACTTTTGCAATGACACTATGAGTACCTTTTGCAATGGCACTCTATGAGTACCTTTTGCAATGGCACTCTATGAGTACCTTTTGCAATGACACTGTATGATTACCTTTTGCAGTGACACTGATTAACTTTTGCAATGACACTGTAAGATTACCTTTTGCAATGACACTCTATGATTACCTTTTGCAATGACACTGTATGATTACCTTTTGCAACGACACTGTATGATTACCTTTTGCAAATACACTTTATGATTAAGCACAACCATTATACCTTATTTTAGCTCAGTTCGTTTGTTTGCAAGTAAGATCCGACCTATGACGTCATTACCTTTGTGTGTCGATACAGCTAGCCCTTAATTATGTGTTTAAAAATTCACGAATTTTTATGAAAATTGGTGTCAGCGTGATGATATTGGAGGACACCACGCCCAGTTTTGTTCTGAATTTGCAACCGTCAGTCATACATGATGTCCCTTTTATTGTGTCCCCAAACTCGGCAGGTGTCACTGAGTTTCCAGGCGAATACAATGATTTCAATTGATAGACCCAACACATATGTACCATAGCGTGTACTGTGTGCAGCTGTAGGCACAGCAAGTCATCAGCATGTGTTAGAAGCATGTACTGTGTATGTAGACTGTACTGTGAGCAGCTGTAGGCACAGCAAGTCATCAGCATGTGTTAGAAACATGTACTGTGTATGTAGACTGTATTGTGTGCAGCTGTAGGCACAGCAAGTCATCAGCATGTGTTAGAAGCATGTACTGTGTATGGAGACACTACTGTGCAGCTGTAGGCACAGCAAGTCTTCAGCATGTGTTAGAAACATGTACTGTGTATGTAGACTGTACTGTGTGCAGCTGTAGGCACAGCAAGTCATCAGCATTGTTAGAAACATGTACTGTGTATGTAGACTGTATTGTGTGCAGCTGTAGGCACAGCAAGTCATCAGCATGTGTTAGAAGCATGTACTGTGTATGGAGACACTACTGTGCAGCTGTAGGCACAGCAAGTCATCAGCATGTGTTAGAAACATGTACTGTGTATGTAGACTGTACTGTGTGCAGCTGTAGGCACAGCAAGTCATCAGCATGTGTTAGAAGCATGTACTGTGTATGTAGACTGTACTGTGTGCAGCTGTAGGCACAGCAAGTCATCAGCATGTGTTAGAAGCATGTACTGTGTATGTAGACTGTACTGTGTGCAGCTGTAGGCACAGCAAGTCATCAGCATGTGTTACAAGCATGTACTGTGTATGTAGACTGTACTGTGTGCAGCTGTAGGCACAGCAAGTCATCAGCATGTGTTACAAGCATGTACTGTGTATGTAGACTGTACTGTGTGCAGCTGTAGGCACATCAAGTCATCAGCATGTGTTAGAAGCATGTACTGTGTATGTAGACTGTACTGTGTGCAGCTGTAGGCACAGCAAGTCATCAGCATGTGTTACAAGCATGTACTGTGTATGGAGACACTACTGTGCAGCTGTAGGCACAGCAAGTCATCAGCATGTGTTACAAGCATGTACTGTGTATGTAGACTGTACTGTGTGCAGCTGTAGGCACAGCAAGTCATCAGCATGTGTTACAAGCATGTACTGTGTATGTAGACTGTACTGTGTGCAGCTGTAGGCACAGCAAGTCATCAGCATGTGTTACAAGCATGTACTGTGTATGTAGACTGTACTGTGTGCAGCTGTAGGCACAGCAAGTCATCAGCATGTGTTACAAGCATGTACTGTGTATGGAGACACTACTGTGCAGCTGTAGGCACAGCAAGTCATCAGCATGTGTTACAAGCATGTACTGTGTATGTAGACTGTACTGTGTGCAGCTGTAGGCACAGCAAGTCATCAGCATGTGTTACAAGCATGTACTGTGTATGTAGACTGTACTGTGTGCAGCTGTAGGCACAGCAAGTCATCAGCATGTGTTACAAGCATGTACTGTGTATGTAGACTGTACTGTGAACAGCTGTAGGCACAGCAAGTCATCAGCATGTGTTACAAGCATGTACTGTGTATGTAGACTGTACTGTGTGCAGCTGTAGGCACAGCAAGTCATCAGCATGTGTTACAAGCATGTACTGTGTATGTAGACTGTACTGTGTGCAGCTGTAGGCACAGCAAGTCATCAGCATGTGTTACAAGCATGTACTGTGTATGTAGACTGTACTGTGTGCAGCTGTAGGCACAGCAAGTCATCAGCATGTGTTACAAGCATGTACTGTGTATGTAGACTGTACTGTGTGCAGCTGTAGGCACAGCAAGTCATCAGCATGTGTTACAAGCATGTACTGTGTATGTAGACTGTACTGTGTGCAGCTGTAGGCACAGCAAGTCATCAGCATGTGTTACAAGCATGTACTGTGTATGTAGACTGTACTGTGTGCAGCTGTAGGCACAGCAAGTCATCAGCATGTGTTACAAGCATGTACTGTGTATGTAGACTGTACTGTGTGCAGCTGTAGGCACAGCAAGTCATCAGCATGTGTTACAAGCATGTACTGTGTATGTAGACTGTACTGTGTGCAGCTGTAGGCACAGCAAGTCATCAGCATGTGTTACAAGCATGTACTGTGTATGTAGACTGTACTGTGTGCAGCTGTAGGCACAGCAAGTCATCAGCATGTGTTACAAGCATGTACTGTGTATAGTAGATTAGGAATGTGTTCAAAAATGGCAAAGCCACACCCAGCCGATGTGCACAAATTTACTGACAATTTTAGTAATTTTAAATATAATTAGCTACATAAATCTCACAGAAGGAACGTCATGAATTGTTTGAACTTCTTGCGTGTTGTGAATGCATTGACGATTAATTATTGGTTCACATTTGAACATGGATATTGACAATTTCGACATTCGCACATGTGACAAAGCTCTAAATTCCCATAATTGGACAGCTCTGTTTCACAAAGCGCCGATACGTGCAGTCATTTATATCTGTCTGTCTGTCACTTGCAGCGCTCTAAACATATTCATAGCTTTGCGAGGCAGATTATGAAAACTGAAAGAGTCCATCAGTGCAGAGCTTTACGCTAAATGGAACCAAAGCCAGGTCTATAGAACAAAACTCGACTGATCGTCTGTTACAACTTGTGCTGACAGGCAGAACATCGCTGTATCACACGGCAACTATCAGCATCCTGTCTTTACTTTAGGAGGAAAGGCCCTAGATTGCTGTCAGAACGTCTGAGAAGAAACATGTAGCGTGTTGTCTGTTCTTATTGTGGAACGATGTTTTAGCAGCGACTGACGTTGAATGACGTGTCATTACGAGGAACTACAGCTATATGTCGTGGAATGCAAACAGTTGAACTACGTGACAGCGGCGAAATTGACAGGCTTGCTCCTTGGTTTGTCTTTCACGAAATATCTTATGAAATACTCCAGTTTGTGATTTACAGCAGATATGGACACGTAAACATATGCTGGACGTTTTAGCATGAAAATTGTGTACAGATTTATTTAAGGCCTCAGACGGATTGTGATGAAGTCTACTGTAGAAAGTGCGTGGGCATTTGTCACTGAAGTTGTGTTGCTGTCTAGTTATCGCTCTGTCTGTCCGTCCGTCCACCTAGCTGTGCACATATCTATCCACCCATCTGTCACTCCATCTCACAATCCGTCTGTGCATCTGTCTGTCCGTCCGTCCACTAGCTGTGCACATATCTATCCACCCATCTGTCACTCCATCTCACCATCCGTCTGTCCATGTACTGTGATATCTGCAGCATAGTACTGATGTCCGGACCGCTACACAACAAGTCTTTACCGTTGAAGCATTTTGCAAGCAGAGCAATTAGCTGTCAGTGAGATGTAACTATATATATGGAGGGCGGCTGTGGCAGTAACACACATGTAACTATATATATGGAGGGCGGCTGTGGCAGTAACATGTAACTATATAAATGGAGGGCGGCTGTGGCAGTAACATGTAACTATATATATGGAGGGCGGCTGTGGCAGTAACACACATGTAACTATATATATATGGAGGGCGGCTGTGGCAGTAACATGTAACTATATAAATGGAGGGCGGCTGTGGCAGTAACATGTAACTATATATATGGAGGGCGGCTGTGGCAGTAACATGTAACTATATATATGGAGGGCGGCTGTGGCAGTAACATGTAACTATATAAATGGAGGGCGGCTGTGGCAGTAACATGTAACTATATATATGGAGGGCGGCTGTGGCAGTAACACACATGTAACTATATATATGGAGGGCGGCTGTGGCAGTAACATGTAACTATATAAATGGAGGGCGGCTGTGGCAGTAACATGTAACTATATATATGGAGGGCGGCTGTGGCAGTAACATGTAACTATATAAATGGAGGGCGGCTGTGGCAGTAACATGTAACTATATATATGGAGGGCGGCTGTGGCAGTAACATGTAACTATATATATGGAGGGCGGCTGTGGCAGTAACATGTAACTATATAAATGGAGGGCGGCTGTGGCAGTAACACACATGTAACTATATATATGGAAGTAACATGGAGGACGGCTGTGGCAGTAACACACATGTAACTATATATATGGAGGGCGGCTGTGGCAGTAACACACATGTAACTATATATATGGAGGGCGGCTGTGGCAGTAACACACATGTAACTATATTATATGGAGGGCGGCTGTGGCAGTAACACACATGTAACTATATATATGGAGGGCGGCTGTGGCAGTAACACACATGTAACTATATAGAGGGAGGGCGGCTGTGGCAGTAACACACATGTAACTATATATATGGAGGGCGGCTGTGGCAGTAACACACATGTAACATATATATGGAAGTAACATGGAGGACGGCTGTGGCAGTAACACACATGTAACTATATATATGGAGGGCGGCTGTGGCAGTAACACAATGTAACTATATATATGGAGGGCGGCTGTGGCAGTAACACACATGTAAACTATATATATGGAGGGCGGCTGTGGCAGTAACACACATGTAACTATATATATGGAGGGCGGCTGTGGCAGTACACACATGTAACTATATATAGGGAGGGCGGCTGTGGCAGTAACACACATGTAACTATATATATGGAGGGCGGCTGTGGCAGTAACACATGACTATTATGGAGCGCTTATAATAATAATGGAGGGCGGCTGTGGCAGTAACACACATGTAACTATATATATGGAGGGCGGCTGTGGCAGTAACACACATGTAACTATATATATGGAGGGCGGCTGTGGCAGTAACACACATGTAACTATATATATGGAAGTAACATGGAGGCGGCTGTGGCAGTAACACACATGTAACTATATATATGGAGGGCGGCTGTGGCAGTAACACACATGTAACTATATATATGGAGGGCGGCTGTGGCAGTAACACATGTAACTATATATATGGAGGGCGGCTGTGGCAGTAACACACATGTAACTTATATAGAGGGAGGGCGGCTGTGGCAGTAACACACATGTAACTATTATGACTATGGAAAGTAATACATGGAGGACGGCTGTGGCAGTAAACAACACTGTATAACTATAATTAATAATGGAGGGCGGCTGTGGCAGTAACACACATGTAACTATATATATGGAGGGCGGCTGTGGCAGTAACAACATGTAACTATATATATGGAGGCGGCTGTGGCGTAACATGTACTATAATATGGGGGCGCTGTGGAGTAACACACATGTAACTATATATATATGGAGGGCGGCTGTGGCAGTAAACATGTAACTATATATATGGAGGGGCGGCTGTGGCAGTAACACACATGTAACTATATATGGAGGGCGCTGTGGCAGTAACACACATTAACAATTATGGAGGGCGGCTGTGGCAGTAACATGTAACTATATAATGGAGGGCGGCTGTGGCAGTAACACACATGTAACTATATATATGGAGGGCGGCTGTGGCAGTAACATGTAACTATATATATGGAGGGCGGCTGTGGCAGTAACACACATGTAACTATATATATGGAGGGCGGCTGTGGCAGTAACACACATGTAACTATATATATGGAGGGCGGCTGTGGCAGTAACACACATGTAACTATATATATGGAGGGCGGCTGTGGCAGTAACACACATGTAACTATATATGAGGGCGGCTGAGGCGTAAATGTAACTTATTATGGAGGGCGGCTGTGGCAGTAACATCGTAACTATATAATATGGAGGGCGGCTGTGGCAGTAACACACATGTAACTATATATATGGAGGGCGGCTGTGGCAGTAACATGTAACTATATATATGGAGGGCGGCTGTGGCAGTAACACACATGTAACTATATATATGGAGGGCGGCTGTGGCAGTAACATGTAACTATATATATGGAGGGCGGCTGTGGCAGTAACACACATGTAACTATATATATGGAGGGCGGCTGTGGCAGTAACACACATGTAAATATATATATGGAGGGCGGCTGTGGCAGTAACATGTAACTATATATATGGAGGGCGGCTGTGGCAGTAACACACATGTAACTATATATATGGAGGGCGGCTGTGGCAGTTAACACACATGTAACTATATATATGGAGGGCGGCTTGCGTCAGTAACATGTAACTATATATATGGAGGGCGGCTGTGGCAGTAACACATGTAACTATATATATGGAGGGCGGCTGTGGCAGTAAACACAATGTAACTATATATATGGAGGGCGGCTGTGGCAGTAACATGTAACTATATATATGGAGGGCGGCTGTGGCAGTAACACACATGTAACTATATATATGGAGGGCGGCTGTGGCAGTAACATGTAACTATATATATGGAGGGCGGCTGTGGCAGTAACAACATTGTAACTATATTATATGGAAGTAAATGGAGGGCGGCTGTGGCAGTATACACATAGTTAACTATTATATATGGAGGGCGGCTGTGGCAGTAACACACATGTAACTATATATATGGAGGGCGGCTGTGGCAGTAACATGTAACTATATATATGGAGGGCGGCTGTGGCAGTAACACTCAGTAACTATATATATGGAGGGCGGCTGTGGCAGTAACACCATGTAACTATATATATGGAGGGCGGCTGTGGCAGTAACACACATGTAACTATATATATGGAGGGCGGCTGTGGCAGTAACACATGTAACTATATATGATAATGGAGGGCGGCTGTGGCAGTACACATGTAACTATATATATGGAGGGCGGCTGTGGCAGTAACACACATGTAACTATATATATGGAGGGCGGCTGTGGCAGTAACATGTAACTATATATATGGAGGGCGGCTGTGGCAGTAACATGTAACTATATATATGGAGGGCGGCTGTGGCAGTAACATGTAACTATATATGGAGGGCGGCTGTGGCAGTAACACACATGTAACTATATATATTGGAGGGCGGCTGTGGCAGTAACATGTAACTATATATTATGGAGGGCGGCTGTGGCAGTAACACAACATGTAACTATATATATGGAGGGCGGCTGTGGCAGTAACACACATGTAGCTATATATATGGAGGGCGGCTGTGGCAGTAACACACATGTAACTATATATATGGAGGGCGGCTGTGGCAGTAACATGTAACTATATAAATGGAGGGCGGCTGTGGCAGTAACATGTAACTATATATATGGAGGGCGGCTGTGGCAGTTAACATGTAACTATATATATGGAGGGCGGCTGTGGCAGTAACACACATGTAAACTATATATGGAGGGCGGCTGTGGCAGTAACATGTAACTATATATATGGAGGGCGGCTGTGGCAGTAACATGTAACTAATATATATGGAGGGCGGCTGTGGCAGTAAACACATGTAACTATATATATGGAGGGCGGCTGTGGCAGTAACATGTAACTATATATATGGAGGGCGGCTGTGGCAGTAACATGTAACTATATATATGGAGGGCGGCTGTGGCAGTAACATGTAACTATATATAATGGAGGGCGGCTGTGGCAGTAACATGTAACTATATATATGGAGGGCGGCTGTGGCAGTAACATGTAACTATATAATGGAGGGCGGCTGTGGCAGTAAACATGTAACTATATATATGGAGGGCGGCTGTGGCAGTAACATGTAACTATATATATGGAGGGCGGCTGTGGCAGTAACACATGTAACTATATAAATGGAGGGCGGCTGTGGCAGTAACATGTAACTATATATATGGAGGGCGGCTGTGGCAGTAACATGTAACTATATATATGGAGGGCGGCTGTGGCAGTAACATGTAACTATATAATGGAGGGCGGCTGTGGCAGTAACATGTAACTATATATATGGAGGGCGGCTGTGGCAGTAACATGTAACTATATATATGGAGGGCGGCTGTGGCAGTAACATGTAACTATATATATGGAGGGCGGCTGTGGCAGTAAACATGTAACTATATATATGGAGGGCGGCTGTGGCAGTAACACTGTAACTATATATATGGAGGGCGGCTGTGGCAGTAACAATGTAACTATATATATGGAGGGCGGCTGTGGCAGTAACATGTAACTATATATATGGAGGGCGGCTGTGGCAGTAACATGTAACTATATATAATGGAGGGCGGCTGTGGCAGTAAACATGTAACTATATATATGGAGGGCGGCTGTGGCAGTAACACACATGTAACTATATATATGGAGGGCGGCTGTGGCAGTAACACACATGTAGCATGAACTTGAGGTTTAAATTGTTGATGATGATTTGTTTTTCCAATGGCTCGACAGCCCCTTGGGGGCCTAGGCCTCCTCATTATCGAGGTTTCACGATCACACTCAGACACACCACAGTCGGTAGGACTCCTCTGGACGAGTGATCAGCTCGTCGCAGAGACCTCTACCTGACAACACACAACACTCACAACAGACAGACATCCAAGCCCCCGGTGGGATTCGAACCCACGATCCCAGTAAGCGAGCGGCCGTAGTCCCACGCCTTAGACCGCACGGCCATGGGATCGGCTTGATGATGATTTACTAGAGTGAATGATCAACTGAACTGTCGTACTTAAGTGTATATAGAAAGTACGTCTAAACTGTCGTACTTAAGTGTATATACAAAGTACTTAAGTGTATATACAAAGTACTTCTAAACTGTCGTACTTAAGTGTATATAGAAAGTACGTCTAAACTGTCGTACTTAAGTGTATATACAAAGTACTTAAGTGTATATACAAAGTACTTCTAAACTGTCGTACTTAAGTGTATATACAAAGTACGTCTAAACTGTCGTACTTAAGTGTATATACAAAGTACTTAAGTGTATATACAAAGTACTTCTAAACTGTCGTACTTAAGTGTATATAGAAAGTACGTCTAAACTGTCGTACTTAATGTATATACAAGTACTTAATGTATATACAAAGTACTTCTAACTGTCGTTACTTAGTGTATATAGAAAGTACGTCTAAACTGTCGTACTTAAGTGTATATACAAAGTACTTAAGTGTATATACAAGACTTCTAAACTGTCGTACTTAAGTGTATATAGAAAGTACGTCTAAACGTCGTACTAATGTATAACAAAGTACTTAAGTGTATATACAAAGTACTTCTAAACTGTCGTACTTAAGTGATATACAAAGTACGTCTAAACTGTCGTACTTAAGTGTATACACAAAGTACTTCTAACCGCAGTGCAGGTACTTCTTGAATCTTCTGACAAAACGACACGAACACAAACTGTCGTTAATAAATGTGACAGACACACGTAGGACTTGGGAAGGTAATGCCTGCACACTTGTGTCTCTACTGCCAGGTAATGCCTGCACACTTGTGTCTCTACTGCCAGGTAATGCCTGCACACTTGTGTCTCTACTGCCAGGTAATGCCTGCACACTTGTGTCTCTACTGCCAGGTAATGCCTGCACACTTGTGTCTCTACTGCCAGGTAATGCCTGCACACTTGTGTCTCCACTGCCAGGCGAGATGTCAAAGTGAAGCACAACACATAAGGTCACGATCTGTGCCTTGTTCCTGTACCTAAGTGTCCCACGTAGTCTCCGTCTCTCGCCTTCGATACAACGCAACCAGCGCTGAACAAGTTCCTAGAACTGTCACTGTAGAACTCTTCAGGCTCTTCTCGAAACCATTTTCCTGTAGCAGCTTCAACTTCAACAAATGTGAAGTTAATTCCTTTGAGATGCCTCGTGAGAGCTGCAGACAGCCGGAAGTCAGACGGTGCCTAAGCAGTGACGTAGAGAGGGCGTGGAGCAACTGAAGTGGCAGCACAAGTGCCGATCTGACATCATTTTGAAGAAGCATTGCCTTTTGCTCTCGACAAACACGATTGATTCGTTCTTTTAAGCACTTTAGGGTCTTCGCATCAGTCTCGGAGTTTATTGTCGTACCTCTGACTGTGTACTGCTAGTGTCGTACCTCTGACCGTGTACTGCTAGTGTCGTACCTCTGACCGTGTACTGCTAGTGTCGTACCTCTGACCGTTGTACTGCTAGTGTCGTACCTCTGACTGTGTACTGCTAGTGTCGTACCTCTGACCGTGTACTGCTAGTGTCGTACCTCTGACCGTTGTACTGCTAGTGTCGTACCTCTGACCGTGTACTGCTAGTGTCGTACCTCTGACCGTGTACTGCTAGTGTCGTACCTCTGACCGTGTACTGCTAGTGGCGTACCTCTGACCGTGTACTGCTAGTGTCATACCTCTGACGTGTACTGCTAGTGTCGTTCTGACGTGTACTGCTAGTGTCGTACCTCTGACCGTGTACTGCTAGTGTCGTACCTCTGACCGTGTGACTGCTAGTGTCGTACTCTGACCGTGTACTGCTAGTGTCGTACCTTGACCGTGTACTGCTAGTGTCGTACCTCTGACCGTGTACTGCTAGTGTCGTACCTTGACCGTAGTGTAACTGCTGTGTCGTACCTCTGACCGTGTACTGCTAGTGTCGTACCTCTGACCGTGTACTGCTAGTGTCGTACCTCTGACCGTGTACTGCTAGTGTCATACCTCTGACCGTTGTACTGCTAGTGTCGTACCTCTGACCGTGTACTGCTAGTGTCATACCTCTGACCGTGTACTGCTAGTGTCGTACCTCTGACCGTGTACTGCTAGTGTCATACCTCTGACCGTGTACTGCTAGTGTCGTACCTCTGACCGTGTACTGCTAGTGTCGTACCTCTGACCGTGTACTGCTAGTGTCGTACCTCTGACCGTGTACTGCTAGTGTCGTACCTCTGACCGTGTACTGCTAGTGGCGTACCTCTGACCGTGTACTGCTAGTGTCATACCTCTGACCGTGTACTGCTAGTGTCGTACCTCTGACCGTGTACTGCTAGTGTCGTACCTCTGACCGTGTACTGCTAGTGTCGTACCTCTGACCGTGTACTGCTAGTGTCGTACCTCTGACCGTGTACTGCTAGTGTCGTACCTCTGACCGTGTACTGCTAGTGTCGTACCTCTGACCGTGTACTGCTAGTGTCGTACCTCTGACCGTGTACTGCTAGTGTCGTACCTCTGACCGTGTACTGCTAGTGTCGTACCTCTGACCGTGTACTGCTAGTGTCTACCTCTGACCGTCTACTGCTAGTGTCGTACCTCTGACCGTGTACTGCTAGTGTCATACCTCTGACCGTGTACTGCTAGTGTCGTACCTCTGACCGTGTACTGCTAGTGTCGTACCTCTGACCGTGTACTGCTAGTGTCATACCTCTGACCGTGTACTGCTAGTGTCGTACCTCTGACCGTGTACTGCTAGTGTCGTACCTCTGACCGTGTACTGCTAGTGTCGTACCTCTGACCGTGTACTGCTAGTGTCGTACCTCTGACCGTGTACTGCTAGTGTCGTACCTCTGACCGTTGTACTGCTAGTGTCATACCTCTGACCGTGTACTGCTAGTGTCGTACCTCTGACCGTGTACTGCTAGTGTCATACCTCTGACCGTGTACTGCTAGTGTCGTACCTCTGACCGTGTACTGCTAGTGTCGTACCTCTGACCGTGTACTGCTAGTGTCATACCTCTGACCGTGTACTGCTAGTGTCGTACCTCTGACCGTGTACTGCTAGTGTCGTACCTCTGACCGTGTACTGCTAGTGACGTACCTCTGACCGTGTACTGCTAGTGTCGTACCTCTGACCGTGTACTGCTAGTGTCGTACCTCTGACCGTGTACTGCTAGTGCCGTACCTCTGACCGTGTTACTGCTAGTGTCGTACCTCTGACCGTGTACTGCTAGTGTCGTACCTCTGACCGTGTACTGCTAGTGAGCGATGCCTGTTATTCCCAGAAAACGATGAGCATGAATTTTCCAGCGGAGGATTGAATCTTGAATCTTTTCTTTCCGGTAGAAGTGTTGTTACGCTGTTCAGCTGACTGACGTTTCATTGCCGGTCGTCGTGACGCACACAGCTCTCGTTACCTGTGACATTAATGTACAGCACTGCTGTGCGATGACGTCTGTGAACTCACAGCGCCAGGCGGAGAAAACCGGCGTGAAGAATTAGAACCGAAACTGTGCATTAGAATGGAATATAGAAGTGTAGTTTAAGAGGGGATAGCGGAATTACTAACAAAGGTACATGGCGCAATAAACGATCAAAATGGCTGAAGAATCCGAAATAATGATCAACTGCAGGCTATGTACAGAGAACCAAATATTGTAACAACAACAAAAATAAGAAAACTAGAATGGGCTGGTCATGTGGCAAGAATGTCTGATGATAGGATCGTACAGAAAGTATTTGTGGGGAAACCAGATGGAAGAAGAGAAGCAGGAAGACCAAAGTTGAGGTGGTTGGACTGTACTGAGAATGATTTCAAATCGATGGGTGTCAAGAGATGGAAGGAGAAAGCAGAAGACAGATCTGTATGTGCTGTCGTTGTGAAGGAGGTACTGGTTATACTGTAAGGACCGTATGTCAAGAGCTGGAGGAAGAAAGCAGAAGACAGATCTGTATGTGCTGTCGTTGTGAAGGAGGTACTGGTTATACTGTAAGGACCGTATGTCAAGAGCTGGAGGAAGAAAGCAGAAGACAGATCTGTATGTGCTATTGTTGTGAAGGAGGTACTGGTTATACTGTAAGGACCGTATGTCAAGAGATGGAGGAAGAAAGCAGAAGACAGATCTGTATGTGCTGTCGTTGTGAAGGAGGTACTGGTTATACTGTAAGGACCGTATGTCAAGAGATGGAGGAAGAAAGCAGAAGACAGATCTGTATGTGCTATTGTTGTGAAGGAGGTACTGGTTATACTGTAAGGACCGTATGTCAAGAGATGGAGGAAGAAAGCAGAAGACAGATCTGTATGTGCTGTCGTTGTGAAGGAGGTACTGGTTATACTGTAAGGACCGTATGTCAAGAGATGGAGGAAGACAGCAGAAGACAGATCTGTATGTGCTGTCGTTGTGAAGGAGGTACTGGTTATACTGTAAGGACCGTATGTCAAGAGATGGAGGAAGAAAGCAGAAGACAGATCTGTATGTGCTGTCGTTGTGAAGGAGGTACTGGTTATACTGTAAGGACCGTATGTCAAGAGATGGAGGAAGAAAGCAGAAGACAGATCTGTATGTGCTATTGTTGTGAAGGAGGTACTGGTTATACTGTAAGGACTGTATGTCAAGAGATGGAGGAAGAAAGCAGAAGACAGATCTGTATGTGCTGTCGTTGTGAAGGAGGTACTGGTTATACTGTAAGGACCGTATGTCAAGAGATGGAGGAAGAAAGCAGAAGACAGATCTGTATGTGCTATTGTTGTGAAGGAGGTACTGGTTATACTGTAAGGACCGTATGTCAAGAGATGGAGGAAGAAAGCAGAAGACAGATCTGTATGTGCTGTCGTTGTGAAGGAGGTACTGGTTATACTGTAAGGACCGTATGTCAAGAGATGGAGGAAGAAAGCAGAAGACAGATCTGTATGTGCTGTCGTTGTGAAGGAGGTACTGGTTATACTGTAAGGACCGTATGTCAAGAGATGGAGGAAGAAAGCAGAAGACAGATCTGTATGTGCTGTCGTTGTGAAGGAGGTACTGGTTATACTGTAAGGACCGTATGTCAAGAGATGGAGGAAGAAAGCAGAAGACAGATCTGTATGTGCTGTCGTTGTGAAGGAGGTACTGGTTATACTGTAAGGACCGTATGTCAAGAGATGGAGGAAGAAAGCAGAAGACAGATCTGTATGTGCTATTGTTGTGAAGGAGGTACTGGTTATACTGTAAGGACCGTATGTCAAGAGATGGAGGAAGAAAGCAGAAGACAGATCTGTATGTGCTGTCGTTGTGAAGGAGGTACTGGTTATACTGTAAGGACCGTATGTCAAGAGATGGAGGAAGAAAGCAGAAGACAGATCTGTATGTGCTGTCGTTGTGAAGGAGGTACTGGTTATACTGTAAGGACCGTATGTCAAAGAAGAAGAAGAAGTTTAATACAGGGTTCAAACGCGCTTACTAGATCAGAGTGAACTGTCAGGCTGCAGATAGGATTGTTGACGGAGCGCAGAGAAGAGTGGCGTTATTGAACGGAAAGAAGCATGTTACCGGATATCACGTGACACCAGAGAACACGTGGGTATGTCGCTGGCACTGGACGTCTCTTTCTTCGGCACTTTTAAACAAACAGCAGTAACGCTAATACCATCAGAACATACATTAATGACTTCCTAAAGAAAGATCCTCCCGTCCCCCGTACAAATTAAAACAACCACAAGTGAAAAACAATCATCCGTGCATTGCAAACATTGACACTGTAATTGCTGCTCTAGAGCAGGCCAAAACGTGCTGGTCTGCGCCACACAGCTTCGGGAAATTTAACAGCATTTTATTTAAAGACTCAGTCCGTACCGCGCAGTAAACACACTCCGTCTCAGTTATACAAACCAGTCAGTTAATGTTGTACAGTGAAATAATCGCTGTTTGTTCTGAGATCCACACAAAACACATAAATACAGTCCGTACCGCGCAGTAAACACACTCCGTCTCAGTTATACAAACCAGTCAGTTAATGTTGTACAGTGAAATAATCGCTGTTTGTTCTGAGATCCACACAAAACACATAAATACAGTCCGTACCGCGCAGTAAACACACTCCGTCTCAGTTATACAAACCAGTCAGTTAATGTTGTACAGTGAAATAATTGCTGTTTGTTCTGAGATCCACACAAAACACATAAATACACTGTGTGGGCAGAACGTAGAATTGTTGAATGTTAAACATGGTGGTACATATAGTAACCAGTATGCTTTAGAGGGGATAGTTAAAGACTCAGTTTGTACCGCGCAGTAAACACACTCCGTCTCAGTTATACAAACCAGTCAGTTAATGTTGTACAGTGAAATAATCGCTGTTTGTTCTGAGATCCACACAAAACACATAAATACAGTCCGTACCGCGCAGTGAACACACTCCGTCTCAGTTATACAAACCAGTCAGTTAATGTTGTACAGTGAAATAATCGCTGTTTGTTCTGAGATCCACACAAAACACATAAATACAGTCCGTACCGCGCAGTGAACACACTCCGTCTCAGTTATACAAACCAGTCAGTTAATGTTGTACAGTGAAATAATCGCTGTTTGTTCTGAGATCCACACAAAACACATAAATACAGTCCGTACCGCGCAGTGAACACACTCCGTCTCAGTTATACAAACCAGTCAGTTAATGTTGTACAGTGAAATAATCGCTGTTTGTTCTGAGATCCACACAAAACACATAAATACAGTCCGTACCGCGCAGTGAACACACTCCGTCTCAGTTATACAAACCAGTCAGTTAATGTTGTACAGTGAAATAATCGCTGTTTGTTCTGAGATCCACACAAAACACATAAATACAGTCCGTACCGCGCAGTAAACACACTCCGTCTCAGTTATACAAACCAGTCAGTTAACGTTGTACAGTGAAATAATCGCTGTTTGTTCTGAGATCCACACAAAACACATAAATACAGTCCGTACCGCGCAGTAAACACACTCCATCTCAGTTATACAAACCAGTCAGTTAATGCTGTACAGTGAAATAATCGCTGTTTGTTCTGAGATCCACACAAAACACATAAATACAGTCCGTACCGCGCAGTAAACACACTCCGTCTCAGTTATACAAACCAGTCAGTTAATGCTGTACAGTGAAATAATCGCTGTTTGTTCTGAGATCCACACAAAACACATAAATACAGTCCGTACCGCGCAGTAAACACACTCCGTCTCAGTTATACAAACCAGTCAGTTAATGCTGTACAGTGAAATAATCGCTGTTTGTTCTGAGATCCACACAAAACACATAAATACAGTCCGTACCGCGCAGTAAACACACTCCGTCTCAGTTATACAAACCAGTCAGTTAATGCTGTACAGTGAAATAATCGCTGTTTGTTCTGAGATCCACACAAAACACATAAATACACTGTGTGGGCAGAACGTAGAATTTGTGAATATTAAACTGTTGGTACATATAGTAACCACTGTGCTTTAAAGGGTTAATTATCTGACATACGAATTTACGACGAATGTTACAGAACAATTGCAACTTCTACCCGAAAAAAATCGTAAATTTCTAATGTCTGTGTAGGAGAATGGGTTTCACAGTTTCTTTACGGTTATGAAGCTGATTTTCATCTCTCCGGATTCGTGAACAAACAACGACAGTTCCCGCTATTTAATAAACGGAACCGCAGCAGCCATTATACAGTGCGATGTCAGTCTTCGAGGCAGATAATGAAATCGCGACAACCGCGAAGTAACTCGTCCTGTTTACACAAGACGTAACTCAGTTCCTGCAGGTCAACGATAACGCGCTTTCCACAAGAAGGGTGAATGTCTCATGTGGCCAGAAGTTCTGTTAACGCAGTAAAGCAGTTAAGTCCCCACACAACACGTCATATACAGCAATGTGGACATTTGTTGGCGCGCGAGTTCGCCTGGTTTGTGTGTTGGACTGTGACTCACTGTTTGACTGTGGCTCACTATTGACTTGTGACTCACTGTTGGACTGTGACTCACTATTAACTTGTGACTCACTGTTAGACCGTGACTCACTGTTGGACTGTGGCTCACTATTGACTTGTGACTCACTGTTGGACTGTGACTCACTGTTGGACTGTGACTCACTGTTGGACCGTGACTCACTGTTGACTTGTGACTCACTGTTGGACTGTGGCTCACTGTTGGACTGTGGCTCACTATTGACTTGTGAC
Organism: Reticulitermes speratus; assembly: GCA_021186555.1. NCBI lineage: Eukaryota > Metazoa > Arthropoda > Insecta > Blattodea > Rhinotermitidae > Reticulitermes > Reticulitermes speratus. Next base: position 1,440,917 of record JAJKFL010000237.1, on the reverse strand, counting down.
TCACTGTTTGACTGTGACTCACTGTTGGACCGTGACTCACTATTGACTTGTGACTCACTGTTGGACTGTGACTCACTATTGACGCTACGTAAGGAGCAGTTCATCGGTTATCGACAGCAAATATTGCCGAACTGAAACTGATGATTTGTGATGATGGGGGGGGGGGGGGGGGACGAATACCTTCAGGTTGCGGTCAAGTGAAAGGCGTCGTTTTCAAAAGGTAATACACTCTGTTGTGTAATTGCAAGTTATTCATTTATCACACAAACTCATGCACAGTTTTACAATATTATTACTTCACCCCTATACGTATTTCGGCATTCAGAATGCCATCCTCAGGGGGTCACAGTGTTAAAAGCACAGACTATACATCGATTGTATAAAATGTTACATCGATATGAGTAAAATGTTGAACGTTAAAATATTAGTCTATTGTTTTTGAGTCCTGATTGAGCTCATACACTATATGTGTATTGAAATATCACTGAAATGTTAAAATTGTTACACATTTTTGCAGTCTTTTTAAATTAGTGGCAGAGTTGGTCTTGTATCCTTTTGTTGCCGTAGGGATGTAGTTGTTTTGTGTAGAGATATTAATTGTAACTACAATCGTTGTATCAAAGTTGTATCCGAAATCGGAAAGAATTTAAAAGGGTGTATTTATTAATGCGTCGACATTTCGGATACGACTTTGATACAACGATTCTAATTACAATTAATATCTCTACAGTAAACAACTACATCCCTACGGTAACGAAAGGATACAAGACCAACTCTGCCACTAATTTTAAAAAAACTTCAAAAATGTGTAAACATTTTAACATTTCAGTGATATTTCAATACACATATAGTGTACGAGCTCAATCAGGACTCAAAAACAATAGACTAAGATCGTAACATGATGTTAAACATGTACAGTACGTAGAACAGCAAGATCGTAACATGATGTTAAACATGTACAGTACGTAGAACAGCAAGATCGTAACATTATGTTAAACGTGTACAGTACGTAGAACAGCAAGATCGTAACATGATGTTAAACGTATACAGTACGTAGAACAGCAAGATCGTAACATGATGTTAAACATGTACAGTACGTAGAACAGCAAGATCGTAACATTATGCTAAACGTGTACAGTACGTAGAACAGCAAGATCGTAACATGATGTTAAACGTGTACAGTACGTAGAACAGCAAGATCGTAACATGATGTTAAACATGTACAGTACGTAGAACAGCAAGATCGTAACATGATGTTAAACATGTACAGTACGTAGAACAGCAAGATCGTAACATGATGTTAAACGTGTACAGTACGTAGAACAGCAAGATCGTAACATGATGTTACACATGTACAGTACGTAGAACAGCAAAATCGTAACATGATGTTAAACATGTACAGTACGTAGAACAGCAAGATCGTAACATGATGTTACACATGTACAGTACGTAGAACAGCAAGATCATAACATGATGTTACACATGTACAGTACGTAGAACCGCAAGATCATAACATGATGTTAAACATGTACAGTACGTAGAATAGCAAGATCGTAACATTATGTTAAACATGTACAGTACGTAGAACCGCAAGATCATAACATGATGTTAAACATGTACAGTACGTAGAACAGCAAGATCGTAACATTATGCTAAACATGTACAGTACGTAGAACCGCAAGATCGTAACATGATGTTAAACATGTACAGTACGTAGAACAGCAAGATCGTAACATGATGTTAAACATGTACAGTACGTAGAACCGCAAGATCGTAACATGATGTTAAACATGTACAGTACGTAGACAGCAAGATCGATAACATGATGTTAAACATGTACAGTACGTAGAAGCAAGATCGTAACATGTATGTTAAACATGTACAGTACGTAGAACGCAAGATCATAACATGATGTTAAACATGTACAGTACGTAGAACCGCAGATATCGTAACATATGCTTAACATGTACAGTACGTAGACGCAAGCATAACATGTGATGTACGTAGTGATCACAGTTATGTTTACAGTACAGCAAGATCTACATTATGTTAAACATGTACAACGTGGAAAATCTAAATTGTTGTCATACTGAGTTAATTGCGACGAGTATGCGTAGGACCGTAACATTGCTAAATTCAGATGTCAGCATTACATTAAATTGTTAGAATGAGTGGCATTTTCATGCAATTAAGTACCATACTTTCGACAGCGTTACCGACAAGTGACTGATCTGACCACGTTTTACAGGTTTTTCAAGTAAGAGTATTTCGTCTTGAACAGTCCTCTTAAATCCTTATTGTTCGGAACTATGCATTGACGTCGTGCAGCATCTATTTCTAATTCCGTGTTGCTGAGTCGCAGTGGTGTGCAGTGCAGCGCTCTACAAACAGTGTTGCACAGCAAGTGGTGTGCCATGACAGCGCCTAACAAACACACAGTGTTGCACAGCAAGTGGTGTGCCATGACAGCGCTCTAACAAACACGTGTTGCACAGCAAGTGGTGTGCCATGACAGCGCACTAACAAACACGTGTTGCACAGCAAGTGGTGTGCCATGACAGCGCACTAACAAACACGTGTTGCACAGCAAGTGGTGTGCCATGACAGCGCACTAACAAACACGTGTTGCACAGCAAGTGGTGTGCCATGACAGCGCACTAACAAACACGTGTTGCACAGCAAGTGGTGTGCCATGACAGCGCTCTAACAAACACGTGTTGCACAGCAAGTGGTGTGCCATGACAGCGCACTAACAAACACGTGTTGCACAGCAAGTGGTGTGCCATGACAGCGCTCTAACAAACACGTGTTGCACAGCAAGTGGTGTGCCATGACAGCGCTCTAACAAACACGTGTTGCACAGCAAGTGGTGTGCCATGACAGCGCTCTAACAAACACGTGTTGCACAGCAAGTGGTGTGCCATGACAGCGCTCTAACAAACACGTTTGCACAGCAAGTGGTGTGCCATGACAGCGCTCTAACAAACACGTGTTGCACAGCAAGTGGTGTGCCATGACAGCGCACTAACAAACACGTGTTGCACAGCAAGTGGTGTTCCATGACAGCGCACTAACAAACACGTGTTGCACAGCAAGTGGTGTGCCATGACAGCGCACTAACAAACACGTGTTGCACAGCAAGTGGTGTGCCATGACAGCGCACTAACAAACACGTGTTGCACAGCAAGTGGTGTGCCATGACAGCGCACTAACAAACACGTGTTGCACAGCAAGTGGTGTGCCATGACAGCGCACTAACAAAACACGCACAAGGTGTAGTGCAATTGAGCACCGTGCACACTTTACTGCAATTGACAGAAAGTATGCTGTTACAAGTCTGCTCTAACAAACCTTCTGCACAAGAGACCCTAGCGCTATTTCTGTACCCTAGTTCCTTCAATGCGCTGTCCACTAGCGTTTCGAGTGTTTCCTTTGAAGAAAAGTCTTTTAAAGCCTTTGAATCTGCAGGACACGCCAAACACTTCCTGTGGCGTTACGAGTAATTGGTTTCGCTTTGTATGGGTGTGAAACTTGGTTTATTATCCGAAAGGGACAACAAACTTTTGAAGGTGTCTGTGAACAAAGAGACAAGAGGAAATGTGAACGTAAATAGATGAAAGCAGGCTGGTAGTGTTATACAGCGATGTGTATGTAGCGTTGCTATCGATCTGGGATTGCTAATTACGGGATTGTGATATACGTGGCCCACGGTGCGTTTTGCTGAGTGTAGTTGAGCTGGTGCATCTGTGCGTCGTTAACACCCGGCAGTTAGTGCGCAGTCCTTCCATTAATTACAGTTTTATATGTGTATGTCTTGTTTATTTTACTGTGTCACTGACACTTTACTGTGTCAGTGACACTTTACTGTGTCAGTGACACTTTACTGTGTCAGTGACACTTTACTGTGTCAGTGACACTTTACTGTGTCAGTGACACAGAAACTTGTTGAAATGCATTCTGAGTTTCTTACTTGTGCTTCATTTGTAGAGTTTATTGTTTTGTACAAATTGTTAGCAGGTTAAAGGACTTTAGTAAGAGAGACTTTGGAACATAGTGCAGGAACATAGTGCAGGAACATAGTGCAGGAACATAGTGCAGGAACATAGTTGAAGGAACATAGTGCAGGAACATAGTGAAGGAACATAGTGCAGGAATATACTGCAGGAGCATAGTGCAGGAACATAGTGCAGGAACATAGTGAAGGAACATAGTGCAGGAACATAGTGAAGGAACATAGTGCAGGAATATACTGCAGGAACATAGTGCAGGAACATAGTGCAGGAACATAGTGAAGGAACATAGTGCAGGAACATAGTGAAGGAACATAGTGCAGGAATATACTGCAGGAACATAGTGCAGGAATATACTGCAGGAACATAGTGCAGGAACATAGTGCAGGAACATAGTGCAGGAACATAGTGAAGGAACATAGTGCAGGAACATAGTGAAGGAACATAGTGCAGGAATATACTGCAGGAACATAGTGCAGGAATATACTGCAGGAACATAGTGCAGGAACATAGTGCAGGAACATAGTGAAGGAACATAGTGCAGGAACATAGTGAAGGAACATAGTGCAGGAATATACTGCAGGAACATAGTGCAGGAACATAGTGCAGGAACATAGTGCAGGAACATAGTGCAGGAACATAGTGAAGGAACATAGTGCAGGAACATAGTGAAGGAACATAGTGCAGGAATATACTGCAGGAACATAGTGCAGGAACATAGTGCAGGAACATAGTGCAGGAACATAGTGCAGGAACATAGTGCAGGAACATAGTGCAGGAACATAGTGCAGGAACATAGTGCAGGAACATAGTGCAGGAACATAGTGAAGGAACATAGTGCAGGAACATAGTGCAGGAACATAGTGCAGGAACATAGTGCAGGAACATAGTGCAGGAACATAGTGCAGGAACATAGTGCAGGAACATAGTGCAGGAACATAGTGAAGGAACATAGTGAAGGAACATAGTGCAGGAATATACTGCAGGAACATAGTGCAGGAATATACTGCAGGAACATAGTGCAGGAACATAGTACAGGAACATAGTACAGGAACATAGTGCAGGAACATAGTGCAGGAACATAGTGAAGGAACATAGTGCAGGAACATAGTGCAGGAATATACTGCAGGAGCATAGTGCAGGAACATAGTGCAGGAACATAGTGAAGGAACATAGTGAAGGAACATAGTGCAGGAACATAGTGCAGGAATATACTGCAGGAACATAGTGCAGGAACATAGTGCAGGAACATAGTGAAGGAACATAGTGAAGGAACATAGTGAAGGAACATAGTGCAGGAATATACTGCAGGAACATAGTGCAGGAATATACTGCAGGAACATAGTGCAGGAACATAGTGCAGGAACATAGTGCAGGAACATAGTGCAGGAACATAGTGCAGGAACATAGTGCAGGAACATAGTGCAGGAACATAGTGCAGGAACATAGTGCAGGAACATAGTGAAGGAACATAGTGCAGGAATATACTGCAGGAGCATAGTGCAGGAACATAGTGCAGGAACATAGTGAAGGAACATAGTGCAGGAACATAGTGAAGGAACATAGTGCAGGAATATACTGCAGGAACATAGTGCAGGAACATAGTGCAGGAACATAGTGAAGGAACATAGTGCAGGAACATAGTGAAGGAACATAGTGCAGGAATATACTGCAGGAACATAGTGCAGGAATATACTGCAGGAACATAGTGCAGGAACATAGTGCAGGAACATAGTGAAGGAACATAGTGCAGGAACATAGTGCAGGAACATAGTGCAGGAACATAGTGCAGGAACATAGTGAAGGAACATAGTGCAGGAACATAGTGAAGGAACATAGTGCAGGAATATACTGCAGGAACATAGTGCAGGAATATACTGCAGGAACATAGTGCAGGAACATAGTGCAGGAACATAGTGAAGGAACATAGTGCAGGAACATAGTGAAGGAACATAGTGCAGGAATATACTGCAGGAACATAGTGCAGGAACATAGTGCAGGAACATAGTGCAGGAACATAGTGCAGGAACATAGTGAAGGAACATAGTGCAGGAACATAGTGAAGGAACATAGTGCAGGAATATACTGCAGGAACATAGTGCAGGAACATAGTGCAGGAACATAGTGCAGGAACATAGTGCAGGAACATAGTGCAGGAACATAGTGCAGGAACATAGTGCAGGAACATAGTGCAGGAACATAGTGCAGGAACATAGTGAAGGAACATAGTGCAGGAATATACTGCAGGAACATAGTGCAGGAACATAGTGCAGGAACATAGTGCAGGAACATAGTGCAGGAACATAGTGCAGGAACATAGTGCAGGAACATAGTGAAGGAACATAGTGCAGGAACATAGTGAAGGAACATAGTGCAGGAATATACTGCAGGAACATAGTGCAGGAATATACTGCAGGAACATAGTGCAGGAACATAGTACAGGAACATAGTGCAGGAACATAGTGCAGGAACATAGTGCAGGAACATAGTGCAGGAACATAGTGCAGGAACATAGTGCAGGAACATAGTGCAGGAACATAGTGCAGGAACATACTGCAGGAACATACTGCAGGAACATAGTGCAGGAACATAGTGCAGGAACATAGTGCAGAAACATAGTGCAGGAACATAGTGCAGGAACATAGTGCAGGAACATAGTGCAGGAATATAGTGCAGGAACATAGTGCAGGAACATAGTGCAGGAATATACTGCAGGAACATAGTGCAGGAACATAGTGCAGGAACATTTTACGTTTTGAGCTATTAGTAAGTGCTGTTTCATAGCGTGCATCGTGTCTGAAGTCACGTCGCAGGCACGTAAGTCGGTGACGTCACTATCAGGTTAAAGTGAACACTGTGTGGGAGGTCATTGGTTTGTGCTTTTGTGATGATTCGTTAGTTAAGAAACAATTATACAGTCGAACTCGGTTATGACGTCATGAAAGGAAGTGAATATTTTGTGTCGTTATAAACGAGTGTCGTTATAACCGAGTAGTATAACTTTATGGTTGGCCGTGCCATGGCTCAGGCGGTTAGTCCCCGGCCTCTCACCGCGGAGGCCCGGGTTCGATCCCGGGTCAGTCCATGTGGGATTTGTGGTGGACAAAGTGGCACTGGGACAGGTTTTTCTCCCAGTTGTCGGTTTTCCCCTGTCAATTTCATTCCACCGGTGCTCCATTAATTGTAAAACTTGGTAAAAAACTGCTCATCTTCATCATAGGGTTGCACAATAAGCCTCAAGGCTGCGGTGCGTCCGTAGCATCTGCTGCGGGGCCCTTCACCACGCAAAAATAAACTTTATGGTTAACAGTGACCAATTAATTGGTACCACAGCTGACTCTGTACACAAGGTGTCGTATAAACTGATGTCGTTATAACCGGGTTCGACTCTATTGGTATTAGTCAGAATGTTGTCTTATACGGTGTGTATTGTTATGAACTTAATTATTATTTGGTATTATTAGCACTTAATAATTTGCAATGCTCAACAGCTAACATCAACAGAGCCACACCATTAAAGACAGAAACAAAACTTTTGTGTTTACTGCGCGGTACGAGCTCAGTCTTTATATGCAGTTCAGGCTAATGTTGCGCTGTAACACGTGTTGCAGGACATCCCAATGCACGTGTCGACGCTCAGCTTCCTGCTGATTGCTGTGGACCGCTATCGCTACATGCTGGACCCCATGAAGCCGAGGATGCCGTCCTTCGTGTGCGCCCTCGGCTGCTGGCTGCTCGCAGTCTGCATTGTGCTGCCCTATCCCATCTACATCACCTACCTGGACCTCGGGGTAAGAGTGCTTGGCACGACGTTTGTTCATGTTTAACCTTTAAACTACGAATGTTAGATATATCTAACGCTATGCACGCGTGACGTTTTTCAGCTCTGACAGTGTTTGCTTTAGCAGGAAACCCAAACAAACCCCATTGAGGGCCCCACCAGCAGGTATGGAATTCGTCATGAGCAATGATGTCATTTATGGCGGTCCGGGTTTCGATATTATTTATGACCGAACTTGACCTTTGGTTATCAGCTGAGGAGGTGGCAGGCGAAATACAGTAGACCATTGTATGACGTTGAAACGTAGAAGCTGGACCAGGAAGGGCTCAAGTTTAGTCTTCTGGCAGCTTTCGTAGCAGTGTGGTGTATCTGATAATGTTTTGCATTGGCGGACTGGCATATATTGTGACAGTGGCGGATTGGTTATGTACTTCAATCCACAATTTTTTGTAACATTTATTGACAAAGCTTCAGGTGGTATTTTTCACAGTCGTGTTTGAGGTCACTTTATCGGCGCCGAACTGATAAATATTGCATAACTTCAGTGGCGGATTGTAAGGAAGTACTCCTTACTGGTTGTTATCTCTATTTGTTCTTCAGTGTTTACTGACACAGTTTCATCTGCATTACTTTCCCAGTGACCCAATCAGTATTTGATAGACAAACTTTATATCAGTGGTGAATTGTCAATAACTTTCATCTATTCGGTTTATTTGGGACCCCTTGAAATGGAACCTCAGATGCGAGCTAGATATTCAAAACCACTCGAGCCAGACGAAATAGAGGAAGTACTGATGGATGAGGAATCTGATGAGGAATTGGAAGAGACAGACGAACTTATGGAATCTCGTGTGCAGTCCTCATCCTCAGAAGACGAAGATAGTACTAGGGAAACCGAAGTTACGTTTCGGGCTAGAAGATCCGGGGATTCGTCAAATGTCTTTGATTTCACTGGACCTCCAAATGGCGTCAGCCGATCAGCTGCCTCAGATATAAATGCAGAATCCTCTCCCTTTTCAATCTTCATTCTCTTCTTCAGGCAGATTTTTCAAATCACACTAGATGACACGAATCGCTACTTTCATCAGTATATGGCATCCAAAGACACAGCAAGCACTTCAGCACAGCCACCTGATATTACGATCGAAGAAATATAGATACGCGTGATGTTTACATTCTCACGAACATACACGCTCCTCCCGTTGAAGGCAATTTCTCTGACGAATCTGGCCGTGCTATCAAACCTACTGTAGTAGAAGACTACATTGGTCTGTGCATAGTGAACTGCTTCGAGAAGTGGCATACGCGTGTGAACCTGAGTCGCTAGACACAGAGAGCAGCGTTCAATGTTGTGGCGTGAGTCGACACATATCGTTGTACAGATGGAACAGAATACATTTGCCGGTGCAAATAAGGGTTGTATATTTAGGTGAACGTAACATCACACATTCCTACGGTGTAAAGCAAGGGGTAAGTACAATAAAAATCCCCAGACGTGACGTAAAATATATTACACTAAATAAATTTTGAATTTATCAGAAAGTTCCGCGAGTACGTTTTATTGCTAAAAATTGACACTTCGTTCATAAATGTAGAAATTTACTCTCTTTCAAACAGTTTTTATTTCATAATTTTATGTTATATAGAGCGGAAAATATATCTGTTTTTGTGGAGGTCTGCAATTTTAAGATTTAAATGCCCGAAAAAGTCCGGCCAGCAGGAGACTAGGGGCTTTTAAAAGTCCGTACGTTAAAGGTTAAATGTGCCGGCAGAACGGTCACGAACGTCGGAACAACTTTCGTATATGAAAAGCCTATTGGCTTCCAAGAAATCGTGCACGACTTGTAACAGAAATATACAGTAAAGTACATCAGCATGAAGAGGGTAAATGTTTGTTTTTTGTAATGGCTCAACAGCCCCTAGGGGGCCTAGGCCGCCTCATTGTTCGAGGCTTCACGATCACACTCAGACACACCACACTCGGTAGGACTCCTCTGGACGAGTGATCAGCCCGTCGCACAGACCTCTACCTGACAACACACAACACTCACAACAGACAGACATCCATGCCCCCGGCGGGATTCGAACCCACAAGAGGTAGATGTTTACTGCAGTACAATGAGGCACTTTGTAGAACCGTCGCATGCATGAAGTGATTGAATGAGATTGTCATGTCATGATGCGCGGTAGCTGTCTGCCTCAGTTTGTGAAAGACATAGCTGGACGCAGCTGGGAGCAATGTGTGGAGTAGCAGGGCCGCGGAGGTGTCGCGTCCGGCGATTTTAATTACGCCAAGCTACCGTTTTAATAACCGGTAAGTTGTAAGATGTCGACCTCGGTGGACTAGTGGTTAGCGTGCTCGCCACTGGACCCAAGGTTCGCGGGTTCGATCCCGACCGAGGTCGATGGATTTTTAAGGGTGATAAAAATCCGTAGCACCACTTCTTTCGGAGGGGAAGTAAAGCCGTCGGTCCCATGTCGTAGATTTACGGCATGTAAAAGAACCTTACGGGCATGAATAGAAATGTTTCGTAAGCTAAATTCAAAGCCTCCATTTCTCACCCAAGTCTCCTGACTGCCTGCCAGATGGCTCTGGCGGACACATCAGGATTGATAGAACAGCAGCGCGGCCAGTTTTCCAGTCACCAACTGCCACGAATGCGCACGACTTAGTAACCTCGGAAAGAGGAGGCAAGAGGAGGCCCGAGCCCATATAGGGCTGTTGAGCCATGGTTATTATTATTATTATTATTATTATTATAAGTTGTAAGATGTTTAGTGTAAGTAGCAGTGCGCGCGCTTGACAGGATTAGCAACGACAGCTGTATTCTGTGTTTTGTCCCCCGAAAATAGGAAAGAATAAGTTGCTGACATTTATATAGGTCTGTTTTGTCAATGGTTGAAAGGCAAGCAAGTTCGGCCCTTGGGGCTGTGACTGTCCACTGTGCTACTGTCTGCAACATGTAGCATGTACCGGTGGAACTGTCACACGCCTACACACCACTCCAGGAACTTGTCATGTGTCTTGTCACTACATGGCTTGCAATAGATCAGTAACGTTACACAGTAACTTGTCATGTGTCTTGTCACTACATGGCTTGCAATAGATCAGCAACGTTACACAGTAACTTGTTCATGTGTCTTGTCACTACATGGCTTGCAATAGATCAGCAACGTTACACAGTAACTTGTCATGTGTCTTGTCACTACATGGCTTGCAATAGATCAGCAACGTTACACAGTAACTTGTCATGTGTCTTGTCACTACATGGCTTGCAATAGATCAGCAACGTTACACAGTAACTTGTCATGTGTCTTGTCACTACATGGCTTGCAATAGATCAGCAACGTTACACAGTAACTTGTCATGTGTCTTGTCACTACATGGCTTGCAATAGATCAGCAACGTTACACAGTAACTTGTCATGTGTCTTGTCACTACATGGCTTGCAATAGATCAGCAACGTTACACAGTAACTTGTCATGTGTCTTGTCACTACATGGCTTGCAATAGATCAGCAACGTTACACAGTAACTTGTCATGTGTCTTGTCACTACATGGCTTGCAATAGATCAGCAACGTTACACAGTAACTTGTCATGTGTCTTGTCACTACATGGCTTGCAATAGATCAGCAACGTTACACAGTAACTTGTCATGTGTCTTGTCACTACATGGCTTGCAATAGATCAGCAACGTTACACAGTAACTTGTCATGTGTCTTGTCACTACATGGCTTGCAATAGATCAGTAACGTTACACAGTAACTTGTCATGTGTCTTGTCACTACATGGCTTGCAATAGATCAGTAACGTTACACAGTAACTTGTCATGTGTCTTGTCACTACATGGCTTGCAATAGATCAGTGACGTTACACAGTAACTTGTCATGTGTCTTGTCACTACATGGCTTGCAATAGATCAGTGACGTTACACAGTAACTTGTCATGTGTCTTGTCACTACATGGCTTGCAATAGATCAGTGACGTTACACAGTAACTTGTCATGTGTCTTGTCACTACATGCTTGCAATAGATCAGTAACGTTACACAGTAACTTGTCATGTGTCTTGTCACTACATGGCTTGCAATAGATCAGTGACGTTACACAGTAACTTGTCATGTGTCTTGTCACTACATGGCTTGCAATAGATCAGTGACGTTACACAGTAACTTGTCATGTGTCTTGTCACTACATGGCTTGCAATAGATCAGTGACGTTACACAGTAACTTGTCATGTGTCTTGTCACTACATGGCTTGCAATAGATCAGTGACGTTACACAGTAACTTGTCATGTGTCTTGTCACTACATGGCTTGCAATAGATCAGTGACGTTACACAGCAACTTGTCATGTGTCTTGTCACTACATGGCTTGCAATAGATCAGTGACGTTACACAGTAACTTGTCATGTGTCTTGTCACTACATGGCTTGCAATAGATCAGTGACGTTACACAGTAACTTGTCATGTGTCTTGTCACTACATGGCTTGCAATAGATCAGTAACGTTACACAGTAACTTGTCATGTGTCTTGTCACTACATGGCTTGCAATAGATCAGTGACGTTACACAGTAACTTGTCATGTGTCTTGTCACTACATGGCTTGCAATAGATCAGTGACGTTACACAGTAACTTGTCATGTGTCTTGTCACTACATGGCTTGCAATAGATCAGTGACGTTACACAGCAACTTGTCATGTGTCTTGTCACTACATGGCTTGCAATAGATCAGCAACGTTACACAGTAACTTGTCATGTGTCTTGTCACTACATGGCTTGCAATAGATCAGTGACGTTACACAGCAACTTGTCATGTGTCTTGTCACTACATGGCTTGCAATAGATCAGCAACGTTACACACCAGAAGTCAACAAATTCTGCTTAGCAGTGGTTCTAGTATACAGGGTGTTTCAGAAGGAATTTGCAGTACTTCGGGAGAACGTTCGTTAGGTTAAATTACATCGCTTTGAGCAAACGTACGGACTCGTATGTCACGAGTTGAACGGTTATGGAGATAATGACTAGATAGTTTTAAAGAATGCGAGCTGCTGTACGTTTATTGACTACTAAATAGATGTTGATACGAGGAGCAGTCTGCAGTTGCTGTAACGTTGACACGTGTAATTAGCATGACCACCTTACGCTACAGGGACTGACGCTGTACATCTGTTATTAATTTTGTGCAGGCTGTGCTTTCGGGGCTGAGTCGTGGAGGTTTTGAGGTAGGGTTGCCAGGTTTTGAGGTAGGGATGCAAGGTTTTGAGGCAGGGTTGCCAGGTTTTGAGGTAGGGATGCCAGGTTTTTGAGGCAGGGTTGCCAGGTTTTGAGGTAGGGATGCCAGGTTTTGAGGCAGGTTGCCAGGTTTTGAGGTAGGGATGCCAGGTTTTGAGTTAGGGATGCCAGGTTTTGAGGTAGGGATGCCAGGTTTTGAGGCAGGGTTGCCAGGTTTTGAGGTAGGGATGCCAGGTTTTGAGGTAGGGTTGCCAGGTTTTGAGGTAGGGATGCCAGGTTTTGAGGTAGGGTTGCCAGGTTTTGAGGTAGGGATGCCAGGTTTTCAGGTAGGGTTGCCAGGTTTTGAGGCAGGGATGCCAGGTTTTGAGGTAGGGTTACCAGGTTTTGAGGTAGGGTTGCCAGGATTTGAGGTAGGGATGCCAGGTTTTGAGGCAGGGTTGCCAGGTTTTGACGTAGGGATGCCAGGTTTTGAGATAGCGATGCCAGGTTTTGAAGTAGCGATGCCAGGTTTTGAGGCAGGGTTGCCAGGTTTTGAGGTAGGGATGCCAGGTTTTGAGGTAGGGTTGCCAGGTTTTGAGGTAGGGATGCCAGGATTTGAGGTAGGGTTGCCAGGTTTTGAGGCAGGGATGCCAGGTTTTGAGGTAGGGTTACCAGGTTTTGAGGTAGGGATGCCAGGTTTTGAGGTAGGGATGCCAGGTTTTGAGGCAGGGTTGCCAGGTTTTGACGTAGGGTTGCCAGGTTTTGAGGTAGGGATGCCAGGTTTTGAGGTAGGGATGCCAGGTTTTGAGGTAGGGTTGCCAGGTTTTGAGACAGGGATGCCAGGTTTTGAGGTAGGGTTACCAGGTTTTGAGGTAGGGTTGCCAGGTTTTGAGGCAGGGTTGCCAGGTTTTGAGGTAGGGATGCCAGGTTTTGAGGCAAGGTTGCCAGGTTTTGAGGTAGGGATGTCAGGTTATGAGGTAGGGTTACCATGTTTTGAGGTAGGGTTGCCAGGTTTTGAGGTAGGGTTACCAGGTTTTGAGGTAGGGTTACCAGGTTTTGAGGTAGGGATGCCAGGTTTTGAGGTAGGGTTACCAGGTTTTGAGGTAGGGGTGCCAGGTTTTGAGGTAGGGTTACCAGGTTTTGAGGGAGGAGCGTTAGGTAAGGTCCAGGTTTTGAGGTAGGGTTAGCCAGGTTTTGAGGTAGGGTTGCCAGGTTTTGAGGTAGGGTTGCCAGGTTTTATAGAGGTATTTGAGGTGGTTGCCAGGTTTTAGGTAGGTACGGTTGAGTAGGATGCAGGTTTAGTGAGGTGTGGTGCCAGGTTTTAGAGGCAGGTAGTGGTTGACCAGGTTTTGAGGTAGGGATGCAGGTTTTGAGGTAGGGTTACCAGGTTTTGAGGTAGGTTGCAGGTTGAGGTAGGTGCCAGGTTTTGAGGTAGGGTGCCAGTTTGAGGTTGCCAGGTTTTGGGATGCAGGTTTTGAGTAGGGATGCCAGGTTTTGAGGTAGGGTTACCAGGTTTTGAGGTAGGGTTGCCAGGTTTTGAGGTAGGGTATGCCAGGTTTTGAGGTAGGGATGCCAGGTTTTGAGGCAGGGTTTGCCAGGTTTTAGGCAGGGATGCCAGGTTTTGAGGTAGGGATGCCAGGTTTTGAGTAGGCGACGCCAGGTTTTGAGGCAGGGTTGCCAGGTTTTGAGGTAGGGATGCCAGGTTTTGAGGTAGGGTTACCAGGTTTTGAGGCAGGGTTGCCAGGTTTCGAGAGTAGGGATGCCAGGTTTTGAGGTAGGGTTGCCAGGTTTTGAGGTAGGGATGCCAGGTTTTGAGGCAGGGTTGCCAGGTTTTGAGGTAGGTGATGCCAGGTTTTGAGTGCAGGGTTCCAGGTTTTGAGGTAGGATGTCAGGTTTTGAGTTAGGGTTACCAGGTTTTGAGGTAGGGTTGCCAGTTAGGTAGTATTTTGAAGGGTTGCCAGGTTTTAAGGTAGGGTTACCAGGTTTTGAGGTAGGTTGCCAGGTTTTGAGATAGGGTTCCCAGGTATTGAGGTAGGGATGCCAGGTTTTGAGGTAGGGTTACCAGGTTTTGAGGTAGGGATGCCAGGTTTTGAGGTAGGGTTACCAGGTTTTGAGGTAGGGTTCCAGGTTTTGAGGTAGGGTTGCCAGGTTTTGAGGTAGGGTTGCCAGGTTTTGAGGTAGGGTTACCAGGTTTTGAGGTAGAGATGTCAGGTTTTGAGGTAGGGTTACCAGGTTTTGAGGTAGGGATGCCAGGTTTTGAGGCAGGGTTTGCCAGGTTTTGAGGTAGGGTTGCCAGGTTTTGAGGTAGGGTTGCCAGGTTTTGAGGTAGGGTATCCAGGTTTTGAGGTAGGGTTGCCAGGTTTTTGAGGTAGGGATGCCAGGTTTTGAGGCAGGGTTGCCAGGTTTGAGGTAGGGATGCCAGGTTTTGAGGCAGGGTTGCCAGGTTTTGAGGTAGGGATGTCAGGTTTTGAGTTAGGGTTACCAGGTTTTGAGGTAGGGTTACCAGGTTTTGAGTTAGGGTTGCCAGGTTTTGAGGTAGGGTTACCAGGTTTTAAGGTAGGGATACCAGGTTTTGAGATAGGGTTCCCAGGTATTGAGGTAGGGATGCCAGGTTTTGAGGTAGGGTTACCAGGTTTTGAGGTAGGGATGCCAGGTTTTGAGGTAGGGTTACCAGGTTTTGAGGTAGGGTTTCCAGGTTTTGAGGTAGGGTTGCCAGGTTTTGAGGTAGGGTTGCCAGGTTTTGAGGTAGGGTTACCAGGTTTTGAGGTAGAGATGTCAGGTTTTGAGGTAGGGTTACCAGGTTTTGAGGTAGGGATGCCAGGTTTTGAGGCAGGGTTGCCAGGTTTTGAGGTAGGGTTGCCAGGTTTTGAGGTAGGGTTGCTAGGTTTTGAGGTAGGGATGCCAGGTTTTGAGGCAGGGTTTGCCAGGTTTTGAGGTAGGGTTACCAGGTTTTGAGGTAGGGTTACCAGGTTTTGAGGTAGAGTTGCCAGGTGTTGAGGTATAGTTGCCAGGTTTTGAGGCAGGTTTGCCAGGTTTTCCTTTAAAAAAAAGGAAGATTTTTGTCCACAAAATTAGTTTTAAAAAATACAATAAAATTCAAATTGTCTGATATTTTAACTACACTCATGTTGACATTTTGCCCTCTCTAACAACTGTTCATCCTGTTTTCCATACTCAAGCAACTGTTCACATGTACAACAGAAGTCTACTTACAGGCAAATTAAAAATGTAGGCAGTAAAATCAACCAAAAAAACGTAAAGCTTACGGGAAAAACGTAGGACCTGGCAACACTGTTTTGAGGTCTGTTGATATTCACATTACCTCGGTGTATAAATGCGCGCATATCGTGTCGACGGACCAGCAGCATGAAAGCTGACTTACAAGTCGAGTTTGCCGAGTCGGAGTGTGACGTAGGCACATCAACTGGCACTACTTGCATGCTGTACAGAACTGAGAGCCGAGATAGCTCAGTAATGTAGTGACTACGGCACGGACTGGCTCATTCGGGTTTAGATTCCAGACGGGGGGAAGACATGTTTCTCTTCTCCGAAACGTCCACCCTACTTCTGGGACCCATCCAGCCTCGTTCTCAATATGTAATGGGGTTCTTTCACTAGGGGAGAAAAGCCTGCAGGACGTGAATTCAACTATTCGCCTCCATCTAGTGTGGGCCGCGATAGCTCAGTCGGTATAGCGACTCGCTACGAGCTGGACGGTCCGGGGATCGAATCCCGGTGGGGCGAGATTTTCCGCACCCGTCCAGACCGGTCCTGGGACCTACCCAGTGTCCTGTACAATGGGTACCGGGTCATTCTAGGGGGTAAAGCGGCCGGGGCGTGGCGTTGACCACCCACCCCCATTTAGCGCCGAGGTTAAAGAAAGAGTAGAGCTATACCTCTACTCCCCCTCTGGGCCTTCATGGCCTGTTATAGGGTGAAATTTACCTTTACCTTTACCTCCATCTAGTGCAGAAGTTAAGAATGAGTGGCGCTATACCTCTACTCCATATATATATATATGACTTCATATTGTGCATAGGACCAAATTTAAACAGCCGACTACTATTCTGTCATAAGATTGACAACAATTTTTATAAATAATCACCCAAGTCCTAAACTGTTACACACAAATCCCTCTGTCTCATGTAAGTTATTTGCCGGGCTTCACGTGTCCAAGTGTTCAGCACACGTGTGCAATTCAACGTACTGCCCTCTGTGTTGTGTGCCTGACCTTGTGTTTAATGCACAAAGCGATCTGTGAATTCCTACGGCCGTATATTGTAACATAAACACGCGTGACGTCACAGCGTTTTGATTCTTAACTTATTTGACAAAGATGTCTCAACAAATGATACGGCGACAGTAGGGAAACATGTCTGAGGTTTCTGAGCGTCGTACATGGAACTAATTAATTTGGAAGGAAGTGTTTTGTGGAAATGTGAGATTGGATTACATTTGTTTAGCGGATGAATTGGTTACTTAATATTCATAGAATTTGTGAGTTTACATGGAAACACATGTTGTAGTTTGATTTGTTTGACGGCTGAGTTTTGATGGAATTCAAATTGCATTGAAACACTGTGCTATGTTAATTCAGCAGAATTATTCAGTCCGGAGGCAGTTAAAATCTTTCAGTTTTGTGACGTAAGACGAAGCCTACAGCGACTTAACCCACTGACTGCACACGGCATCTTTATCACATTCAAAGCTTGCATTCCTTGGAACATCCAATCATTCAAACAAGGTGATTCAAAAAAAGTGCTTAACAGAAAATATTCAGAACTAAGGGACTAAGGCAGACATGCCGAGAAGAAATTGTGGTTGACTGCATAATGACTTGGCTTCACACTTCGAATGAAATACTGCAGTGATGTGACTGTGTTCGGTAAGTGGCCAATTAAGACGGTGTCAGTCAGAAGGTGGGAAGCGAAGGACAGTTTGGTAGGCCTGACACTGGATGTAAATGGAATTAATGTCGCGAAGAAGAGTGCGGCCTGCACTGAGTTAGAAGGCGTGACTAGTTGTAGAGCGCCTTGTGGGCCGCGATAGCTCGGTCGGTATAGCGACTCGCTACAAGCTGGACGGTCCGGGGATCGAATCCCGGTGTGGGCGAGATTTTCAGCAACCGTCCAGACCGGCCCCGTGGCCCAACCAGCCTCCTGTAAAATGGGTACCGGGTCATTCCCTGGGGTAAAGCGGCCGGGGCGTGGCGTTGACCACCCACCCCATCTAGCGCCGAGGTTAAGGAAAGAGTACAGCTATACCTCTACTCCCCCTCTGGGGCCTTCATGGCAGGTTATAGGGAGAACTTTACCTTATCGAACGCCTTGGAGGACCAACACTGCGTGTGGTAAAGGGAATGTCCAGAACTGTGTGGACGCTGACGTCATCTCCTAGGCATGTAGTGTGCCCCAGTACTGATTGTTCTGCCTGAAGCTGTTCCCGTAGAACCAACACACGTGTCATTGGTCATATATTTGTACTGTGTGCCGATCCCAGTGGCCGCGCGGTCTAAGGCGTCGGTCTGCGGCCGTTCGCTTACTGGGATCGTGGGTTCGAATTCCGCCTAAGGCACGGATGTCTGTCTGTTGTGAGTGTTGTGTGTTGTCAGGTAGAGGTCTGTGCGACGGGCTGATCACTCGTCCAGAGGAGTCCTACCGAGTGTGATTTGTCTAAAGTGTGATCGTGAAACCTCGATAATGAGGAGGCCTAGGCCCCCAAGGGGCTGTTGCGACATGGAAAAGAAAAATAAGCCAGCCAGATCACAAGAAGATTTTATTAATCAACCTGCAGAATATTTCGCCCTTACAAAGCCACCATGACGGACATTTGTAAACACAGCTGTGGGCAGTACACAACACTTACACTTACTACACAACTTACACTACTACACAACACTTACACTTATACACAACACTTAACCTTACTAACAACACTACTTACTACAACTACTTACTACACAACACTTACACTACTACACAACCTTACACTTACTACACAACACTTACACTTACTACACAACACTTACACTTACTACACAAACTTACACTTACTACACACACTTACCTACTACACAACACTTACACTTACACAACACTTACACTTACACACAACACTTACACTTACTACACAACACTTACACTTACTACACAACACTTACACTTACTACACAACACTTACACTTTCTACCACCTACACTACACACACTTACACTACTACACAACACTTACACTTACTACACAACACTTACACTTACTACACAACACTTACACTTACTACACACAACACTTACACTTACTACACAACACTTACACTTACTACACAACACTTACACTTACTACACAACACTTACACTTACTACACAACACTTACACTTACTACACAACACTTAACACTTAACTACACAACACTTACACTTACTACACAACACTTACACTTACTACACAACACTTACACTTACTACACAACACTTACACTACTACACAACACTTACACTATACACAACACTTACACTATACACACATATACTACACAACACTACACTACTACACAACACTTACACTTACTAACAACACTTACACTTACTACACAACACTTACACTTACTACACAACACTTACACTTACTACACAACACTTACACCTTACTACACAACACTTACACTTACTACAAACATACACTTACCACTTACCTACTACACAACACTTACACTTACTACACAACACTTACACTTACTACACAACACTTACACTTACTACCAACACTACACTTACACAACTTAAATACACAAACACTTACACTTACTACACAACACTTACACTTACTACACAACACTTACACTTACTACACAACACTTACACTTACTACCAACCAAACCAACACTTACACTTACTACACAACACTTACACTTACTACACAACACTTACACTTACTACACAACACTTACACTTACTACACAACACTTACACTACTACACAACACTTACACTTACTACACAACACTTACACTTACTACACAACACTTACACTTACTACACAACACTTACACTACTACACAACACTTACACTTACTACACAACACTTACACTAACTACACAACACTTACACTTACTACACAACACTTACACTTACTACACAACACTTACACTTACTACACAACACTTACACTTACTACACAACACTTACACTACACAACATACATACAACACTTACACTTACTACACAACACTTACACTAACTACACAACACTTACACTTACTACACAACACTTACACTTACTACACAACACTTACACTTACTACACAACACTTACACTTACTACACAACACTTACACTTACTACACAACACTTACACTTACTACACAACACTTACACTTACTACACAACACTTACACTTTAAATACACAACACTTACACTTACTACACAACACTTACACTTACTACACAACACTTAACCTTACTACACAACACTTACACTTACTACACAACACTTACACTTACTACACAACACTTACACTTACTACACAACACTTACACTGACTACACAACACTTACACTTACTACACAACACTTACACTTACTACACAACACTTACACTTACTACACAACACTTACACTTACACAACAACACTTACTACACAAACTTACATACTACACAACACTTACACTTACTACACAACACTTACACTTACTACACAACACTTACACTTACTACACAACACTTACACTTACTACACAACACTTACACTTACTACACAACACTTACACTTACTACACAACACTTACACTTACTACCAACAAACTTACACTTATACACACAACACTTACACTTACTACACAACACTTACACTTACTACACAACACTTACACTTACTACACAACAACTTACACCTTACTACACAAACACTACACTTACACAAACTTACACTTACTACACAACACTTACACTTACTAACAACCTCACTATACACACACTTACACTTACTACACAACACTTACACTTACTACACAACACTTACACTTACTACACAACACTTACGTGCTCTGGAAATGTACGAAACGGATACATTAAATGTACGAAATCATAAAAGCAGTGAGATTTGTGTGAATCCACCGTAAAGTTGTAATAAGAGCTGTCGCAGTAGAGCTGACTGTGCCTGAGTACTTCTGTTGTGACTGTGCGCAGTGTAATTGCAGGTAGCGATATGTCAGCAACATCCTGACATACGTATTGCTCGGTACGTCACAGTGTTTTATGTAGGAATCGCTCGTGTTACGGTCTAGTGGAGCTGGAACGTGATGGTGTTAGTTGTGACTGTATTTGTTGTACGTGCAGTTGGTTTGTGTTGATATGTGTGACGTTTATGGTTATTGAGCGATGAGAGATGCAACATTTAAGGCCTTTTGTGGGTATTCTGATTTGCCTTTCTTTAACTACAGGTGAAGACAGTGGCAGTAGTCTGTTCCCTTAAACGCAATGCACCGCTCACTTTTCATACCACCGACGTGCTGACAGTGGCAGTAGTCTGTTGCCTTAAAGCAATGCACCGCTCACTTTTCATACCACCGACGTGCTGACAGTGGCAGTAGTCTGTTGCCTTAAAGCAATGTACCGCTCACTTTTCATACCACCGACGTGCTGACAGTGGCAGTAGTCTGTTGCCTTAAAGCAATGCACCGCTCACTTTTCATACCACCGACGTGCTGACAGTGGCAGTAGTCTGTTGCCTTAAAGCAATGCACCGCTCACTTTTCATACCACCGACGTGCTGACAGTGGCAGTAGTCTGTTGCCTTAAAGCAATGCACCGCTCACTTTTCATACCACCGACGTGCTGACAGTGGCAGTAGTCTGTTGCCTTAAAGCAATGCACCGCTCACTTTTCATACCACCGACGTGCTGACAGTGGCAGTAGTCTGTTGCCTTAAAGCAATGCACCGCTCACTTTTCATACCACCGACGTGCTGACAGTGGCAGTAGTCTGTTGCCTTAAAGCAATGCACCGCTCACTTTTCATACCACCGACGTGCTGACAGTGGCAGTAGTCTGTTGCCTTAAAGCAATGCACCGCTCACTTTTCATACCACGACGTGCTGACAGTGGCAGTAGTCTGTTCCTTAAAGCAATGCACCGCTCACTTTTCATACCACCGACGTGCTGACAGTGCAGTAGTCTGTTGCCTTAAAGCAATGCACCGCTCACTTTCATACCACCGACGTGCTGACAGGGCAGTAGTCTGTTGCCTTAAAGCAATGCACCGCTCACTTTCATACCACCGACGTGCTGACAGTGGCAGTAGTCGTTGCCTTAAAGCAATGCACCGCTCACTTTTCATACCACCGACGTGCTGACAGTGGCAGTAGTCTGTTCCCTTAAAGCAATGCACCGCTCACTTTCATACCACCGACGTGCTGACAGTGGCAGTAGTCTGTTGCCTTAAAGCAATGCACCGCTCACTTTTCATACCACGACGTGCTGACAGTGGCAGTAGTCTGTTGCCTTAAAGCAATGCACCGCTCACTTTTCATACCACGACGTGCTGACAGTGGCAGTAGTCTGTTGCCTTAAAGCAATGCACCGCTCACTTTTCATACCACCGACGTGCTGACAGTGGCAGTAGTCTGTTGCCTTAAAGCAATGCACCGCTCACTTTTCATACCACCGACGTGCTGACAGTGGCAGTAGTCTGTTGCCTTAAAGCAATGCACCGCTCACTTTTCATACCACCGACGTGCTGACAGTGGCAGTAGTCTGTTCCTTAAAGCAATGCACCGCTCACTTTTCATACCACCGACGTGCTGACAGTGGCAGTAGTCTGTTGCCTTAAAGCAATGCACCGCTCACTTTTCATACCACCGACGTGCTGACAGTGGCAGTAGTCTGTTGCCTTAAAGCAATGCACCGCTCACTTTTCATACCACCGACGTGCTGACAGTGGCAGTAGTCTGTTCCTTAAAGCAATGCACCGCTCACTTTCATACCACCGACGTGCTGACAGTGGCAGTAGTCTGTTGCCTTAAAGCAATGCACCGCTCACTTTTCATACCACCGACGTGCTGACAGTGGCAGTAGTCTGTTGCCTTAAAGCAATGCACCGCTCACTTTTCATACCACCGACGTGCTGACAGTGGCAGTAGTCTGTTGCCTTAAAGCAATGCACCGCTCACTTTTCATACCACCGACGTGCTGACAGTGGCAGTAGTCTGTTGCCTTTAAAGCAATGCACCGCTCACTTTTCATACCACCGACGTGCTGACAGTGGCAGTAGTCTGTTCCTTAAAGCAATGCACCGCTCACTTTTCATACCACCGACGTGCTGACAGTGGCAGTAGTCTGTTGCCTTAAAGCAATGCACCGCTCACTTTTCATACCACCGACGTGCTGACAGTGCAGTAGTCTGTTGCCTTAAAGCAATGCACCGCTCACTTTTCATACCACCGACGTGCTGACAGTGGCAGTAGTCTGTTGCCTTAAAGCAATGCACCGCTCACTTTTCATACACCGACGTGCTGACAGTGGCAGTAGTCTGTTGCTTAAAGCAATGCACCGCTCACTTTTCATACCACCGACGTGCTGACAGTGGCAGTAGTCTGTTCCTTAAAGCAATGACCGCTCACTTTTCATACCACCGACGTGCTGACAGTGGCAGTAGTCTGTTCCTTAAAGCAATGCACCGCTCACTTTTCATACCACCGACGTGCTGACAGTGGCAGTAGTCTGTTGCCTTAAAGCAATGCACCGCTCACTTTTCATACCACCGACGTGCTGACAGTGGCAGTAGTCTGTTCCTTAAAGCAATGCACCGCTCACTTTTCATACCACCGACGTGCTGACAGTGGCAGTAGTCTGTTGCCTTAAGCAATGCACCGCTCACTTTTCATACCACGACGTGCTGACAGTGGCAGTAGTCTGTTGCCTTAAAGCAATGCACCGCTCACTTTTCATACCACCGACGTGCTGACAGTGGCAGTAGTCTGTTCCTTAAAGCAATGCACCGCTCACTTTTCATACCACCGACGTGCTGACAGTGGCAGTAGTCTGTTCCTTAAAGCAATGCACCGCTCACTTTTCATACCACCGACGTGCTGACAGTGGCAGTAGTCTGTTGCCTTAAAGCAATGCACCGCTCACTTTTCATACCACCGACGTGCTGACAGTGGCAGTAGTCTGTTGCCTTAAAGCAATGCACCGCTCACTTTTCATACCACCGACGTGCTGACAGTGGCAGTAGTCTGTTGCCTTAAAGCAATGCACCGCTCACTTTTCATACCACCGACGTGCTGACAGTGGCAGTAGTCTGTTCCCTTAAAGCAATGCACCGCTCACTTTTCATACCACCGACGTGCTGACAGTGGCAGTAGTCTGTTCCCTTAAAGCAATGTACCGCTCACTTTTCATACCACCAACGTGCTGACAGTGGCAGTAGTCTGTTGCCTTAAAGCAATGCACCGCTCACTTTTCATACCACCGACGTGCTGACAGTGGCAGTAGTCTGTTGCCTTAAAGCAATGCACCGCTCACTTTTCATACCACCGACGTGCTGACAGTGGCAGTAGTCTGTTGCCTTAAAGCAATGCACCGCTCACTTTTCATACCACCGACGTGCTGACAGTGGCAGTAGTCTGTTGCCTTAAAGCAATGCACCGCTCACTTTTCATACCACCGACGTGCTGACAGTGGCAGTAGTCTGTTGCCTTAAAGCAATGCACCGCTCACTTTTCATACCACCGACGTGCTGACAGTGGCAGTAGTCTGTTCCCTTAAAGCAATGCACCGCTCACTTTTCATACCACCGACGTGCTGACAGTGGCAGTAGTCTGTTGCCTTAAAGCAATGCACCGCTCACTTTTTATACCACCGACGTGCTGACAGTGGCAGTAGTCTGTTCCCTTAAAGCAATGTACCGCTCACTTTTCATACCACCGACGTGCTGACAGTGACAGTAGTCTGTTGCCTTAAAGCGATACACCGCTCACTTTTCATACCACCGACGTGCTGACAGTGGCAGTAGTCTGTTGCCTTAAAGCAATGCACCGCTCACTTTTCATTGACACTGCGTCACGACCGTGCGCAACTGCGTGACACTGTCACGACCGTGCGCAACAGCGTGACACAGTCACGACCGTTCGCAACTGCATGACACTGTCACGACCGTGCGCAACAGTGTGACACTGTCACGACCGTGCGCAACAATGTGACACTGTCACGACCGTGCGCACGGAACAAGTTTGCTTGGCCGTGCGCTGTTTGTGTTCTGAATATTGTTAGTAGTCGGCTGCTCTCAGCGGCTCGCAATAAGCTGCAGTTGGCAGTACTGCGGTACAGCAGCTCTGTGAAGCCGCAGGTACGTCAAAGTGAATATAATTGCAGACCACGCCCCACCTACACCCCACAGTCACAACGGCTGCCCTAGTTAAATGTTTGAAGTACACAGAGAGATACGTAACAGGACTTTAATTACGATGTACGTAATTAGGCGTTGGCCTGTTTAAGTTCAGACACGCTGTGAGGAAACTAAAATAACTGCAGACAAATCTGCATTTGGAGACTAATTTAAAGACGCAATTACTGCATTACGTTCCGAGAACGCGTCTTGCTACTGGACTTTAGACGGCCGTCGTGTTTAGCAATGCGGACATTAGTTTGTCTTCAAATTACAGAACTGTGACAGACCGAGCAGTGTGGCTTGTCTTGCTGCTGGAGCGCCTCGGTGTGGTCTTGGCCCAGACACTGAGGTTCATTGTTTTGAGTGCCTTGAGGCAAATGCCAGGGCAGTGCATTATGTCAGGCCACGACCACTTCCTTCCACATGTTTCTTACTCCTTGACAGTCACTTGATCTTTTGACGTTTTGCCGTGTGTGGCGCCACTAGCGGATAGCGACCACCTGCCATCTTGCCTTACCTTCCCGCACCGTAACCTACCCTTTCGTATTACCTGTAGCTACCTGTAGCTACCTGTAGCTACCTGAGGCAATCACTCTAAATGTTGTTTCAGACTTGACATACTAAATTATGGTTTGGCTGCAGTGCGCTAGTGTACCGCTGTGCTATGTAGAGTTGTGCGGTGTTCAGTTTGTTTTTTTTGTGTGTGAAGGGCCCCGCAGCAGATGCTACGGACGCACCGCAGCCTTCAGGCTTATTGTGCAACCCTGTGATGAAGATGATTAGTTCTTAGAAATTGATAGGGGAAAACCGAAGTACTCGGGGAAAAACCTGTCCCAGTGCCAGTGTGTCCACCACAAATCCCACATGGAGAGACCCGGGATCGAAACTGGGACTCCGCGGTGAGAGGCCGGCGACTGACCGCCTGAGTCATGGCACGATCGCGGTGTTCAGTTGTTTGATATCTCTGTCTTTCGTTTCTCGAGTTTCGTCAGCAGCACGCAAGTGTTTTGTTTTGTGTCGGTAAAGAGGGGAGCCTTCCTACCTTTGTTTATCGATATTGTGTTGATGTTGAGTGGGTCAGTGTCATTCTTGCACCTGTGTTATATACGTGTGTGTTTTCTGCAGACAGTGTATTTGTCGTCGTGACGTCCCGTGTGACAAACGTCTGCTGCAGGTCCTCCACGTGTTGGTTGTTTAGGTTGGGTGTGTTTTGTGTTGCCAGTTGCGTACCGTTGACATGCAGGGGGCAGGCCGATCTCAAGGTCATAGCACTTGTGATTCTGATAGCGTCGGCAAATGCACTGCAGTTCAATAAATAACAGTTGTACTGAGACAGAAACTTCAGCTTTCAGTTACTGTCACATAGACAGTGACAGTGACAGGCGGACATCTGTGCTGTCACGTACAGCTGGTGTGGGCAAGACGAGAAGAGTCAGACGGCACAGGCGTGTTGTGCGTTGGGAACGTAACGCGGACTGGCAGAGGGACGTAAGGGAACGTAGACGTACAATGCATAATTACGTAAATGTTATCTTATAGTAGTAAGTGGCGAATATGTGAATGTTGATAAATTAATGCAAGTATTTATTAAGATACATGATACACGCATTCCCATGTCAGTGTGTAAATACATGATACACGCATTCCCATGTCAGTGTGTAAATACATGATCACGCATTCCCATGTCAGTGTGTAAATACATGATACACGCATTCCCATGTCAGTGTGTAAATACATGATACACGCATTCCCATGTCAGTGTGTAAATACATGATACACGCATTCCCATGTCAGTGTGTAAATACATGATACACGCATTCCATGTCAGTGTGTAAATACATTCCAACCAACGGAAGAAATGTAAATCGATACGGAAGGACAGAAATACAAGTAGCCATGAACACGGAAACGCCTGCAACAGTTTACACGTTTCTGATGATGATCATGATAATGATGATGATGATAAGCTCCAGTAATGACTGTGGTGATATTTACTAATTGCAGGATTTCTTAAGTGCGGTGTGTAACGTAGCAACGTACCAACTGGCTGCACCGCGTTGCACACTTGCAAAACCATAGTGAAGTCTGGCTTTAATTAACATTTGAAGACAAAGTTTAATCCGAATTATGTATATTTAATTACGAATTTCGTACCGCGCTTTGAAGTCACCTTACTGGTCATAACAGCCTGTCAGGCAATGCTGCATAGCACTGCTATTGAAATTGAGTTCCTCGGAAGCCTGCAGCTTAGCAGAATTACGTGAAGTAAGTAAATAACGTTTGATGAACTTTGATTTTCTCTTTCATTTCCATATCCATTTTTTATTTTAATGTAAAGCACCAGTAATAACATTTTCTTTACTTTCAGATACGTAAATATTTATATCTTGAAACAAAATTAGTTTCAAATTAGTTTTTTACATTTGCACCAAGAAAGTAAGTGTTTACTTTACAAGGGTTTCCAAAAATTCGAATTAGTCACCAAGGGTTCCACGATATTTAAAAGAGTACGGAGGCCAATGTTGTACAGTGAAATAATCTGTTTGTTCTGAGATCCACACAAAACACATAAATACAGTCCGTACCACGCAGTAAACACACTCCGTCTCAGTTATACAAACCAGTCAGTTAATGTTGTACAGTGAAATAATCGCTGTTTGTTCTGAGATCCACACAAAACACATAAATACAGTCCGTACCGCGCAGTAAACACACTCCGTCTCAGTTATACAAACCAGTCAGTTAATGTTGTACAGTGAAATAATCGCTGTTTGTTCTGAGATCCACACAAAACACATAAATACAGTCCGTACCGCGCAGTAAACACACTCCGTCTCAGTTATACAAACCAGTCAGTTAATGCTGTACAGTGAAGTAATCGCTGTTTGTTCTGAGATCCACACAAAACACATAAATACAGTCCGTACCGCGCAGTAAACACAGTCCGTCTGAGTTATACAAACCAGTCAGTTAATGTTGTACAGTGAAGTAATCGCTGTTTGTTCTGAGATCCACACAAAACACATAAATACAGTCCGTACCGCGCAGTAAACACACTCCGTCTCAGTTATACAAACCAGTCAGTTAATGTTGTACAGTGAAATAATCGCTGTTTGTTCTGAGATCCACACAAAACACATAAATACAGTCCGTACCGCGCAGTAAACACACTCCTCAGTTATACAAACCAGTCAGTTAATGCTGTACAGTGAAATAATCGCTGTTTGTTCTGAGATCCACACAAAACACATAAATACAGTCCGTACCGCGCAGTAAACACACTCCGTCTCAGTTATACAAACCAGTCAGTTAATGTTGTACAGTGAAATAATCGCTGTTTGTTCTGAGATCCACACAAAACACATAAATACAGTCCGTACCGCGCAGTAAACACACTCTGTCTCAGTTATACAAACCAGTCAGTTAATGCTGTACAGTGAAATAATCGCTGTTTGTTCTGAGATCACACACAAAAACACATAAATACAGTCCGTACCGCGCAGTAAAAAACACTCCCATCTCAGTTATACAAACCAGTCAGTTAATGTTGTACAGTGAAATAATCGCTGTTTGTTCTGAGATCCACACAAAACACATAAATACAGTCCGTACCGCGCAGTAAACACACTCCATCTCAGTTATACAAACCAGTCAGTTAATGTTGTACAGTGAAATAATCGCTGTTTGTTCTGAGATCCACACAAAACACATAAATACAGACCGTACCGCGCAGTAAACACACTCCGTCTCAGTTATACAAACCAGTCAGTTAATGTTGTACAGTGAAATAATCGCTGTTTGTTCTGAGATCCACACAAAACACATAAATACAGTCCGTACCGCGCAGTAAACACACTCCATCTCAGTTATACAAACCAGTCAGTTAATGTTGTACAGTGAAATAATCGCTGTTTGTTCTGAGATCCACACAAAACACATAAATACAGTCCGTACCGCGCAGTAAACACACTCCGTCTCAGTTATACAAACCAGTCAGTAATGCTGTACAGTGAAATAATCGCTGTTTGTTCTGAGATCACACAAAACACATAAATACAGTCCGTACCGCGCAGTAACACACTCCGTCTCATTTACAAACATCAGTAATGTGTACAGTAAAATAATCGCGTTTGTTCTGAGATCACACAAAACACATAAATACAGTCCGTACCGCGCAGTAAACACACTCCGTCTCAGTTATACAAACCAGTCATAATGTTGTACAGTGAAATAATCGCTGTTTGTTCTGAGATCCACACAAAACACATAAATACAGTCCGTACCGCGCAGTAAACACACTCCGTCTCAGTTATACAAACCAGTCAGTCAATGCTGTACAGTGAAATAATCGTGTTTGTTCTGAATCCACACAAAACACATAAATACAGTCCGTACCGCGCAGTAAACAACTCCGTCTCAGTTATACAAACCATCAGTCAATGCTGTACAGTGAAATAATCGCTGTTTGTTCTGAGATCCACACAAAACACATAAATACAGTCCGTACCGCGCAGTAACACACTCCGTCTCAGTTATACAAACCATCAGTTAATGTGTACAGTGAAATAATCGCTGTTTGTTCTGAGATCCACACAAAACACATAAATACAGTCCGTACCGCGCAGTAAACACACTCCGTCTCAGTATACAAACCAGTCAGTCAATGCTGTACAGTGAAATAATCGCTGTTTGTCTGAGATCCACACAAAACACATAAATACAGTCCGTACCGCGCAGTAAACACACTCCGTCTCAGTTATACAAACCATCAGTCAATGCTGTACAGTGAAATAATCGCTGTTTGTTCTGAGATCCACACAAAACACATAAATACAGTCCGTACCGCGCAGTAAACACACTCCGTCTCAGTTATACAAACCAGTCAGTCAATGCGTACAGTGAAATAATCGCTGTTTGTTCTGAGATCCACACAAACACATAATACAGTCCGTACCGCGCAGTAAACACACTCCGTCTCAGTTATACAAACCAGTCAGTAATGCTGTACAGTGAAATAATCGCTGTTTGTTCTGAGATCCACACAAAACACATAAATACAGTCCGTACCGCGCAGTAAACACACTCCGTCTCAGTTATACAAACCATCAGTAATGCTGTACAGTGAAATAATCGCTGTTGTTCTGAATCCACACAAAACACATAAATACAGTCCGTACCGCGCAGTAACACACTCCGTCTCAGTTATACAAACCAGTCAGTAAGCTGTACGTGAAATAATCGCTGTTTGTTCTGAGATCCACACAAAACACATAAATACAGTCCGTACCGCGCAGTAAACACACTCCGTCCAGTTATACAAACATCAGTAATGTGTACAGTGAAATATCGCTGTTTGTTCTGAGATCACACAAACACATAATCAGTCGACCGCGCAGTAAACACACTCCATCCAGTTATACAACCAGTCATCAAGCTGTACATGAATATCCTGTTTTTCTGAATCCACAAAAACACTAAATACATCCGTACGGCAGTAACAACTCCGTCTCAGTATACAAACCATCATCAATGCTGACAGTAATAATCGCTTTGTTCGAATCCACACAACACATAATACAGCCGACGCGCAGTAAACACACTCCGTCTCAGTTATACAAACCAGTCAGTTAATGTTGTACAGTGAAATAATCGCTGTTTGTTCTGAGATCCACACAAAACACATAAATACAGTCCGTACCGCGCAGTAAACACACTCCGTCTCAGTTATACAAACCAGTCAGTTAATGTTGTACAGTGAAATAATCGCTGTTTGTTCTGAGATCCACACAAAACACATAAATACAGTCCGTACCGCGCAGTAAACACACTCCGTCTCAGTTATACAAACCAGTCAGTTAATGTTGTACAGTGAAATAATCGCTGTTTGTTCTGAGATCCACACAAAACACATAAATACAGTCCGTACCGCGCAGTAAACACACTCCGTCTCAGTTATACAAACCAGTCAGTTAATGTTGTACAGTGAATAATCGCTGTTTGTTCTGAGATCCACACAAAACACATAAATACAGTCCGTACCGCGCAGTAAACACACTCCGTCTCAGTTATACAAACCAGTCAGTCAATGCTTTACAGTGAAATAATCGCTGTTTGTTCTGAGATCCACACAAAACACATAAATACAGTCCGTACCGCGCAGTAAACACACTCCTTCTCAGTTATACAAACCATCAGTTAATGCTGTATAGTAAATAATCGCTGTTTGTTCTGAGATCCACACAAAACACATAAATACAGTCCGTACCGCGCAGTAAACACACTCCGTCTCAGTTATACAAACCAGTCAGTTAATGCTGTACAGTGAAATAATCGCTGTTTGTTCTGAGATCAACACAAAACACATAAATACAGTCCGTACCGCGCAGTAAACACACTCCGTCTCAGTTATACAAACCAGTCAGTTAATGCTGTACAGTGAAATAATCGCTGTTTGTTCTGAGATCCACACAAAACACATTAATACACTGTGTGGGTAGTACGTAGAATTTGTGAATGTTAAACGTGGTGGTACATATAGTAACCACTGGACTTTAGGCTTTAGACGGTAGAATGATAATTTGCTCCTATTTCAGAAATATAAAATTTCACTCACTATTCAGTTTACCAACAATTACACAAACACAAACCACTTTATAGTTCTATTAATATCGCTGCATTCCCCTACACGTGTTTCGGTCCGCAGACCATCTTCAGGCGGTAACAAGCTACTACACTTCACATCGCATGTTAAAAGGGCCCAAATAACACACTTGTCTCAGTAATAAGTTATAAAACATTTGAATTTGTAAAATATGTAAAACTGTAAAACTTATAATTTTATCGTATAAGTTAAAGTCAACATTTAAAATAGCAGCGTTGGTCACTTGGTGCACAGAATTGTGGTATTGTATTTGTTGTTGGTTGTAAGCGTGTTGTTACGGGAGCTGTTGTGTAGAGTGTCTGTTGTGTAGAGTGTCTGTTGTGTAGAGTGTCTGTTGTGTAGAGTGTCTGTTGTGTAGAGTGTCTGTCCTGACTGTCTTAAAGGTTCTGCTGAATTCGTAATTCACATTACGAGATGCGACCTTGAAAAACGTCAAAGGTCGCCGAACCTCATCGTCCCTTTTGACGCGCTGTAGGTCGTTGAGTAAGAAGACAGGCTTGTGGAAATGCTTGGAAGATCGCTGCAAGCAATTTTGTCGCATTTCGCTGCAGATATTAGGCACGTCGAGCTGCATAACTGTGCATGTTATGTCACTGGTATCGTAATGCTAGGCACAAGTGTCGTCATTTTGTGTTATGTCACTGGTATCGTAATGCTAGGCACAATTGTCGCCATTTTGTGTTATGTCACTGGTATCGTAATGCTAGGCACAATTGTCGCCATTTTGTGTTATGTCACTGGTATCGTAATGCTAGGCACAAGTGTCGCCATTTTGTGTTATGTCACTGGTATCGTAATGCTAGGCACAAGTGTCGCCATTTTGTGTTATGTCACTGATATCGTAATGCTAGGCACAAGTGTCGCCATTTTGTGTTATGTCACTGATATCGTAATGCTAGGCACAAGTGTCGCCATTTTGTGTTATGTCACTGGTATCGTAATGCTAGGCACAAGTGTCGCCATTTTGTGTTATGTCACTGATATCGTAATGCTAGGCACAAGTGTCGCCATTTTGTGTTATGTCACTGGTATCGTAATGCTAGGCACAAGTGTCGCCATTTTGTGTTATGTCACTGATATCGTAATGTTAGGCACAAGTGTCGCCATTTTGTGTTATGTCACTGGTATCGTAATGCTAGGCACAAGTGTCGCCATTTTGTGTTATGTCACTGGTATCGTAATGCTAGGCACAAGTGTCGCCATTTTGTGTTATGTCACTGGTATCGTAATGCTAGGCACAAGTGTCGCCATTTTGTGTTATGTCACTGGTATCGTAATGCTAGGCACAAGTGTCGCCATTTTGTGTTATGTCACTGGTATCGTAATGCTAGGCACAAGTGTCGCCATTTTGTGTTATGTCACTGGTATCGTAATGCTAGGCACAAGTGTCGCCATTTTGTGTTATGTCACTGGTATCGTAATGCTAGGCACAAGTGTCGCCATTTTGTGTTATGTCACTGGTATCGTAATGCTAGGCACAAGTGTCGCCATTTTGTGTTATGTCACTGGTATCGTAATGCTAGGCACAAGTGTCGCCATTTTGTGTTATGTCACTGGTATCGTAATGCTAGGCACAAGTGTCGCCATTTTGAGAACAGCCCAAAATGTCTGCCAGTGGACACCACTCAAACATTCTCCTCCTCTGGTCCTCGCAGCTTGTCTCTCACTTCTAACAATTACAGGTCACGGTAAGCTTTGCTGCTGTCCACAGCGTGAAGCCATGTAAGAGGAACAGAGGTTCAGCTCCATTCATTGTGAACCTAGGCAAAAGATGTATGTGAGTGGTTAGACTCACGCCCCGGCTGCTTTATCCAGGGCAAGGAACGTCTGGTACCGACTGAATTGGAGGCTGGGTAGGCTTCAGAGCCGGTCTGAGCTTTGTAACTTCCTATCGTTCAGGACGTGGCTTAGTCACTGTACCAGCTGAGCTATCCCGAAGATTGCTGTATTTTGGGATATGTGTCCGTGAAGTTCGGTAACTATTTACCAGCGATTACGAGAAATTTGATATTAGCATCTTCAGGGTAGAAACATCCTTTCTCCCTAATATGTCATGTCATGTTATGTCATTGTACTGCCAGTATTGTTTTCCCCATCGTAGAAATATGGGGTTGAGATTAACTGACTTTTTTCGTTCATGTGTTTCCACTTTTATTTCCTTACAAACAGATCATGCATTTATATTTCATATGATTTCATTTTGTGTTGTTAGATAAATTGCTTGCAATTTATCTAACAACACAAAGCTCCCTCTCACAACACAAAGCTCCCTCTCACAACACAAAGCTCCCTCTCACAACACAAAGCTCCCTCTCACAACACAAAGCTCCCTCTCACAACACAAAGCTCCCTCTCACAACACAAAGCTCCCTCTCACAACACAATGCTCCCTCTCACAACACAAAGCTCCCTCTCACAACACAAAGCTCCCTCTCACAACACAAAGCTCCCTCTCACAACACAAAGCTCCCTCTCACAACACAAAGCTCCCTCTCACAACACAAAGCTTCCTCTCACAACACAAAGCTCCCTCTCACAACACAAAGCTCCCTCTCACAACACAAAGCTCCCTCTCACAACACAAAGCTCCCTCTCACAGCACAAAGCTCCCTCTCACAACACATCGTCATACGTATTGTTGTTCTGGTTATGAAGATTGCACATGTTGAGGACTCTGACAGATCCCGAAAGATATCTGCAGATTATTCCTGTGGCGTCAACTGGTCTGTGTGTCCTGTGACGTTGATATTTCCTCGTTACAGCTGTCACGTGACCCACAGAGACTCACGACTCTATACCACAAAACCTCTGCAGTCCCGTGAGGTCCAGTTGACACAGAGACGTGACTCGAATGATGGCTACAGTCGACACTTTAGAACTGATTAGCTTAAATAGGCTTACTCAGCCGTCTGTAAGAGAAAGAATAAATGGATTCGTATTATTTGATAGATAAGATGAACACAGCATTGTTTGTCTGGCTCAATACAAAGAATTACAATGCGGATCGAAGACAACACAACTTCCTAGTTTGCTGCAGTTAATGTCCTGTATTTAGCGATGTAACTGCAAGTGACCTACACACAATACAGAACATGTTGTACGACCAGCAGTACCAATTTAGCGCCACTAAATGTTTAATAAGAAGCTTAACAAGCAGAATAAAATACAATGACCAGAAAGTTACAAAATTATGGTCACCTTATACCTACGTTGGAAAAGAAATAAGATTCACTACAAAATTTTTGGGAACACGAAATTTACAATAGCCTACGCAACAGAAAGAACGGTTATTAAATTTTCATTACAAAGAAACCACCGCCGGGTATATAAATTTATAGTGGAATGTACGAAATATTGTGCATCGAGTGTCGTATGTAGTAGCTACATAGGACATGGGCGGAACGTTTCAAGTTAGATACACTGAAAATAGTGAAATATTGCGGAGTAGAATCAATTGGTCAATCTTTGTACAAGGCATTTATTTGGAACCACAGACGATATTGTGCAGGTTAGTTTCACAGCAAAGATGACAACATGACTACAATAAGAAGTATCGTGCAGATATGGAAATGAAGAGCGACACCAAACAAGTCACAAGCACGTGGCTAACTCCGACCTTGTATGTGCATTAGTTGCTTTGTTAGCAGAACATAAGTCGACTGCAATGCACGGAGAAAGCAGTTCGAAAATGCCTAACCGTTTCAGGATCCATGTCTTCTCGGATGTGATGCTGAGTCGCTGGGTCAGTTATTTCCGACGTTTCGAACGAACGTAGTTCTTTCATGTTCAAGACTTTTGTCCTCATAAACAAAGCCTTTGACAGCGGTTCCCACCGTTGCATTAGACACGCCTACACGTGAACAGAGCCTTTGTGATGCACGATATTGCTGTCACGTCGCGAACTTTGAGGCTGCAACGAAGTAAAACAGTTTATGACGTTCCTGCAGTGAGTGACGACAAAAAGATGTAAAGTTGCAGAGGAACTTTGTGCAGCTCGTGCGTCTTGCTGTGTGACAGTTTGACGTGCATAAAGCGACGTAGTGTTTGACGAGATGCCTGAAGTTGCGAAGTACGTAATATGAACATGGCAGAAGGAGACGTCCGTGTCAAGTGAGTGTCAGTAGAAGAGGTACTGGAATTAGGGTGAAAACGGGAAAGTGGGGGGTTGCTAGTCGCAAAGTGAAATAACGTGAGAAGTCACGTGATCTGCGGTGTTCGTGTATTAAAAATGTACGTGGGAATCCAGCTGTCATGGTGTAACGTCACTGTGACTGCTGTGGACGATCCAGTTTACATACATACATATATATATGCAGTATATGTACTATGTACTTGCATTGTAACATGCTAAAAGTCCGTACTTCAAGTGGCTTGCCAAAGCTGTACGACGACCCACATTTCTGTAATGCCTCAGTCCATTCTCTCAATTTGACTGTACGCCAATTTCAGGCGGTTCCTACAGAAGCGTAAATGTGGGCTTTTACTGTGTGAAGTCACGGCTGTACTTTGGCAGTGAGTCACGGCTGTACTTTGGCAGTGAGTCACGGCTGTACTTTGGCAGTGAGTCACGGCTGTACTTTGGCAGTGAGTCACGGCTGTACTTTGGCAGTGAGTCACGGCTGTACTTTGGCAGTGAGTCACGGCTGTACTTTGGCAGTGAGTCACGGCTTCGTAATGAGGAAGGAGTTAGTGACTTGCAGACTGCAGAATATGCAAGTGCAGAGGGTATTGTAGGAGGTGAGTCACAGGCTGACTGTAAGATGGAAACGAATGTATTGCAATATTACTTATGCGTGTATTACATATATATTGTGTGCTGTGTATTACAACATTATTTGGATATATATATTATTTGGCGTGTGATTACAATATATATTGGTGTGTATTACAACAGTACTTATGAGTGATATGCTGTACTTGCAATAGTAATATACTTGTGGTGAGTCACAGTTTATTGCGTGTATTGTATATATATAATGTATTGTGTGTGAATCAGCTATATTCCAACACGACCGTACAGCAGTGTACATCACAGTACTATGCAGTCACTGTACATATGCAGTATATTCTTCAGTACTGTACATTGAATCAGTGTGGAAACACTGTACTTGGCAGTGGCTGTCTTTTCAATAGGTGTACTTGAGATCACTGCTGTACTTGCCTGAGTCACAGTTGTACTTCGTAAGCTGTACGAAAGTGTTCAGGCTGTATGTACAGTGACTGTACATGTGTGTTTTGACAGTGAGTCACGGCTGTACTTTGGCAGTTGAGTACAGCTTTTCTTTGGCAGTGATCACAGGCTGTACTTTGGCAGTGAGTCGGTGCGAGGATTGCAGTGTGTCACGGCTGTACAATATTGGGTGAGTCAGGATGTCATTTGCAGTGATGGGCACAGTGTATTGGGTGAGTACGCTGGTAATGAGAAGGATTGTGATTACAGACTGTGGAAACAAAGTGTGAGAGGGTATTGTAGAAGGAGGAAGGTTGACATGTAAAATGTGGTAAAAGATCATGTATTATGTACATGTGTGTGTTACAAATATGTTGCGTATTACATCTACATTGTAATAAATGTTGGTGATCAATAAGAGGGATTACAATTTTACGGTGTACAATATTTAAGATTGCGGTATTACATGTGTGTGTTACAACAATTTATATGCGTGTATTCAAAATTATAGATATTGTAATTTATGTGTGTGTGGGTATATTACAACATATATGTACAGACGTACAAGTGTGGTACACAAATATTGCGTGTCACTGTGGTATTAATAATTTCAGTATCTGTACTTCAGGGGAAACACATTAAATCTGGGCTATGTGTTTTAAGTGTTAATAGTTTTCCCTGACTACGTGTTCTAGTGTACCGAAAATGTTGCGGTTATGTAAAGATGTACATTGTGTTGTAAACTGTGTACGTGTTGGTGTTAATGCATGTTGTAAGAATAAGACTTGTGTTTAGTGGACAGGCTGCATGTAAGGAATGTGGGTGGAGAGGATTGAGTTTGTCAGTGTGGTACAAAATGTGGGTGGAGAGGATGCAGTTTGTACAGTGTGGTACAAAATGTGGGTGGAGAGGATGCAGTTTGTGCAGTGTGGTACAAAATGTGGATGGAGAGGATGCAGTTTGTGCAGTGTGGTACAAAATGTGGGTGTAGAGGATGCAGTTTGTACAGTGTGGTACAAAATGTGGGTGGAGAGGATGCAGTTTGTACAGTGTGGTACAAAATGTGGGTGGAGAGGATGCAGTTTGTGCAGTGTGGTACAAAATGTGGGTGGAGAGGATGCAGTTTGTACAGTGTGGTACAAAATGTGGGTGGAGAGGATGTAGTTTGTGCAGTGTGGTACAAAATGTGGGTGGATAGGATGCAGTTTGTACAGTGTGGTACAAAATGTGGGTGGAGAGGATGCAGTTTGTACAGTGTGGTACAAAATGTGGGTGGAGAGGATGCAGTTTGTACAGTGTGGTACAAAATGTGGGTGGAGAGGATGCAGTTTGTACAGTGTGGTACAAAATGTGGGTGGAGAGGATGCAGTTTGTACAGTGTGGTACAAAATGTGGGAGGAGAGGATGCAGTTTGTACAGTGTGGTACAAAATGTGGGTGGAGAGGATGCAGTTTGTACAGCGTGGTACAAAATGTGGGTGGAGAGGATGTAGTTTGTACAGTGTGGTACAAAATGTGGGTGGAGAGGATGCAGTTTGTACAGTGTGGTACAAAATGTGGGTGGAGAGGATGCAGTTTGTACAGTGTTGTACAAAATGTGGGTGGAGAGGATGCAGTTTGTACAGTGTGGTACAAAATGTGGGTGGAGAGGATTCAGTTTGTACAGTGTGGTACAAAATGTGGGTGGAGAGGATGCAGTTTGTACAGTGTGGTACAAAATGTGGGTGGAGAGGATGCAGTTTGTACAGTGTGGTACAAAATGTGGGTGGAGAGGATGCAGTTTGTACAGTGTGGTAAAAAATGTGGGTGGAGAGGATGCAGTTTGTACAGTGTGGTACAAAATGTGGGTGGAGAGGATGCAGTTTGTACAGTGTGGTACAAAATGTGGGTGGAGAGGATGCAGTTTGTACAGTGTGGTACAAAATGTGGGTGGAGAGGATGCAGTTTGTACAGTGTGGTACAAAGTGTGGGTGGAGAGGATGCAGTTTGTGCAGTGTGGTACAAAATGTGGGTGGAGAGGATGCAGTTTGTACAGTGTGGTACAAAATGTGGGTGGAGAGGATGCAGTTTGTACAGTGTGGTACAAAATGTGGGTGGAGAGGATGCAGTTTGTACAGTGTGGTACAAAATGTGGGTGGAGAGGATGCAGTTTGTACAGTGTGGTACAAAATGTGGGTGGAGAGGATGCAGTTTGTACAGTGTGGTACAAAATGTGGGTGGAGAGGATGCAGTTTGTATAGTGTGGTACAAAATGTGGGTGGAGAGGATGCAGTTTGTGCAGTGTGGTACAAAATGTGGGTGGAGAGGATTGAGTTTGTACAGTGTGGTACAAAAGAAATGCTCATTTCTGTATGGCCAACATACAAAGGCACAATATGTTCAGAATCGTGACGTCTGATGCAACAGTGGAGAGTGCAGCAGATAGAATAGGGTAAATGTGTCAAGACTTGTGGCGTGTGACGCCGTGTCAGTGGGCTAGTGTTTTTGACGTTTCGAAGGATCATATTACTTCATCTTCAGAGTTAGGCAGTCCAAGATGAATTTTGTTATACTGCTCGATCCTGAAGAAGAAGGCAATACAATCATTCGAAACGTCAGGAAATACCAACCCACAAAGCATCGCCTCTCAGTAGACTTGAATATTCATCACACATCTTGCCGTTCCGTAAAAATGCGGCCAACTATAGCAAGTGGTCGACTTACAGACATGGCCACTCTCGCAGGTTTTGTTGTATGACACAATCTAGCGTAAGATTAAAACAGTGAATATTACCGCATACCGCTTTGTGTGGTTTCAGATTAGGCAGTGAAGGTGACACTCGTTTGCTTCGAAGTGCTTTCACACTGTTGGCAGCACTTTGCAGCTGGCGGCCACAAAGTGACGGCAACTCTTCATTTGAGCCAGAAGCTAAATGACGTTAGAGACATGAAACAGCCTAACGCCTGCCTCTAATGAACAAATTATCGAGACACGTGATGAGACAGTGACGTCGATACGCGTTTATTAAATTATTACTAGAATTTATTTTAAACATAGTTCGATATTCAAGCACAAAAGCTGTTACACATATTTCTTTCACCAGACGGCAGAAGGAATGGCGGATGGCGAATGTAAGGTTATCACGACTGTGTTACTAAAGATGGCGAACGTAAGGTTATCACGACAGTGTTACTAAAGATGGCGAATGTAAGGTTATCACGAGAGTGTTACTAAAGATGGCGAATGTAAGGTTATCATGACAGTGTTACTAAAGATGGCGAATGTAAGGTTATCACGACAGTGTTACTAAAGATGGCGAACGTAAGGTTATCACGACAGTGTTACTAAAGATGGCGAATGTAAGGTTATCACGACAGTGTTACTAAAGATGGCGAATGTAAGGTTATCACGACAGTGTTACTAAAGATGGCGAATGTAAGGTTATCACGACAGTGTTACTAAAGATGGCGAATGTAAGGTTATCACGACAGTGTTACCAAAGATGGCTAATGTAAGGTTATCACGACAGTGTTACTAAAGATGGCGAACGTAAGGTTATCACGACAGTGTTACTAAAGATGGCGAACGTAAGGTTATCACGACAGTGTTACTAAAGATGGCGAACGTAAGGTTATCACGACAGTGTTACTAAACATGGCGAATGTAAGGTTATCACGACAGTGTTACTAAAGATGGCGAATGTAAGGTTATCACGACAGTGTTGCTAAAGATGGCGAATGTAAGGTTATCACGACAGTATTACTAAAGATGGCGAACGTAAGGTTATCACGACAGTGTTACTAAACATGGCGAATGTAAGGTTATCACGACAGTGTTACTAAAGATGGCGAATGTAAGGTTATCACGACAGTGTTACTAAAGATGGCGAATGTAAGGTTATCACGACAGTGTTACTAAAGATGGCGAATGTAAGGTTATCACGACAGTGTTACTAAAGATGGCGAACGTAAGGTTATCACGACAGTGTTACTAAAGATGGCGAACGTAAGGTTATCACGACAGTGTTACTAAAGATGGCGAACGTAAGGTTATCACGACAGTGTTACTAAAGATGCAGTCGTTTGGCAAGTACGTCACAACGTTTGAAGATCTTATTGCCTCCATCTTCATGGTAAATTTTCTGGTTAACTTCTCATGGTATTGATCTGCTTGACTCTGAATATAAAGACAATAAGATCATACGAAACGTCGGGAACTACTCGCTTAACGACACAACGTCACATCCAGGGTAACTTGAATTTTCCGGTTTATATGCACACTCAGAAGTTCTGAGAGTGTCAAAAACAACCCCTCGTTGTCATATTGAGACCTTGCGGTAACTGCTGCACGCTTAATGTTGTTGTTGTGCTTCAGACGTGACCGCCTTGCTAATCTGTTGAGCAGCACTTTGTAGTGTAATAACATTAGAAGAACAGAAGGAAAGCCGTAATAATCTTAAACCAAATATATGTCACGTACCGTCGCTGACATAATCCTTTCGGTCGCACTATGGCCCTGGGGTCGACTCAGCCTCTAACAGAAATGAGTACCAGGAATATTTCCTGGGGGGTAAAGGCGGCCGATGCGTAGGGCTGACAACCTTACCACCTTCATGTGCCGATTGTCTACAAATCTGGGAACCTTAAACTCCTGGAATCCTAAGGGACTGTCCAGGCTTGTAATGGGAGTGCTTTACTTTTGTGTAACGTACGAATGGCGTAGATAACATTTTGGGGCCCCTCGTGACTTAATTATTGGGGCCCTCTACAAATATTAAAGAAACTGCGTGCAGAACTCTTAGAACGTTGACTTCTGACAGAAGAACGGAATTCAGTCTGAAAGAATACGCAACAAAGTATATTGTTGTGTACGCGTGGGGCCCGCTGACGCGGAGCGGGGTCTGCGGGGGCTCTTACTAGTTCAGTGCTACTGTTGCCTTTGAAGTTTCACATTTCAGTTCTAATTTTACTGAATAGTGTCCATCTTAGTCAGTGGTACCCAAACGTTTTCGGTCCACCGCCCCCTCGGTTCCATATACACACCCACAGCGCCCCCCTACCTTTTTTAAAAAAACATAAATGCGCTTTTGTTTCCACTTTTATCCTATATATAAAAATCGTTTAAATAAAATTATAAGAGTTAAACTTAATGTTTTATGTGCTAATAAATTAAAATTTATTATATTTTTTATAATTAACAATAATTCATCTAGCGCTAGTTGATTAAAAATATGTGCTTGAATAAGATTAATAAATTAAAATACTAAGAAATTTAGTTCATTTTTTATTTT
This sequence comes from Reticulitermes speratus, assembly GCA_021186555.1. Taxonomy (NCBI): domain Eukaryota; kingdom Metazoa; phylum Arthropoda; class Insecta; order Blattodea; family Rhinotermitidae; genus Reticulitermes; species Reticulitermes speratus. The sequence goes on along the minus strand of JAJKFL010000237.1, from coordinate 1,398,428 downwards.
TAACACAAAAATTACTTTATTTCAATTTATTATAAAAATAAATGCACTACTGTCTACTAGCGCCCCCCTGTGGTAATAACAGCGCTCCCTTCCACCTCTCGTACCTGTTAGCGCCCACCTCGGTAATCCCACAGCCCCCCAGGGGGCGGTACCGCCCACTTTGTGAATCATTGATCTAAACTGTCATTCCAGTTTTAAAAGACATTTTATTACCGGCCAAATGTGTAACAAGGCTGCAAATGCTGCATTGCGTGACGCAGTACACAGACTTTAGCAAGGCGTTCTTTACTGTGACAGTGCCACACGCTTTCACGGTACACGTTAACGTATGGCCGTAAGAAAAGTGAGGCCTTCGCTGCGTCGATTTTCACGAAACTCGCAAATGATTAACAGCATTATGTGCTGATGTTTTGTGCCTAATTTCGTCAAAATCGAACAGTTCGTGTAGAAAGTACGGGTAGAAATTCATTTAAACCTCTCAGTAAATTATGACGTCTACTGCGTAGATTTTCGTGAAAATCTGTCAGTTTATTCTTATCTTCCGTATCGAATTATATCTAAGTCGGACGAAAAATTGAGAATATGTTGGGAAATTATACGTCTAGTCACTTAGTGTGGCTTTCATTTCAATGACCTTTGTGAAACTTACAGTTGTTCACCCGCATTATATAGAGATTTATAGCACATCGGATTTCACGAAAATCGCTCAACAGATATGGCAATGGCGGGTGTAAATTGCTTTACGGCTGTCAGATTTATATGAATGATGCCAGAGCGGATGAGAGACGAACGTATCTGTCGTGCAGTGCAGTGCAGAGGACGTGGCTGCACTGAGAGGTGCAAACAGCCTCTTGTGTCAGACGAACGTATCTGTCGTGCAGTGCAGTGCAGAGGAAGTGGCTGCACTGAGAGGTGCAAACAGCCTCTTGTGTCAGACGAACGTATCTTCGTGCAGTGCAGTGCAGAGGAAGTGGCTGCACTGAGAGGTGCAAACAGCCTCTTGTGTCAGACGAACGTATCTGTCGTGCAGTGCAGTGCAGAGGAAGTGGCTGCACTGAGAGGTGCAAACAGCCTCTTGTGTCAGACGAACGTATCTGTCCGTGCAGTGCAGTGCAGAGGAAGTGGCTGCACTGAGAGGTGCAAACAGCCTCTTGTGTCAGACGAACGTATCTGTCGTGCAGTGCAGTGCAGAGGAAGTGGCTGCACTGAGAGGTGCAAACAGCCTCTTGTGTCAGACGAACGTATCTGTCGTGCAGTGCAGTGCAGAGGACGTGGCTGCACTGAGAGGTGCAAACAGCCTCTTGTGTCAGACGAACGTATCTGTCGTGCAGTGCAGTGCAGAGGACGTGGCTGCACTGAGAGGTGCAAACAGCCTCTTGTGTCAGACGAACGTATCTGTCGTGCAGTGCAGTGCAGAGGACGTGGCTGCACTGAGAGGTGCAAACAGCCTCTTGTGTCAGGCCAGATTAAGTGAGATGGGGGAGACTAATGTTTGACGTACGTCATGTGACTCGTGTATAACTTACGTCATGTGACTCAGCAGTGTGCATCTCATCTGACAAACTCGCCTGCCTGCCTGTCACTGCGTGGATTTTAATGACTGACATTTGCTAGGAAACTTTTGTGGAAAGCTTCTGTACTGTGTTTCATGCAAACCCGAAAAGCCTTTGTCGCTGATACTTATGTCACAGACGGATGGACATAGCTATCATACAATGCTATGCTGCCACTGTGAGGTATGATGACGACAGTACTGCTACAGTGAGGTATAATGGCGACAGTACTGCAACTGTGAGGTATGATGACGACAGTACTGCCACTGTGAGGTATGATGACGACAGTACTGCTACAGTGAGTTATAATGGCGACAGTACTGCAACTGTGAGGTATAATGGCGACAGTACTGCCACTGTGAGGTATAATAACGACAGTACTGCTACTGTGAGGTATGATGACGACAGTACTGCTACTGTGAGGTATGATGACGACAGTACTGCAACTGTGAGGTATGATGACGACAGTACTGCCACTGTGAGGTATGATGACGACAGTACTGCTACAGTGAGGTATGATGACGACAGTACTGCTACAGTGAGGTATAATGGCGACAGTAATGCTACAGTGAGGTATAATGGCGACAGTACTGCCACTGTGAGGTATAATGGCGACAGTACTGCCACTGTGAGGTATGATGACGACAGTACTGCTACAGTGAGGTATAATGGCGACAGTACTGCCACTGTGAGGTATGATGACGACAGTACTGCACTGTGAGGTATAATGGCGACAGTACTGCTACAGTGAGGTATAATGGCGACAGTACTGCCACTGTGAGGTATGATGACGACAGTACTGCCTACAGTGAGGTATAATGGCGACAGTACTGCTACAGTGAGGTATAATGGCGACAGTACTGCCACTGTGAGGTATGATGACGACAGTACTGCTACAGTGAGGTATAATGGCGACAGTACTGCTACAGTGAGGTATAATGGCGACAGTACTGCCACTGTGAGGTATGATGACGACAGTACTGCTACAGTGAGGTATAATGGCGACAGTACTGCCACTGTGAGGTATGATGACGACAGTACTGCTACAGTGAGGTATAATGGCGACAGTACTGCTACAGTGAGGTATAATGGCGACAGTACTGCCACTGTGAGGTATGATGACGACAGTACTGCTACAGTGAGGTATAATGGCGACAGTACTGCTACAGTGAGGTATAATGGCGACAGTACTGCCACTGTGAGTATGATGACGACAGTACTGCTACAGTGAGGTATAATAACGACAGTACTGCCACTGTGAGGTATAATGACGACAGTACTGCCACTGTGAGGTATAATACCGACAGTACAGCTAACTGTGAGGTATAATAACGACAGTATGCTACTGTGAGGTATAATGACGACAGTACTGCCACTGTGAGGTATAATGACGACAGTACTGCCACTGTGAGAGTATAATGACGACAGCTGGGGTATGCATAAGTATATAAGTAAAGTTTAATTTGTCATGGAGTTGTAGCTCTACTAATTCTCAACTTCTCAACCTGAATGAGATGAGTAGTTAGCTTCACGCTGTCGCAGATTTATCCCCATTGATGAAGCCCTGTTACACGGTCAACAGTAGGCTTGGTTGGCCCCACGGTTTTTCTGGACATAGAGGAGAAGAGAAAACTCTGTGGGGTCACTGTAGAGGTTCAGTTAGTCACTGTAGAGGTTCAGTTAGTCACTGTAGAGGTTCAGTTAGTTACTGTATAGGTTCAGTTAGTTACTGTAGAGGTTCAGTTAGTTACTGTAGAGGTTCAGTTAGTTACTGTAGAGGTTCAGTTAGTCACTGTAGAGGTTCAGTTAGTTTACTGTAGAGGTTCAGTTAGTCACTGTAGAGGTTCAGTTAGTCACTGTAGAGGTTCAGTTAGTCACTGTAGAGGTTCAGTTAGTCACTGTAGAGGTTCAGTTAGTCACTGTAGAGGTTCAGTTAGTCACTGTAGAGGTTCAGTTAGTCACTGTAGAGGTTCAGTTAGTCACTGTAGAGGTTCAGTTAGTCACTGTAGAGGTTCAGTTAGTCACTGTAGAGGTTCAGTTAGTCACTGTAGAGGTTCAGTTAGTCACTGTAGAGGTTCAGTTAGTCACTGTAGAGGTTCAGTTAGTCACTGTAGAGGTTCAGTTAGTCACTGTAGAGGTTCAGTTAGTCACTGTAGAGGTTCAGTTAGTCACTGTAGAGGTTCAGTTAGTCACTGTAGAGGTTCAGTTAGTCACTGTAGAGGTTCAGTTAGTCACTGTAGAGGTTCAGTTAGTCACTGTAGAGGTTCAGTTAGTCACTGTAGAGGTTCAGTTAGTCACTGTAGAGGTTCAGTTAGTCACTGTAGAGGTTCAGTTAGTCACTGTAGAGGTTCAGTTAGTCACTGTAGAGGTTCAGTTAGTCACTGTAGAGGTTCAGTTAGTCACTGTAGAGGTTCAGTTAGTCACTGTAGAGAGATTCAGTTAGTCACTATAGAGAGGTTCAGTTAGTCACTGTAGAGAGATTCGGTTAGTCACTGTAGAGGTTCAGTTAGTCACTGTAGAGGTTCAGTTAGTCACTGTAGAGGTTCAGTTAGTCACTGTAGAGAGATTCATTTAGTCACTATAGAGAGGTTCAGTTAGTCACTGTAGAGAGATTCGGTTAGTCACTGTAGAGGTTCAGTTAGTCACTGTAGAGGTTCAGTTAGTCACTGTAGAGGTTCAGTTAGTCACTGTAGAGAGATTCAGTTAGTCAATGTAGAGAGATTCAGTTAGTCACTGTAGAGAGATTTAGTTAGTCACTGTAGAGAGATTCAGTTAGTCACTGTACAGAGGTTCAGTTAGTCACTGTAGAGGTTCAGTTAGTCACTGTAGAGGTTCAGTTAGTCACTGTAGAGGTTCAGTTAGTCACTGTAGAGAGGTTCAGTTAGTCACTGTAGAGAGGTTCTGTTAGTCACTGTAGAGAGATTCAGTTAGTCACTGTAGAGAGATTCAGTTAGTCACTATAGAGAGGTTCAGTTAGTCACTGTAGAGGTTCAGTTAGTCACTGTAGAGAGATTCAGTTAGTCACTATAGAGAGGTTCAGTTAGTCACTGTAGAGAGATTCGGTTAGTCACTGTAGAGGTTCAGTTAGTCACTGTAGAGGTTCAGTTAGTCACTGTAGAGGTTCAGTTAGTCACTGTAGAGAGATTCAGTTAGTCACTGTAGAGAGGTTCAGTTAGTCACTGTAGAGAGATTCAGTTAGTCACTATAGAGAGGTTCAGTTAGTCACTGTAAAGGTTCAGTTAGTCACTGTAGAGAGATTCAGTTAGTCACTGTAGAGAGGTTCAGTTAGTCACTGTAGAGAGATTCAGTTAGTCACTATAGAGAGGTTCAGTTAGTCACTGTAAAGGTTCAGTTAGTCACTGTAGAGAGATTCAGTTAGTCACTATAGAGAGGTTCAGTTAGTCACTGTAGAGAGATTCGGTTAGTCACTGTAGAGGTTCAGTTAGTCACTGTAGAGGTTCAGTTAGTCACTGTAGAGGTTCAGTTAGTCACTGTAGAGAGATTCAGTTAGTCACTATAGAGAGGTTCAGATAGTCACTGTAGAGAGATTCGGTTAGTCACTGTAGAGGTTCAGTTAGTCACTGTAGAGGTTCAGTTAGTCACTGTAGAGGTTCAGTTAGTCACTGTAGAGAGATTCAGTTAGTCACTGTAGAAGATTCAGTTAGTCACTGTAGAGGATTTAGTTAGTCACTGTAGGAGATTCAGTTAGTCACTGTACAGAGGTTCAGTTAGTCACTGTAGAGGTTCAGTTAGTCACTGTAGAGGTTCAGTTAGTCACTGTAGAGTTCAGTTAGTCACTGTAGAGAGTTCAGTTAGTCACTGTAGAGGTTCGTTAGTCACTGTAGAGAGATTCAGTAGTTACTGTAGAGAGATTCGTTAGTCACTGTAGATGTTCTGTTAGTCACTGTAGAGAGGTTCAGTTAGTCACTGTAGAGATTCAGTTAGTCACTGTAGAGAGATTCAGTTAGTCACTGTAGAGAGATCAGTTAGTCACTATAGAGAGGTTCAGTTAGTCACTGTAGAGGTTCAGTTAGTCACTGTAGAGAGATTCAGTTAGTCACTTAGAGAGGTTCAGTTAGTCACTGTAGAGAGATTCGGTTAGTCACTGTAGAGGTTCAGTTAGTCACTGTAGAGGTTCAGTTAGTCACTGTAGAGGTTCAGTTAGTCACTGTAGAGAGAGTTCAGTTAGTCACTATAGAGAGGTTCAGTTAGTCACTGTAGAGAGATTCGGTTAGTCACTGTAGAGGTTCAGTTAGTCACTGTAGAGAGATTCAGTTAGTTACTGTAGAGAGATTCAGTTAGTCACTAGATGTTCTGTTAGTCACTGTAGAGTGGTTCAGTTAGTCACTGTAGAGAGATTCAGTTAGTCACTGTAGAGAGGTTCAGTTAGTCACTGTAGAGAGGTTCAGTTAGTCACTGTACAGAGGTTCAGTTAGTCACTGTAGAGGTTCAGTTAGTCACTGTAGAGAGGTTCAGTTAGTCACTGTAGAGAGGTTCAGTTAGTCACTGTAGAGGTTCAGTTAGTCACTGTAGAGAGGTTCAGTTAGTCACTGTAGAGAGGTTCAGTTAGTCACTGTAGAGGTTCAGTTAGTCACTGTAGAGAGGTTCAGTTAGTCACTGTAGAGGGGTTCAGTTAGTCACTGTAGAGAGGTTCAGTTAGTCACTGTAGAAGTTCAGTTAGTCACTGTAGAGAGGTTCAGTTAGTCACTGTAGAGAGGTTCAGTTAGTCACTGTAGAGAGGTTCAGTTAGTCACTGTAGAGAGGTTCAGTTAGACACTGTAGAGAGATTCGGTTAGTCACTGTAGAGAGTTCAGTTAGTCACTGTAGAGGTTCAGTTAGTCACTGTAGAGAGATTCAGTTAGTCACTGTAGAGGTTCAGTTAGTCACTGTAGAGAGATTCAGTTAGTCACTGTAGAGAGATTCAGTTAGTCACTGTAGAGAGATTCAGTTAGTCACTGTAAGAGGTTCAGTTAGTCACTGTAGAGAGGTTCAGTTAGTCACTGTAGAGGTTCAGTTAGTCACTGTAGAGAGGTTCAGTTAGTCACTGTAGAGAGGTTCAGTTAGTCACTGTAGAGAGATTCAGTTAGTTACTGTAGAGAGATTCAGTTAGTCACTGTAGAATGTTCGTTAGTCACTGTAGAGAGGTTCAGTTAGTCACTGTAGAGAGATTCAGTTAGTCACTGTAGAGAGGTTCAGTTAGTCACTGTAGAGAGTTCAGTTAGTTACTGTAGAGAGATTCAGTTAGTCACTGTAGATGTTCGTTAGTCACTGTAGAGAGGTTCAGTTAGTCACTGTAGAGAGATTCAGTTAGTCACTGTAGAGAGGTTCAGTTAGTCACTGTAGAGAGTTCAGTTAGTCACTGTAGAGAGGTTCAGTTAGTCACTGTAGAGAGATTCAGTTAGTCACTGTAAAGAGGTTCAGTTAGTCACTGTAGAGGTTCAGTTAGTCACTGTAGAGAGGTTCAGTTAGTCACTGTAGAGAGATTCAGTTAGTTACTGTAGAGAGATTCAGTTAGTCACTGTAGAGTTCTGTTAGTCACTGTAGAGAGGTTCAGTTAGTCACTGTAGAGAGATTCAGTTAGTCACTGTAGAGAGGTTCAGTTAGTCACTGTAGAGAGGTTCAGTTAGTCACTGTAGAGAGTTCAGTTAGTCACTGTAGAGAGGTTCAGTTAGTCACTGTAGAGAGATTCAGTTAGTCACTGTAGAGAGGTTCAGTTAGTCACTGTAGATGTTCTGTTAGTCACTGTAGAGAGGTTCAGTTAGTCACTGTAGAGAGATTCAGTTAGTCACTGTAGAGAGGTTCAGTTAGTCACTGTAGAGGTTCAGTTAGTCACTGTAGAGAGGTTCAGTTAGTCACTGTAGAGAGGTTCAGTTAGCATACTGCTGACTGCAAGGCAGCTTCTTTGCGAACTTGCTGGTTATATAACCAATATGTGAAGTAAACACGCCTCCATATGTCACGTGTCAGAACTACCAGCCTCTAAATCAGTCGCTCCAGAGTTCAACATGTCTGCTCATCTGATGATTTGTGTGTTATTTGTGCACTTGCTTTTGTGACACACATTTTGCTTAATATACAGGGTACATCTAAATACATTATAATTAATGTCTTTATCAATGGCTCACAGCCCTTGGGGCTAGGCCGCTCATTATCGAGGCTTCATGATACACTTTAGACACACCACACTCAGTGATCCTCTGGACGAGTGATCAGCCCGTCGCACAGACCTCTACCTGACAACCACAACACTCACAACAGACAGACATCCATGCCCCCGGCGGGATTCGAACCCACAATCCCAGTAAGCGAGCGTCACAGACCGACGCCTTAGACCGCGCGGCCACTGCGATCGGCATAATTAATGCTACAGACTGCCGATACATGCCAAGCAGGCACTGAGGGCAGACAGCGGTGGACCTCTAGAAGGGGTGGGTAGTCAACGCCACACCCCGGCCGCTTTACCCCCTAGAATGACCCGGTACCCATTGTACAGGAGGCTGGGTGGGCCCCAGGGCCGGTCTGGACGGGTGCTGAAAATCTCGTCCCCACCGGGATTCGATCCTCGGACCGTCCAGCCCGTAGCGAGTCGCTATACGACTGAGCTATCGCGGCCACCCCAGTACATGAATGCCACACTGAAGTGTTATTTGGTGGTGATAATATCGGTCATGGTGGGACGGAAGAGACGTCTGGCGTGTGTAGTGGAAATGAAGACTTTACAAATTATAGTCTGGGATATAGAATGGGACCTAATTGAGTTAGTTAGGCTGTCAGAGTGCAGAGTGGCTCGAGTGTGCGGAGATGGAGCTTTGTGTTCCATAAAGGGCGTCTTGGTAAAATTTGACAAGTGTGACTGCCTGCCTGTAAGAACAGCGTGTCTTCAGCTTTCTGCTACGAGTTTCTTTTTTGTGGTGAAGGGCCTCGCAGCAGATGCTACAGACGCACCACAGCCTTGAGGCTTATTGTGCAACACTGTGATGAAGATAATACGATTTTTCTTTTCGTTATGCACCGGTATAATTGACAGACAAAACCGAATACATCGGAAAAATCCTGTCCCAGTGCCACTTCGTACCCACAATCCCACAAGACTAACCCGCGATCGAACCTGGCCTCCCGGTGAGAGGCGGCGATTAACCGCTGAGCATGCACGGTCTTCTCGATTCAGCACTGGGATGAAAGGCGACTGTAAGCGTCGTCATCACGGCATGGACCAACATTCTTAGAAGATGTGGGAGTATCATGACGTCCAACGTGTACCGCTTGGATACCAACTATTGTATCATGGGGTACATGTGTCATACAGTGTAGTGTGGGCATACACAACTATTGCCGGTCATGGGGAGATAATGACGTCATAAATGTACCGGGGATGTGGCCTACACCAGCATTGTATCCTGGGAGTATATGACGTCCACAGAGTGTACAGTGTGCCACAAACTAATGTATCATGTGGGATATATACGTCATACAAGGTACCGTGGTGGGCATACACAAATATTTTATGCTGTGTGTGGAATGATAGACGTCATACAAGTGTTACGGTGTGGGATACACAAATATGTATCATGGGGATATATAAGTCTACAGTGTACGGGTGCTGACACAACTATTGTCAGGAGATGACGCATCAAGTGTACGAGTGGATCACAGCTATTGTTCATATGGGAGATATATGACGTAAGAGTGTACAAGTGTGGGCATACACAACTATGTATCATGTAGGAGATATGACGTCATACAGTGTACGTGGCATACAAACTATTGTATCATGTGGATATATACGTATACAGTGTACGGTGTGGGCATACCAAACATTGATCATGTGGGAGATATATGACGTCACCAGTGTACGGTTTGTGGCATACACAAGCTATTGTATCATGTGAGAGATATATGACGTCATTCAAGTTTTACCGGTGTGGGCAACACAGCTATGTATCAGTGGGAGATATAAGACGTTACGTGTACGGTGGGCATACCAAGCGATTGTATCATGTGGAAATATGCGTCACAAGTGTACCCGTGTGGCAAACACAAGTATTCGTATCATGGGAGATATACGAGTATACAGTACCGGTGTGGCTACACAGCTATTGTACTGTGGGAGATATGACGCACAAGTGTACCGTGGCAACACAAACTATTATCATGTGAGTATTGAGTAACAGGTCCGGTGTGGGCATCAAAGGCTGTGTATCATGTCGGAGTATAGACGTCATACAAGTGTACGTGGGCATACACAGCTATTGATATGTGGGAGATATATGACGTCATACAGTGTACCGGTGTGGGCATACACAAACTATTGTATCATGTGGGAGATATATGACGTCATAAAAGTGTACCGGTGTGGGCATACACAAGCTATTGTATCATGTGGGAGATATATGACGTCATACAGTGTACCGGTGTGGGCATACACAAGCTATTGTATCATGTGGGAGATATATGACGTCATACAGTGTACCGGTGTGGGCATACACAAGCGATTGTATCATGTGAGAGATATATGACGTCATAAGTGTACCGGTGTGGGCATACACAAGCGATTGTATCATGTGGAGATATATGACGTCATACAAGTGTACCGGTGTGGGCATACACAACTATTGTATCATGTGAGAGATATATGACGTCATACAAGTGTACCGGTGTGGGCATACACAAGCTATTGTATCATGTGGAGATATATGACGTCATACAAGTGTACCGGTGTGGCATACACAAGCTGATTGTATCATGTGAGAGATATATGACGTCATACAAGTGTACCGGTGTGGGCATACACAACTATTGTATCATGTGAGAGATATATGACGTCATACAAGTGTACCGGTGTGGGCATACACAAGCTGTTGTATCATGTGGGAGATATATGACGTCATACAAGTGTACCGGTGTGGGCATACACAAGCTATTGTATCATGTGGAGATATATGCGTCATACAAGTGTACCGGTGTGGGCATACACAAGCTATTGTATCATGTGGGAGATATATGACGTCATACAAGTGTACCGGTGTGGGCATACACAAGCTATTGTATCATGTGGGAGATATATGACGTCATACAAGTGTACCGGTGTGGGCATACACAAACTATTGTATCATGTGGGAGATATATGACGTCATACAAGTGTACCGGTGTGGGCATACACAAGCTATTGTATCATGTGGGAGATATATGACGTCATACAAGTGTACCGGTGTGGGCATACACAAACTATTGTATCATGTGGAGATATATGACGTCATACAAGTGTACCGGTGTGGGCATACACAACTATTGTATCATGTGAGAGATATATGACGTCATACAAGTGTACCGTGTGGGCATACACAAACTGTTGTATCATCTCTCAGTTTCGTCTCATATCAGTACGTTATACCTAGACGGCCCACATTATGGCGATGAAAAGTCGATGTGGGTGGCAAATGACAAAGGTTGGCGCCCTGCATTAAGACGTCGGTAACACAGCTGCACGGCGTCTTCCATGTTGCTGCCACTAACAGGCATTCGAAGGATCGTCGGAAGTCAAGCAGCCGAAGAGGAGTTCTTCTTGGACTGCTGTACCATGAAGATGGAGGCACTAACATGCTTCGAAATGTCGGGAGCCACCGACAGCACAGCGCTACGCAGCCTCGCTTCCCGTAAAGCCACTTCATAACACGCGTGTCTAGGCCGTGAGTGTTGACGACTGACTGCGTGACGCGTGGCGTCGCATGTGGAACGTTGGGCGACAAGACGCCGCACTCAGCACCACGACTAAGACCTTCTCTGTAAGCCGTCCAGAAAGACTTGGACGTGGACTGCTTTACCCATGAAGATGGGACCGATAGGTTGTCAGAAACGTCGCTGCGTAACATCGCAGAAGAGCGAAGATCTCATTTACACCGCGGCGGAAGCCTGAAATCACGCATGACTTTCTTGCGTAAGTTTGGCTTCTGTTTACGTAATCGGCACGGGGACTAGAATAAGGGATGGACGACCGGGGGTGCGGTCTCTTCTGCAAAGGTCTTGATCAGTTGTGGGGTCAACCCACCCTCTCATTCAGTGGACACCGGCTTTTGTTCTTGTGGTTAAAGCAGCCGGAACATGAGGCTGGCCATCCTACACCTAGTGTCGAGGTTAAGAAGGTTGCCTGTCCATGCTATGACGTAGCACCGAAGATGTAACGAAGCGTAGCTTGTCGTAGTGTAAGGCAGTTTCAACTTCCTGTTGTGCGCCGTGCAGATGGCACCACATCGCACATCAGAGCCAGAGAAGCACACTGTGCGGTGCCAACAGCGGCGTCACAAAGTAGGTTGTAGGCGGCCAGTCAGGTGGCGACACTTCCTGACGTCACGTTAAGCAACAGGCAGCTTGAGTGTTTTGTTGACAATACACAAAGGCACCGCTGACAGTGTCTCACACTTTCAGTAACAAAACCAAACCGTGTTACAATCATTAATTAAGATCTTCTTGCCTTGCTAACTCTCTGCTGACTTGTGCGGTACGTCAGCATCCAGGAATAACAAACTTTTTGAGCCCTCGGCCCCGTGATAAAAACCATTTTAATTGCAAATGTTTGACACTCAACCGAACCAAATTCTGTAATTGGTATAAGGTCATGGCAGGGGCCGTATTGACTTAACTGGCAGGCTGCATGTTACAGAGCTCGGTCCTGTAGTTCTTTTTTTGTTTTTGCCTGCGAATATGAAGTTAAAAGCAATTTTGTCTACAAGAAACCTTACAAAATATATTAGATTGTACCAAGCAGGGGAATTGTGCTGACTGAAATGGAGTGACATGCTTATCTTTGTGCTTTGCGTCTCTGCGCCCTGGGGATGACGTCACAACAAACACGATTTTATTTCACTTTACAGAAATTGCTGTAAAGATGTGGCTTGTGCTTTGAATTGTTCGAGTCTTTGCCCGGAGCGAAGTGTGCTGACTTGCGTCACAGCATACAGCGTCATGCAGAACACTGCGTCACAGCATACAGCGTCATGCAGAATACTGCGTCACAGCATACAGCGTCATGCAGAACACTACGTCACAGCATACAGCGTCATGCAGAATACTGCGTCACAGCATACAGCGTCATGCAGAATACTGCGTCACAGCATACAGCGTCATGCAGAACACTACGTCACAGCATACAGCGCCATGCAGAATACTGCGTCACAGCATACAGCGTCATGCAGAATACTGTGTCACAGCATACAGCGTCATGCAGAACACTACGTCACAGCATACAGCGTCATGCAGAATACTGCGTGACAGCATACAGCGTCATGCAGAATACTGTGTCACAGCATACAGCGTCATGCAGAATACTGTGTCACAGCATACAGCGTCATGCAGAATACTGTGTCACAGCATACAGCGTCATGCAGAATACTGCGTCACAGCATACAGCGTCATGCAGAATACTGTGTCACAGCATACAGCGTAATGCAGAATACTGCGTCACAGCATACAGCGTCATGCAGAATACTGTGTCACAGCATACAGCGTCATGCAGAATACTGCGTCACAGCATACAGCGTCATGCAGAATACTGCGTGACAGCATACAGCGTCATGCAGAATACTGTGTCACAGCATACAGCGTCATGCAGAATACTGTGTCACAGCATACAGCGTAATGCAGAATACTGCGTCACAGCATACAGCGTTATGCAGAATACTGTGTCACAGCATACAGCGTCATGCAGAATACTGCGTCACAGCATACAGCGTCATGCAGAATACTGCGTCACAGCATACAGCGTCATGCAGAATACTGTGTCACAGCATACAGCGTCATGCAGAATACTGTGTCACAGCATACAGCGCCATGCAGAATACTGTGTCACAGCATACAGCGTCATGCAGAATACTGCGTCACAGCATACAGCGTCATGCAGAATACTGTGTCACAGCATACAGCGTAATGCAGAATACTGCGTCACAGCATACAGCGTCATGCAGAATACTGTGTCACAGCATACAGCGTCATGCAGAATACTGCGTCACAGCATACAGCGTCATGCAGAATACTGCGTCACAGCATACAGCGTCATGCAGAATACTGTGTCACAGCATACAGCGTCATGCAGAATACTGTGTCACAGCATACAGCGTCATGCAGAATACTGTGTCACAGCATACAGCGTAATGCAGAATACTGCGTCACAGCATACAGCGTCATGCAGAATACTGTGTCACAGCATACAGCGTCATGCAGAATACTGCGTCACAGCATACAGCGTCATGCAGAATACTGCGTCACAGCATACAGCGTCATGCAGAATACTGTGTCACAGCATACAGCTTATGAAATAAAATAATCCACAACTCAAATTACTTAGTTAATCATTGTCTAGTGCAACATTATTCGCCTACATAAGTGCTATCATAAGTGCTATCATAAGTGCTACGATTTAAAAAAGCCTTGAGGAAAATAATAATATACAGTCTGAAGGTTGACAATGGGTGAGATCTCATTCTTTTAAAAGAAGCTAACGATTAAAAAGAGCGCTGCTTTCGGCTGCAGCTAATATTGTAATCAGAAAAGTGTATAAAGTATTTGTTAAAAATGTTAAAATATTAAAAATGCATTTGGCCTTCATATATCAAAATGTTTGTAATGTTAATCTTCCGTTCTTCATCTGCCATCCACCTTTATATGACATCCACCTGAAGTAATGAATATGTAAGAAGGACTTTCCTTCGAAACTTCGGGAAAAAACAAAAGATGGCCATCATTCGAACTTTATTGCTAGTAAAAAACAATCGTGTAAATTTTCGAAAACATAATGTAATGCCAATATTTGTTGTGGAGGCCATTTGTGGTAACCAGGCAACTTTCTTTTGTGTTTCAGAACTACATTCAGGAGCATTTTGACGGAGTTGGGATCTGCGCACTGAACCTCGTGGATGACATGCAGGAGTACATGAGGGGCCTCTTTATTGTCATGTAAGATGATGACACAAATTTGTAAATACTAACACTTTAAGGACTAAGACTTACCTGAATTAAGTGTACCGCGCAGTAAGCACACTACGTCTCAGTTATACAAACCAGTCAGTTAATGCTGTACAGTGAAATAATCGCTGTTTGTTCTGAGATCCACACAAAACACATAAATAGTCCGTACCGCGCAGTAAACACACTCCGCCTCAGTTATACAAACCAGTCAGTTAATGCTGTACAGTGAAATAATCGCTGTTTGTTCTGAGATCCACACAAAACACATAAATAGTCCGTACCGCGCAGTAAACACACTCCGTCTCAGTTATACAAACCAGTCAGTTAATGCTGTACAGTGAAATAATCGCTGTTTGTTCTGAGATCCACACAAAACACATAAATACAGTCCGTACCGCGCAGTAAACACACTCCGTCTCAGTTATACAAACCAGTCAGTTAATGCTGTACAGTGAAATAATCGCTGTTTGTTCTGAGATCCACACAAAACACATAAATAGTCCGTACCGCGCAGTAAACACACTCCGTCTCAGTTATACAAACCAGTCAGTTAATGCTGTACAGTGAAATAATCGCTGTTTGTTCTGAGATCCACACAAAACACATAAATAGTCCGTACCGCGCAGTAAACACACTCCGTCTCAGTTATACAAACCAGTCAGTTAATGCTGTACAGTGAAATAATCGCTGTTTGTTCTGAGATCCACACAAAACACATAAATAGTCCGTACCGCGCAGTAAACACACTCCGTCTCAGTTATACAAACCAGTCAGTTAATGCTGTACAGTGAAATAATGGCTGTTTGTTCTGAGATCCACACAAAACACATAAATAGTCCGTACCGCGCAGTAAACACACTCCGTCTCAGTTACACAAACCAGTCAGTTAATGTTGTACAGTGAAATAATCGCTGTTTGTTCTGAGATCCACACAAAACACATAAATACAGTCCGTACCGCGCAGTAAACACACTCCGTCTCAGTTATACAAACCAGTCAGTTAATGTTGTACAGTGAAATAATGGCTGTTTGTTCTGAGATCCACACAAAACACATAAATACAGTCCGTACCGCGCAGTAAACACACTCCGTCTCAGTTATACAAACCAGTCAGTTAATTTTGTACAGTGAAATAATCGCTGTTTGTTCTGAGATCCACACAAAACACATAAATACAGTCCGTACCGCGCAGTAAACACACTCCGTCTCAGTTATACAAACCAGTCAGTTAATGTTGTACAGTGAAATAATCGCTGTTTGTTCTGAGATCCACACAAAACACATAAATACAGTCCGTACCGCGCAGTAAACACACTCCGTCTCAGTTATACAAACCAGTCAGTTAATGCTGTACAGTGAAATAATCGCTGTTTGTTCTGAGATCCACACAAAACACATAAATACAGTCCGTACCGCGCAGTAAACACACTCCGTCTCAGTTATACAAACCAGTCAGTTAATGCTGTACAGTGAAATAATCGCTGTTTGTTCTGAGATCCACACAAAACACATAAATACAGTCCGTACCGCGCAGTAAACACACTCCTTCTCAGTTATACAAACCAGTCAGTTAATGCTGTACAGTGAAATAATCGCTGTTTGTTCTGAGATCCACACAAAACACATAAATACAGTCCGTACCGCGCAGTGAACACACTCCGTCTCAGTTATACAAACCAGTCAGTTAATGTTGTACAGTGAAATAATCGCTGTTTGTTCTGAGATCCACACAAAACACATAAATACAGTCCGTACCGTGCAGTAAACACACTCCGTCTCAGTTATACAAACCAGTCAGTTAATGTTGTACAGTGAAATAATCGCTGTTTGTTCTGAGATCCACACAAAACACATAAATACAGTCCGTACCGCGCAGTAAACACACTCCGTCTCAGTTATACAAACCAGTCAGTTAATGTTGTACAGTGAAATAATGGCTGTTTGTTCTGAGATCCACACAAAACACATAAATACAGTCCGTACCGCGCAGTAAACACACTCCGTCTCAGTTATACAAACCAGTCAGTTAATGTTGTACAGTGAAATAATCGCTGTTTGTTCTGAGATCCACACAAAACACATAAATACAGTCCGTACCGCGCAGTAAACACACTCCGTCTCAGTTATACAAACCAGTCAGTTAATGCTGTACAGTGAAATAATCGCTGTTTGTGCTGAGAACGTAGAATTGTTGATTGTTAAACGTGGTGGTACATACAGTGACCACTGGTCTTTACTCAACAACAGTAAAGCCAAATGTAACAATAAAATATTTTAAAAATGCTGGGAACCGTCGACAGAGCCTAGTATCGGAGGACGCCATGTCAGTAGCTGTTTGCCTTCAGACAGTACGCCATGTCAGTAGCTGCTTGCCTTCAGAGAGTACGCCATGTCATAGCTGCTTGCCTTCAGAGAGTACTTCATGTCAGTAGCTGCTTGCCTTCAGACAGTACGCCATGTCAGTAGCTGCTTGCCTTCAGACAGTACGTCATGTCAGTAGCTGCTTGCCTTCAGACAGTACGCCATGTCAGTAGCTGCTTGCCTTCAGACAGTACGCCATGTCAGTAGCTGCTTGCCTTCAGACAGTACGTCATGTCAGTAGCTGCTTGCCAGTAGTGCAGCGCCATGTTTTGTGTTTCAGTTTCGTGTCTGAGATATAAAGATCAAGACATAAAGCATTATAGGCCTGATGTTTCTTTCTTGTTTTGTGTGGGTTTCAAACTTGATCTCTCATATTAACGGATCACAGTAGACAAGAGTTTTCGAGAACAGAGTGCTGAGGACGACATTTGGGCGGAAGACAGAGGAAGTGACAGCAAACTGGAGACAATTACGTAGTGAGGAGCTTCATGATCTGCACTGCTCACCAAATGCTATTAGTTGATGAAATGAGGCGGAATTAGGTGGGCGGGGCATGTGGCACGTAAGGGAGATAGGAAAATTCGTGCAGGGTTCTACTGGGGAAAACTAGAAGAAACAGACCACTTGGAAGATCTGGACCTAGATGGCAATGAGAAATAAAAATGGAAGAATGTGGAGTGCATTAATCTGGGTCAGGAGAGGGACAACTGGCGGGCTGTTGTGCGGGCTGGTATGAACACCGCAAGGAAAGCCGTTAGCTTCTCAAGAAGGACCCTGATTTAGTGAGATTGTTAGTTGGGGTAGGATAATTAGTATGGCGGAAAGCAGCAGGTTCAGGTAACTGCGTGGTGCCTCGTGACAGCAGCTCTCCACTCTGTAGCTCTACCGACTTTAATCAGGACAGAAGGATGTCAGTGACATGAACAGAGCGGACCTTCCTGTACATACGCCATTATTTTTTTTCCAATGGCTCGACAGCCCCTTGGGGGCCTAGGTTCCTCATTATCGAGGCTTCACGATCACACACTCAGACACACCACACTCGGTAGGACTCCTCTTGACGAGTGATCAGCCCGTCGCACAGACCTCTACCTGACAACACAACAACAGACAGACATCCATGCCCTAGGTGGGATTCAAACCCACAATCCCAGCAAGCGAACGGCCGCAGACCCACGCCTTAGACCGCACGGCCACTGCGATCGGCTTCGCCATTATTACATTCACATAATCTAAACCAAATGGGGCAGAAAACTTCAATGGGAGAAGCAATAGACATGAGCAATAATCGCCTTTATGAAACCGGAATATTCATACCGTAGAGAAGAGCTCACTAGTAGAAGCTGTCGTGACCAAAGGTTATCAGTGTGTCCGTAAAGCACAAGAGCTCACTAGTAGAAGCTGTCGTGACCAACAGTTATCAGTGTGTCCGTAAAGCACAACAGCTCACTAGTACAAGCTGTCGTGACCAACAGGTTATCAGTGTGTCCGTAAAGCACAAGAGCTCACTAGTAGAAGCTGTCGTGACCAACAGGTTATCAGTGTGTCCGTAAAGCACAAGAGCTCACTAGTAGAAGCTGTCGTGACCAACAGGTTATCAGTGTGTCCGTAAAGCACAACAGCTCACTAGTAGAAGCTGTCGTGACCAAAAGGTTATCAGTGTGTCCGTAAAGCACAACAGCTCACTAGTAGAAGCTGTCGTGACCAACAGGTTATCAGTGTGTCCGTAAAGCACAACAGCTCACTAGTACAAGCTGTCGTGACCAACAGGTTATCAGTGTGTCCGTAAAGCACAAGAGCTCACTAGTAGAAGCTGTCGTGACCAACAGGTTATCAGTGTGTCCGTAAAGCACAAGAGCTCACTAGTAGAAGCTGTCGTGACCAACAGGTTATCAGTGTGTCCGTAAAGCACAACAGCTCACTAGTAGAAGCTGTCGTGACCAAAAGGTTATCAGTGTGTCCGTAAAGCACAAGAGCTCACTAGTAGAAGCTGTCGTGACCAAAAGGTTATCAGTGTGTCCGTAAAGCACAACAGCTCACTAGTAGAAGCTGTCGTGACCAAAAGGTTATCAGTGTGTCCGTAAAGCACAACAGCTCACTAGTAGAAGCTGTCGTGACCAACAGGTTATCAGTGTGTCCGTAAAGCACAACAGCTCACTAGTAGAAGCTGTCGTGACCAAAAGGTTATCAGTGAGTCCGTAAAGCACAAGAGCTCACTAGTAGAAGCTGTCGTGACCAAAAGGTTATCAGTGTGTCCGTAAAGCACAAGAGCTCACTAGTAGAAGCTGTCGTGACCAAAAGGTTATCAGTGTGTCCGTAAAGCACAACAGCTCACTAGTAGAAGCTGTCGTGACCAACAGGTTATCAGTGTGTCCGTAAAGCACAACAGCTCACTAGTAGAAGCTGTCGTGACCAAAAGTTTATCAGTGTGTCCGTAAAGCACAACAGCTCACTAGTAGAAGCTGTCGTGACCAACAGGTTATCAGTGTGTCCGTAAAGCACAACAGCTCACTAGTAGAAGCTGTCGTGACCAACAGGTTTATCAGTGTGTCCGTAAAGCACAACAGCTCACTAGTAGAAGCTGTCGTGACCAACAGGTTATCAGTGTGTCCGTAAAGCACAAGAGCTCACTAGTAGAAGCTGTCGTGACCAAAAGTTTATCAGTGTGTCCGTAAAGCACAACAGCTCACTAGTAGAAGCTGTCGTGACCAACAGGTTATCAGTGTGTCCGTAAAGCACAACAGCTCACTAGTAGAAGCTGTCGTGACCAACAGGTTATCAGTGTGTCCGTAAAGCACAACAGCTCACTAGTAGAAGCTGTCGTGACCAACAGGTTATCAGTGTGTCCGTAAAGCACAACAGCTCACTAGTAGAAGCTGTCGTGACCAACAGGTTATCAGTGTGTCCGTAAAGCACAACAGCTCACTAGTAGAAGCTGTCGTGACCAACAGGTTATCAGTGTGTCCGTAAAGCACAAGAGCTCACTAGTAGAAGCTGTCGTGACCAAAAGTTTATCAGTGTGTCCGTAAAGCACAAGAGCTCACTAGTAGAAGCTGTCGTGACCAAAGTTTATCAGTGTGTCCGTAAAGCACAACAGCTCACTAGTAGAAGCTGTCGTGACCAACAGTTTACAGTGTGTCCGTAAAGCACAAGAGCTCACTAGTAGAAGCTGTCGTGACCAAAAGGTTATCAGTGTGTCCGTAAAGCACAACAGCTCACTAGTAGAAGCTGTCGTGACCAACAGGTTATCAGTGTGTCCGTAAAGCACAAGAGCTCACTAGTAGAAGCTGTCGTGACCAAAAGGTTTATCAGTGTGGTCCGTAAAGCACAACAGCTCACTAGTAGAAGCTGTCGTGACCAAAAGGTTATCAGTGTGTCCGTAAAGCACAACAGCTCACTAGTAGAAGCTGTCGTGACCAACAGGTTATCAGTGTGTCCGTAAAGCACAACAGCTCACTAGTAGAAGCTGTCGTGACCAACAGGTTATCAGTGTGTCCGTAAAGCACAAGAGCTCACTAGTAGAAGCTGTCGTGACCAACAGGTTATCAGTGTGTCCGTAAAGCACAAGAGCTCACTAGTACAAGCTGTCGTGACCAAAACGTTATCAGTGTGTCCGTAAAGCACAAGAGCTCACTAGTAGAAGCTGTCGTGACCAACAGGTTATCAGTGTGTCCGTAAAGCACAACAGCTCACTAGTAGAAGCTGTCGTGACCAAAAGGTTATCAGTGTGTCCGTAAAGCACAAGAGCTCACTAGTAGAAGCTGTCGTGACCAACAGGTTATCAGTGTGTCCGTAAAGCACAAGAGCTCACTAGTAGAAGCTGTCGTGACCAAAACGTTATCAGTGTGTCCGTAAAGCACAAGAGCCAGCTCAGTCCACACAGCAGTCCTTGTTGAGACGTTAGGAGGTCCTCAGCTAGTCAAGAATCTCTCCACATTTTATGGAGTCCAAATGTTTCATTACCGCGCTCACAAAAACCCACCACATACACCTTTCATAAGCCAGGTTAATCCAATATACACCTCTAATCCCATTTATTTGAGATTCGTAGAAACATTATCCTTCCTTCTACGCCTAGGTCTTCCAAGTTGTCTCTTTCCTTCAGGTTTCTCCACCAAAACTCTGTGTGTATTTCCTTTCTCCCGATAGCTGCCACAAGCCCCATCCGTCTCTTCCTCCTTGCTTTGATCAGCCAAATAACATGAATTTGGCGCTTGGCTTAATAAAGACAACATTGTCTAATGGCGCCTCCCGGTACAGCAGGTAGGACGACAACAGCATAACTATATACTGACATCAGCCACTGTCTGTTCGCCAGGTACTGTAACACATATTGACATCAGCCATTGTGTGTACGGCAGATACTGTAGCACATACTGACATCAGGCACTGTACGCTAGCTACTGTAACACATACTGATATCAGCCACTGTTCGCAAGCTGCTGTAGCACATACTTACATCAGCCACTGGTCGTCAGCTACTGTAGCACATACTGACATCAGCCACTGGTCGTCAGCTACTGTAGCACATACTGACATCAGGCACTGTTCGCCAGCTACTGTAACACATACTGACATCATGCACTACCTGTACGCCAGTTACTGTAGCACATACTGACATCAGGCACTGTTCGCCAGCTACTGTAACACATACTGACATCATGCACTACCTGTACGCCAGTTACTGTAGTACATACTGACATCAGCCACTGTTCGCTGGCTACTGTAGCACATACTGACATCAGCCACTGTTCGCTAGCTACTGTAGCACATATTGACATCAGGCACTGTACGCTAGCTAATGTAGCACATACTGACATCAGGCACTGTACGCTAGCTACTGTAGCACATACTGACATCAGGCACTTTACGCTAGCTACTGTAGCACATACTGACATCAGCCACTGTACGCTAGCTACTGTAACACATACTGACATCAGGCACTATCTGTACGCCAGTTACTGTAGCACATACTGGCATCGGCCACTGTTCGCCAGCTACTGTAGCACTTATTGACATCAGGCACTTTACGCTAGCTACTGTAGTACATACTGACATCAACCATTGTACGCTAGCTACTGTAGCACATACTGACATCAGGCACTGTACGCTAGCTACTGTAGCACATACTGACATCAGGCACTGTACGCCATCTACTGTAGCACATACTGACATCAGGCACTGTACGCCAGCTACTGTAGCACATACTGACATCAGGCACTTTACGCTAGCTACTGTAGCACATACTGACATCAGCCACTGTACGCTAGCTACTGTAACACATACTGACATCAGGCACTATCTGTACGCCAGTTACTGTAGCACATACTGGCATCGGCCACTGTTCGCCAGCTACTGTAGCACTTATTGACATCAGGCACTTTACGCTAGCTACTGTAGTACATACTGACATCAACCATTGTACGCTAGCTACTGTAGCACATACTGACATCAGGCACTGTACGCTAGCTACTGTAGCACATACTGACATCAGGCACTGTACGCCATCTACTGTAGCACATACTGACATCAGGCACTGTACGCCAGCTACTGTAGCACATACTGACATCAGGCACTGTACGCTAGCTACTGTAGCACATATTGACATCAGGCACTGTACGCTAGCTACTGTAGCACATACTGACATCAGGCACTGTACGCCAGCTACTGTAGCACATACTGACATCAGGCACTGTACGCCAGCTACTGTAGCACATACTGACATCAGGCACTGTACGCTAGCTACTGTAGCACATACTGACATCAGGCACTGTACGCTAGCTACTGTAGCACATACTGACATCAGGCACTGTACGCTAGCTACTGTAGCACATACTGACATCAACCATTGTACGCTAGCTACTGTAGCACATACTGACATCAGGCACTGTACGCTAGCTACTGTAGCACATACTGACATCAGGCACTGTACGCCATCTACTGTAGCACATACTGACATCAGGCACTGTACGCCAGCTACTGTAGCACATACTGACATCAGGCACTGTACGCTAGCTACTGTAGCACATATTGACATCAGGCACTGTACGCTAGCTACTGTAGCACATACTGACATCAGGCACTGTACGCCAGCTACTGTAGCACATACTGACATCAGGCACTGTACGCTAGCTACTGTAGCACATACTGACATCAGGCACTGTACGCTAGCTACTGTAGCACATACTGACATCAGGCACTGTACGCTAGCTACTGTAGCACATACTGACATCAGGCACTGTACGCCAGCTACTGTAGCACATACTGACATCAAAAACACAAAACACAAATACAGTCCGTACCGCGCAGTAAACACACTCCGTCTCAGTTATACAAACCAGTCAGTTAATGCTGTACAGTGAAATAATCGCTTTTTGTTCTCAGATCCACACAAAACACATAAATACAGTCCGTACCGCGCAGTAAACACACTCCGTCTCAGTTATACAAACCAGTCAGTTAATGCTGTACAGTGAAATAATCGCTGTTTGTTCTGAGATCCACACAAAGCACATAAATACAGTCCGTACCGCGCAGTAAACACACTCCGTCTCAGTTATACAAACCAGTCAGTTAATGCTGTACAGTGAAATAATGGCTGTTTGTTCTGAGATCCACACAAAACACATAAATACAGTCCGTACCGCGCAGTAAACACACTCCGTCTCAGTTATACAAACCAGTCAGTTAATGCTGTACAGTGAAATAATCGCTGTTTGTTCTGAGATCCACACAAAACACATAAATACAGTCCGTACCGCGCAGTAAACACACTCCGTCTCAGTTATACAAACCAGTCAGTTAATGCTGTACAGTGAAATAATCGCTGTTTGTTCTGAGATCCACACAAAACACATAAATACAGTCCGTACCGCGCAGTAAACACACTCCGTCTCAGTTATACAAACCAGTCAGTTAATGTTGTACAGTGAAATAATCGCTGTTTGTTCTGAGATCCACACAAAACACATAAATACAGTTCGTACCGCTCAGTAAACACACTCCGTCTCAGTTATACAAACCAGTCAGTTAATGTTGTACAGTGAAATAATCGCTGTTTGTTCTGAGATCCACACAAAACACATAAATACAGTCCGTACCGCGCAGTAAACACACTCCGTCTCAGTTATACAAACCAGTCAGTTAATGTTGTACAGTGAAATAATCGCTGTTTGTTCTGAGATCCACACAAAACACATAAATACAGTCCGTACCGCGCAGTAACACACTCCGTCTCAGTTATACAAACAGTCAGTTAATGCTGTACAGTGAAATAATCGCTGTTTGTTCTGAGATCCACACAAAACACATAAATACACTGTGTGGGCAGAACGTAGAATTGTTGAATGTTAAACGTGGTGGTACATATAGTAACCACTGGTCTTTACTCAGCAATGTAAAGCAAAATGTAACAATAAAATATTTTAAAAATGCTGGAACCGTCGACAGAGCCTAGCTATCGGAGGACGCCATGTCAGTAGCTGTTTGCCTTCAGACAGTACGCCATGTCAGTAGCTGCTTGCCTTCTGACAGTACGTCATGTCAGTAGCTGCTTGTCTTCTAACAGTACGCCATGTCAGTAGCTGCTTGCCTTCAGACAGTACGTCATGTCAGTAGCTGCTTGCCAGTAGTGCAGCGCCATGTTTTGTGTTTCAGTTTCGTGTCTGAGAATATAAAGATCAAGACATGAAGGATTATAGGCCTGATGTTTCTTTCTTGTTTTGTGTGGGTTTCAAACTTGATCTCTCATATTAACGGATCACAGTAGACAGAGTTTTCGAGAACAGAGTGTTGAGGACGACATTTGGGCGGAAGACAGAGGAAGTGACAGCAAACTGGAGACAATTGCGTAGTGAGGAGCTTCGTGATCTGCACTGCTCACCAAATGCTATTAGGTTGATGAAATGAGGCGGAATTAGGTGGGCGGGGCATGTGGCACGTAAGGGAGATAGGAAAATTTGTGCAGGGTTCTATTGGGGAAAACTAGAAGAAACAGACCACTTGGAAGATCTGGACCTAGATGGCAATGAGAAATAAAAAGGAAGAATGTGGAGTGCATTAATCTGGGTCAGGAGAGGGACAACTGGCGGGCTGTTGTGCGGGCTGGTATGAACACCGCAAGGAAAGCCGTTAGCTTCTCAAGAAGGACCCTGATTTAGTGAGATTGTTAGTTGGGGTAGGATAATTAGCATGGCGGAAAGCAACAGGTTCAGGTAGCTGCGTGGTGCCTCGTGACAGCAGCTCTCCACTCTGTAGCTCTACCGACTTTAATCAGGACAGAAGGAATGTCAGTGACATGAACAGAGCGGACCTTCCTGTACATACGCCATTATTTTTTTTTCAATGGCTCGACAGCCCCTTGGGGGCCTAGGTCTCCTCATTATCGAGGCTTCACGATCACACACTCAGACACACCACACTCGGTAGGACTCCTCTGGACGAGTGATCAGCCCGTCGCACAGACCTCTACCTGACAACACACAACACTCACAACAGACAGACATCCATGCCCTAGGTGGGATTCAAACCCACAATCCCAGCAAGCGAACGGCCGCAGACCCACGCCTTAGACCGCACGGCCACTGCGATCGGCTTCGCCATTATTACATTCACATAATCTAAACCAAATGGGGCAGAAAACTTCAATGGAGAAGCAATAGACATGAGCAATAATCGCCTTTATGAAACCGGAATATTCATACCGTAGAGAAGAGCTCACTAGTAGAAGCTGTCGTGACCAACAGGTTATCAGTGTGTCCGTAAAGCACAAGAGCTCACTAGTAGAAGCTGTCGTGACCAAAACGTTATCAGTGTGTCCGTAAAGCACAACAGCTCACTAGTAGAAGCTGTCGTGACCAAAAGGTTATCAGTGTGTCCGTAAAGCACAACAGCTCACTAGTAGAAGCTGTCGTGACCAACAGGTTATCAGTGTGTCCGTAAAGCACAACAGCTCACTAGTAGAAGCTGTCGTGACCAAAAGGTTATCAGTGTGTCCGTAAAGCACAACAGCTCACTAGTAGAAGCTGTCGTGACCAACAGGTTATCAGTGTGTCCGTAAAGCACAACAGCTCACTAGTAGAAGCTGTCGTGACCAACAGGTTATCAGTGTGTCCGTAAAGCACAACAGCTCACTAGTAGAAGCTGTCGTGACCAAAAGGTTATCAGTGTGTCCGTAAAGCACAACAGCTCACTAGTAGAAGCTGTCGTGACCAACAGGTTATCAGTGTGTCCGTAAAGCACAACAGCTCACTAGTAGAAGCTGTCGTGACCAACAGGTTATCAGTGTGTCCGTAAAGCACAAGATGCCTAAGAAGCTTCGTACCAAAAGTGTTCATCATGGTCCGTAAAGCAAGCCACTGTAGAAGCTGTCGTGACCAACAGGTTATCAGTGTGTCCAAGAACAATCTAGCGTACTAAAAGCTATGTGACCAAAAGGTTATCAGTGTCCGTAAAGACAAAGCTCACAGTAAAGCCAGTGACCAAAAGGTTACATGTCCGTAAAAGCACAAAGCTCACTAGTAGCTGTCGTGACCAAAAGGTTATCAGTGTTCCTAAAGCACAAGAGCTCACTAGTAGAAGCTGTCGTGACCAAAAGGTTATCGTTGTCCGTAAAGCACAAAGCTCACTGTAGAGACATGTCGTACCAAAAGGTTATCAAGTGTGTCCGTAAAACAAAGCTCACTAGTAAAGCTGTCTGACCAAAAGGTTATCAGTGTGTCCGTAAAGCCACAAGACTCACTATAGAAGTCGGTGACCAAAGGTTATCAGTGTTCCGTAAAGCCAAAGCTCACTATAGAAGCTGTCGTGACCAAAAGGTTATCGTGTCCGTAAAGCACAACTCACTAAGTAAGCTGTCGTGACCAAAAGGTTATCAGTGTGTCCGTAAAGCACAAAGCTCACTATAGAAGCTGTCTGACCAAAAGGTTATCAGTGTCCGTAAAGCACAACAGCTCACTAGTAAAGCTGTCGTGACCAAAAGGTTACATGTGTGTCCGTAAAGCACAAAGCTCACTAGTAAAGCTGTCGTGACCAAAAGTTATAGTGTCCGTAAAGCACAACAGCTCCTAGTAGAAGCTGTCGTGACCAACAGGTTATCAGTGTCCGTAAAGCACACAGTCACTGTAGAAGCTTCGTGACCAAATCGTAAACAGTGTCGTAAACAAGCGTCTGCAAAAGGTTAAGCTGTCGTACCAAAAGTACTAGTGTGTCCGTAGCCAAAGCTTACAGTGTGTCGAGACAACAGTTACAGTGTGTCGTAAACAAAAGCTCACTAGTAAGCTGTCGTGACCAAAGGTTATCAGTGTGTCGTAAGCACAAAGCTCACTGTAGAAGCTTCGTCCAAAGTTATCAGTGTGTCCAAAGCACAAGGTCCTAAAAGCTGTCTACAAAGTATCGTGATCGTAAACAAGCTAAGAGCGTCGTCCAAAGTTGTGCCAGTAAGCAACAGCTCATAGTAGAAGTCGTGACCCAAAGGTTATCAGTGGTCGTAAAGCACAAAGCTCACTATAGGCGTGCCAAAAGTTATCAGTTGTACCAGCTCACAAGAACTGTCACCAAAAGCTTCGTGCCGTAAGCCAAAGTCACAGAAGCCCTAGTGATGCCAAGTTAAGGTCCAAAACAAAGCTCACTAGTAGAAGTGTTGACAAAGTTTCAGGTTCCTAAAGCACAAGCCCTTCAAGTCATCATTCCAAAACCGTGTTACTTCTTCGAGCACCATGCTTCGACAAAGTTCTGCTAAAAACACATAGCCCGTACAGTCAACAATCTAACGTCTCAGTACTTGACCACATGTATTCATTGTCGTAAACAGCCACTAGAACTGTCGTGAAAGTACAGTTCGTAGCAAAGTCATATACAAGCTTGTGACAAAGACATGTGTCGTAACACACTACTAGGTGGCCAAAATTTCAGTCCGTAAACCAACTCAATAACTTCGTGACCAATACATGTGTCGTAGCCAAACTCACTAACTTACCAAGTACAGACTAGTAGAAGCTGTCGTGACCAACAGGTTATCAGTGTGTCCGTAAAGCACAACAGCTCACTAGTAGAAGCTGTCGTGACCAAAGGTTATCAGTGTGTCCGTAAAGCACAAGAGCTCACTAGTAGAAGCTGTCGTGACCAACAGGTTATCAGTGTGTCCGTAAAGCACAAAGCTCACTAGTAGAAGCTGTCGTGACCAAAAGGTTATCAGTGTGTCCGTAAAGCACAAGAGCCCTAGTACAAGCAGCCTTGTTGAACGTTAGGAGGTTCAGCTAGTAGAATCTCTCACATTTAAGCCAAATGTTTCATTACGCGCTACAAAACCCCACATACACCTTCTGCCGTAATCCAATACACACCTCTAACCCTTTATTGAGATTCGTAGAAACATTACCTTCCTGTCTACGCCTAGGCTTCCAAGTTGCTGTCAGTTCTACCAAAACTCTGTATGTATTCCTTACTCCCGATAGCGCCACAAAGCCCCATCCATCTCCTCTTGCTTTGATCAGACACAAATAACATGAATTTGGCGTTGGCTATAAAGACAACCTTGTACAATGCGCCTCCGTACAGCGTGTAGGACGACAACAGCATAATATATACTGAATCAGCCACTGTCTGTTCGCCAGGTACTGTAGACACATATCTGACATCAGCCATTGTGTGTCGGCAGATACTGTAGCACATACTGACATCAGCACTGTCGTCGCCAGGTACTGTAACACAATTGACTCGCATGTGTTCGCAGATACTGTAGCACATACGACATCAGTCCACTGTCTGTCGCAGTACTGTAACACATATTGACATCAGCCATGTGGTTCGGCAGTACTGTAGCACATACTGACACAGCACGCTGTTCCAGTACTGTAACACATATTGACATCAGCCATTGTGGTCCAGTACTGTAGCACATACTGACATCAGCCACTTTGTTCGCCTGTACTGTAACACAATTGACATCAGCAGTGTGTACGCAGATACTGTAGCACATACTGACATCAGCACTGTACGCTAGCTACTGTACACATACTGACTTCAGCCACTGTTCGCTAGCTACTGTAGCACATACTGATATCAGCCACTGGTCGTCAGCTACTGTAGCACATACTGACATCAGGCACTGTTCGCCGGCTACTGTAACACATACTGACATCATGCACTACCTGTACGCCAGTAACTTGTAGCACATATTGACATCAGCCACTGTTCGCTAGCTACTGTAGCACATACTGATATCAGCCACTGTCGTCAGCTACTGTAGCACATACTGACATCAGGCACTGTTCGCCGCTACTGTAACACATACTGACATCATGCACACCTGTACGCCAGTACTGTAGCACATATGACATCAGCCACTGTCGCTAGCTACTGTAGCACATACTGACAAACACACTGTTCGCTAGCTACTGTAGCACATACTGACATCAGCACTGTACGCCAGCTACTGTAACACATACTGACATCAGCCACTGTCGCTAGCTACTGTAGCACATACTGGCATCAAGCACTGTTTGCCACCTACTGTAGCACATACTGACATCAGGCACTATTCGCTAGCTATGTAGCACATACTGACATCAGCCACTGTTCGCTAGCTACTGTAGCACATACTGACATCAGGCACTGTACGCCAGCTAATGTAACACATACTGACATCAGCCACTGGTCGCTAGCTACTGTAGAACATACTGGCATCAAGCACTGTTCGCCAGCTCTGAAGCACATACTGACATCAGCCACTGTTCACTATCTACTATAGCACATACTGACATCAGCACTGTTCGCCAGCTACTGTAGCACATACTGACATCAGGCACTGTTCGCTAACTACTTTAACACATACTGACATCAGACACTATCTGTACGCCAGCTACTGTAGCACATACTGACATCAGGCACTGTTCGCTAACTACTGTACACGTACTGACATCAGGCACTATCTGTACGCCAGCTGCTGTACACATACTGACATCAGGCACTATCTGTACGCCAGCTGCTGTAACACGATACTGACAATCACTATCTGTACGCCAGTTACTGTAGCACATACTGACATCAGCCACTGTTCGCAGCTACTGAAGCACATTGACATCAGGCACTGTTACGCTTAGCTACTGTAGCACATTGGCATCAGGCACTGTCGCCAGCTACTGAAGCACATTGACATCAGGCACTTTACGCTAGCTACTGTAGCACATACTGACATCAGCCACTGTTCGCTAACTACTGTAACATACTGATATCAGGCACTATTGTACGCCAGTTACTGTAGCACATACTGACATCAGCCAGCTGTTCGCTAACTACTGTAACGCATACTGATATCAGGCACTATCTGTACGCCAGTTACTGTAGCACATACTGACATCAGCAGCTGTTAGCTAGCTACTGTAGCATATATGACATCAGGCACTTTACGCTAGCTACTGTAGCACATACTGACATCAGCCACTGTTCGCTAACTACTGTAACGCCATACTGATATCAGGCACTATCTGTACGCCAGTTACTGTAGCACATACTGACATCAGCCGCTGTTCGCTACTACTGTAACGCATACTGATATCAGGCACATCTGTACGCCAGTACTGTAGCACATACTGACATCAGCGCCTGTTAGCTAGCTACTGTAGCACATATTGACATCAGGCACTGTACGCTAGCTACTGTAGCACATATTGACATCAGGCACTGTACGCTAGCTACTGTAGCACATACTGACATCAGGCACTGTACGCTAGCTACTGTAGCACATATTGACATCAGGCACTGTACGCTAGCTACTGTAGCACATACTGACATCAGGCACTGTACGCTAGCTACTGTAGCACATACTGACATCAGGCACTGTACGCTAGCTACTGTAGCACATACTGACATCAGGCACTGTACGCTAGCTACTGTAGCACATACTGACATCAGGCACTGTACGCTAGCTACTGTAGCACATACTGACATCAGGCACTGTACGCTAGCTACTGTAGCACATACTGACATCAGGCACTGTACGCTAGCTACTGTAGCACATATGACATCAGGCACTGTACGCTAGCTACTGTAGCACATACTGACATCAGGCACTGTACGCTAGCTACTGTAGCACATACTGACATCAGGCACTGTACGCTAGCTACTGTAGCACATACTGACATCAGGCACTCAGCCACTCTCCGTGTTCCAGGTACGTTCTCCCGCTGACTGTCATCTCCTACCTCTACGTCAAAGTGTCCCGTGAGCTGGAGGTGCAGGACGGTCCTCTGGCTATGATGATGTGCGACGTGCGCACAGGGAGACCGTGCACGCACCGATTCGTCGTGCCAAGACTTCCGGTAAGCCCTTCTGTAGTTCCTGTGATACAGTCAGTCTGTATAGCGACTCGCTGCGGGCTGGATGGTCCGGGGATCGAACCCCGGTGGAGGTGAGATTTTTGGACACATTCAGACCGGTTCCGAGGCCCACCTGTACAAGGGGTACCGAGTATCTTTCCGGGGGTAAAGCGGTCGGAGTGTGAGTTGACCACCCACCTCCTTATACGCAGCAGCTAACCTTACCTGCCCTCAGTGCCTGCTGGGCATGTCATGGTACAGCGTCACCTTTGTGACCTTGTGGCATTTAGTCAGGTACTGCGTTTGTTTCTGCCGTTAACCTTTAGACATTCAATAACTTTCTTATTGTACATCTGTGTGTGTGTGTGCGTGTATGTGGTGCGTGCGTGTGTGGTCTGACGACAGCCGCTGTATTTATTGCGTCTAAACGGACGTTTGATTAGTTGCCATAGATATATACATGTCTCAGAAGCGAGATCTAGTCTAGTTTCTGAGCACGTACGGTGCAAAGTGTCCCTTTTATGGTGTCCCTTGACACTGCTGCTTTCTCGCATAGAAACCCAGAATCCGCAGGGAAATCCCCTCTACAGCTGCGGTGCATAGAGGCACGATAAAAGGTACATCCTGTACAATTGGCCCTACACAAACTATGGGGAGGGCCGTGCTATAGCTCAGGCGGTTAATCGCCAGCCTCTCACCGCGGAGGCCCGGGTTCGATCCCGGGTCAGTCCATGTGGGATTTGTGGTGGACAAAGTGGCACTGTGACAGGTTTTTCCCCCAGTACTTCGGTTTTTCCCTGTCAATTTCATTCCACCGGTGTTCCATTACTTGGAAAACTGAAAAAGAAAACTAATCATCATCATCATCATCATCACAGGGTTGCACAATAAGCGTCAAGGCTGAGGTGCGTCCGTATCATTTGCTGCGGGGCCCTTCACCACAAAAAAAACTATGACTAACAAATATGTTATAATACAAGAAGTAACTTCCTCTATTAGTTCAATTAATAACATTTTGCGAAGTACAGATGTTGTCTTGATTGTTGTAACAATAGCATCTCTTTAGGTCTAAGATGTTGTCTTGATTGTTGTAACAATAGCATCTCTTTAGGTCTAAGATGTTGTTTTGATTGTTGTAACAATAGCATCTCTTTAGGTCTAAGATGTTGTTTTGATTGTTGTAACAATAGCATCACTTTAGGTCTAAGATGTTGTTTTGATTGTTGTAACAATAGCATCTCTTTAGGTCTAAGATGTTGTTTTGATTGTTGTAACAATAGCATCTCTGTAGGTCTAAGACGTTGTTTTGATTGTTGTAACAATAGTATCTCTGTAGATCTAAGATGTTGTGTTGATTGTTGTAACAATAGCATCTCTGTAGGTCTAAGATGTTGCACAAATATTTTATGTTAATAATATTAAACATTTGTCTCGTAAAATGGATTTATTTCGCAGTCAAATCATATTTTATGGTTTTTGGAGGAGTCTAGCTCACGCAAGTCTAGCTCACGCAAGTCTAGCTCACGCAAGTCTAGCTCACGCAAGCTTCCACTTAAGTGTTCAGAGTTGTCATGGCTATTGTCAGTGTGATACTGACTGCGTGATGACGGCCTAGCACAATGGCTACTGTCAGTGTGATACTGACAGCGTGATGACGGCCTAGCACAATGGCTACTGTCAGTGTGATACTGACAGCGTGATGACGGCCTAGCACAATGGCTACTGTCAGTGTGATACTGACAGCGTGATGACGGCCTAGCACAATGGCTACTGTCAGTGTGATACTGACAGCGTGATGACGGCCTAGCACAATGGCTACTGTCAGTGTGATACTGACAGCGTGATGAAGGCCTAGCACAATGGCCACTGTCAGTGTGATACTGACAGCGTGATGACGGCCTAGCACAATGGCTACTGTCAGTGTGATACTGACAGCGTGATGACGGCCACGCACAATGGCTACTGTCAGTGTGATACTGACTGCGTGATGACGGCCTAGCACAATGGCTACTGTCAGTGTGATACTGACAGCGTGATGACGGCCTAGCACAATGGCTACTGTCAGTGTGATACTGAGAGCGTGATGACGGCCTAGCACAATGGCTACTGTCAGTGTGATAATGACAGCTTGATGACGGCCTAGCACAATGGCTACTGTCAGTGTGATACTGACAGCGTGATGACGGCCACGCACAATGGCTACTGTCAGTGTGATACTGACTGCGTGATGACGGCCTAGCACAATGGCTACTGTCAGTGTGATACTGACAGCGTGATGACGGCCTAGCACAATGGCTACTATCAGTGTGATACTGACAGCGTGATGACGGCCACGCACAATGGCTACTGTCAGTGTGATACTGACAGCGTGATGACGGCCTAGCACAATGGCTACTGTCAGTGTGATACTGACAGCGTGATGACGGCCTAGCACAATGGCTACTATCAGTGTGATACTGACAGCGTTATGACGGCCTAGCACAATGGCTACTGTCAGTGTGATACTGACAGCGTGATGACGGCCTAGCACAATGGCTACTGTCAGTGTGATACTGACTGCGTGATGACGGCCTAGCACAATGGCTACTGTCAGTGTGATACTGACTGCGTGATGACGGCCTAGCACAATGGCTACTGTCAGTGTGATACTGACAGCGTGATGACGGCCTAGCACAATGGCTACTATCAGTGTGATACTGACAGCGTGATGACGGCCACGCACAATGGCTACTGTCAGTGTGATACTGACAGCGTGATGACGGCCTAGCACAATGGCTACTGTCAGTGTGATACTGACAGCGTGATGACGGCCTAGCACAATGGCTACTATCAGTGTGATACTGACAGCGTTATGACGGCCTAGCACAGTGGCTACTGTCAGTGTGATACTGACAGCGTGATGACGGCCTAGCACAATGGCTACTGTCAGTGTGATACTGACTGCGTGATGACGGCCTAGCACAATGGCTACTGTCAGTGTGATACTGACAGCGTGATGACGGCCTAGCACAATGGCTACTATCAGTGTGATACTGACAGCGTTATGACGGCCTAGCACAATGGCTACTGTCAGTGTGATACTGACAGCGTGATGACGGCCTAGCACAATGGCTACTGTCAGTGTGATACTGACTGCATGATGACGGCCGCGCACAATGGCTACTGTCAGTGTGATACTGACTGCGTGATAACGGCCATGCACAATGGCTACTGTCAGTGTGATACTGACAGCGTGATGAAGGCCTAGCACAATGGCTACTGTCAGTGTGATACTGACAGCATGATAACGGCCACGCACAATGGCTACTGTCAGTGTGATACTGACAGCGTGATGACGGCCACGCACAATGGCTACTGTCAGTGTGATACTGACTGCGTGATGAAGGCCATGCACAATGGCTACTGTCAGTGTGATACTGACTGCGTGATGACGGCCACGCACAATGGCTACTGTCAGTGTGATACTGACTGCGTGATGACGGCCACGCACAATGGCTACTGTCAGTGTGATACTGACTGCGTGATGAAGGCCACGCAGAATGTTACTGGCAGTTGGTGTTGCATACGTTGTGGTGCCAACAGTGCAGAATGTTACTGGCAGTTGGTGTTACATACGTTTTGGTGCCAACAGTGCAGAATGTTACTGGCAGTTGGTGTTACATACGTTTTGGTGCCAACAGTGCAGAATGTTACTGGCAGTTGGTGTTACATACGTTGTGGTGCCAACAGTGCAGAATGTTACTGGCAGTTGGTGTTACATACGTTTTGGTGCCAACAGTGCAGAATGTTACTGGCAGTTGGTGTTACATACGTTTTGGTGCCAACAGTGCAGAATGTTACTGGCAGTTGGTGTTACATACGTTGTGGTGCCAACAGTGCAGAATGTTACTGGCAGTTGGTGTTACATACGTTTTGGTGCCAACAGTGCAGAATGTTACTGGCAGTTGGTGTTACATACGTTGTGGTGCCAACAGTGCAGAATGTTACTGGCAGTTGGTGTTACATACGTTGTGGTGCCAACAATGCAGAATGTTACTGGCAGTTGGTGTTACATACGTTGTGGTGCCAACAGTGCAGAATGTTACTGGCAGTTGGTGTTACATACGTTGTGGTGCCAACAATGCAGAATGTTACTGGCAGTTGGTGTTACATACGTTGTGGTGCCAACAGTGCAGAATGTTACTGGCAGTTGGTGTTACATACGTTGTGGTGCCAACAGTGCAGAATGTTACTGGCATTTGGTGTTACATACGTTGTGGTGCCAACAGTGCAGAATGTTACTGGCAGTTGGTGTTACATACGTTGTGGTGCCAACAATGCAGAATGTTACTGGCAGTTGGTGTTACATACGTTGTGGTGCCAACAGTGCAGAATGTTACTGGCATTTGGTGTTACATACGTTGTGGTGCCAACAGTGCAGAATGTTACTGGCAGTTGGTGTTACATACGTTGTGGTGCCAACATTGCAGAATGTTACTGGCAGTTGGTGTTACATACGTTGTGGTGCCAACAATGCAGAATGTTACTGGCAGTTGGTGTTACATACGTTGTGGTGCCAACAGTGCAGAATGTTACTGGCAGTTGGTGTTACATACGTTGTGGTGCCAACAATGCAGAATGTTACTGGCAGTTGGTGTTACATACGTTGTGGTGCCAACAGTGCAGAATGTTACTGGCATTTGGTGTTACATACGTTGTGGTGCCAACAGTGCAGAATGTTACTGGCAGTTGGTGTTACATACGTTGTGGTGCCAACAGTGCAGAATGTTACTGGCAGTTGGTGTTACATACGTTGTGGTGCCAACAGTGCAGAATGTTACTGGCAGTTGGTGTTACATACGTTGTGGTGCCAACAGTGCAGAATGTTACTGGCAGTTGGTGTTACATACGTTGTGGTGCCAACAATGCAGAATGTTACTGGCAGTTGGTGTTTCATACGTTGTGGTGCCAACAGTGCAGAATGTTACTGGCAGTTGGTGTTACATACGTTGTGGTGCCAACAGTGCAGAATGTTACTGGCATTTGGTGTTACATACGTTGTGGTGCCAACAGTGCAGAATGTTACTGGCAGTTGGTGTTACATACGTTGTGGTGCCAACATTGCAGAATGTTACTGGCAGTTGGTGTTACATACGTTGTGGTGCCAACAATGCAGAATGTTACTGGCAGTTGGTGTTACATACGTTGTGGTGCCAACAGTGCAGAATGTTACTGGCAGTTGGTGTTACATACGTTGTGGTGCCAACAGTGCAGAATGTTACTGGCAGTTGGTGTTACATACGTTGTGGTGCCAACAGTGCAGAATGTT
Source organism: Reticulitermes speratus (assembly GCA_021186555.1). Lineage (NCBI taxonomy): Eukaryota > Metazoa > Arthropoda > Insecta > Blattodea > Rhinotermitidae > Reticulitermes > Reticulitermes speratus. Next base: position 1,361,934 of record JAJKFL010000237.1, on the reverse strand, counting down.
ACTGGCAGTTGGTGTTACATACGTTGTGGTGCCAACAGTGCAGAATGTTACTGGCAGTTGGTGTTACATACGTTGTGGTGCCAACAGTGCAGAATGTTACTGGCAGTTGGTGTTACATACGTTGTGGTGCCAACAGTGCAGAATGTTACTGGCATTTGGTGTTACATACGTTGTGGTGCCAACAGTGCAGAATGTTACTGGCAGTTGGTGTTACATACGTTGTGGTGCCAACAGTGCAGAATGTTACTGGCAGTTGGTGTTACATACGTTGTGGTGCCAACAGTGCAGAATGTTACTGGCAGTTGGTGTTACATACGTTGTGGTGCCAACAGTGCAGAATGTTACTGGCATTTGGTGTTACATACGTTGTGGTGCCAACAGTGCAGAATGTTACTGGCAGTTGGTGTTACATACGTTGTGGTGCCAACAATGCAGAATGTTACTGGCAGTTGGTGTTACATACGTTGTGGTGCCAACAGTGCAGAATGTTACTGGCATTTGGTGTTACATACGTTGTGGTGCCAACAGTGCAGAATGTTACTGGCAGTTGCTGTTACATACGTTGTGGTGCCAACAGTTCAGAATGTTACTGGCAGTTGGTGTTACATACGTTGTGGTGCCAACAATGCAGAATGTTACTGGCAGTTGGTGTTATAAACGTTCCTGACTTTGTTACAACGCGCGGAATGAGCAATGCAAAGTTACCAAAACAACGCTAAATGTAACGCATTTGTTCCACTGAAGTATCATCATTTTTCAACATATTCATTCATTCTGCAGTCTGTCTTACGACAGGTCCGTAGCCTCTTACAAAGCGAGTTCTACACACAGTGTGATCTACTGCTTCCTCTTTCAATTTCCAGTATCTTCTCTTTTCCTTAAGGTCATCCAGTAGCTGCTTACGTCTTCACCCTCGTCTTCCCGTCACTTCTATCCTTCCCTCTATCTTTCCTTCAATCACATGTTTCAGAAGGCAGTTTCTACGCAAGATGTGACCAATCCAGTTAGCCTTTCTTCTTTTTATTGTATGTACGATATTCCTCTCCTCCTTCACTCTGTGTAACACTTCGTCATTGCTGGCCGCAAAGTAACAATGTCCATGAGATCTGACTTTCCCACAGTTATCCTCTGTTGTCACTCTTAGTAGCGGGAAATCTTTAGCCATTGTAAGTTAAGGCGACACGTCGCTCTGAAACGTCGACAGTCGATAATCTCATTTCTGCAGTTCTGTGGATTCAGTCGCCCACTCCATATTCTTTATGTCAGATTGCTCGCTCGCACTGTCGGTTCAACTGCTGCTCGGGCCGTCAGGTGCCGAGTGGCCGAACCCTCGGCACGGTCCGAGTGCCCACTCAATTACTGCCACCGCACGTGAGCTATGTTTAGCTATCGACGGCGCGGCGTCGTACATACAATTGATGTGTAAATGTGTTTGCGTTCAGTGCGACCTGTGTACCGCCGTAGTTAATTGCAACTTAGAGCGTGGGGCTGGATAATCATTGTATGTGCGCAAACTGAAGGGCACAGAAACCGTCTTGAATGATAGATGTCGTTGTGATGAGATGGGTTTGTGGACTGTCGTCTTTTGCATGTAACGGAAAAGTATATAGCGTGAATGATTCGTCAGAGTTAAACTAATGATTTGAGCTCAACATATCGTATCAGTTAAGAAGAATGAATGATAGTCGATTCTGTTCAACATGCCAGGGTAAAGCCGTCCGCAGTTTCAAACAAATGTGACTCGTCAAAATTCTCGTCTGACCGGAACCACAAAATTTACTGAACAAACAATTTGCGGGTAGTGCGACATTGTTTGACAGGTACAGACTTCGTCAAAAGCACCAAACCTCCGTATGTCGGTCGACAATGGGTTGTTATGCTAAATACAGAACATTTGGACGTGCGTACAGCCTGCACCAAAACACTAAGCTCAAGGAGACAGCAGTGTGTTCTTAGCGATACTGCTGTCTGTAGACACGTTATTACTACAGGGTGTGTCATTTGTAGCAACAAAAAGCTGCATCCGTGATATCTGTCATGCTGAGGGGCGCGACAGAAAGGGACCCTGTATATATGCTTAAGAGGACACTTCCGGTGCACTGCTGAATCAAGGCCACCGTCCGTTGTTCTTCGTTAATACAACCTTCTGTGTCTATTGCCAGGTATTAAAGTGTGTATCAAACGTAATGTACTGACATCAGGATAGGTATATATGTATATACATTTATACACGTGTCAGTTCATTAGTGCCCTAGTTACATATGTGCGTACCCTTAGTTACATATGTGCGTACCCTTAGTTACATATGTGCGTACCCTTAGTTACATATGTGCGTACCCTTAGTTACGTATGTGCGTACCCTTAGTTACGTATGTGCGTACCCTTAGTTACGTATGTGCGTACCCTTAGTTACGTATGTGCGTACCCTTAGTTACATATGTGCGTACCCTTAGTTACATATGTGCGTACCCTTAGTTACATATGTGCGTACCCTTAGTTACATATGTGCGTACCCTTAGTTACATATGTGCGTACCCTTAGTTACATATGTGCGTACCCTTAGTTACATATGTGCTTACCCTTAGTTACATATGTGCGTACCTTTAGTTACATATGTGCGTACCCTTAGTTACGTATGTGCGTACCCTTAGTTACGTATGTGCGTACCCTTAGTTACGTATGTGCGTACCCTTAGTTACATATGTGCTTACCCTTAGTTACATATGTGCGTACCCTTAGTTACATATGTGCGTACCCTTAGTTACATATGTGCGTACCCTTAGTTACATATGTGCGTACCCTTAGTTACATATGTGCGTACCCTTAGTTACATATGTGCGTACCCTTAGTTACATATGTGCGTACCCTTAGTTACATATGTGCGTACACTTAGTTACATATGTGCGTACCCTTAGTTACATATGTGCTTACCCTTAGTTACAAATGTGCGTACCCTTAGTTACATATGTGCGTACCCTTAGTTACATATGTGCGTACCCTTAGTTACATATGTGCTTACCCTTAGTTACATATGTGCGTACCCTTAGTTACATATGTGCGTACCCTTAGTTACGTATGTGCGTACCCTTAGTTACGTATGTGCGTACCCTTAGTTACGTATGTGCGTACCCTTAGTTACATATGTGCGTACCCTTAGTTACATATGTGCGTACCCTTAGTTACATATGTGCGTACCCTTAGTTACATATGTGCGTACCCTTAGTTACATATGTGCGTACCCTTAGTTACATATGTGCGTACCCTTAGTTACATATGTGCGTACCCTTAGTTACATATGTGCGTACCCTTAGTTACATATGTGCGTACCCTCAGTTACATATGTGCGTACCCTTAGTTACAAATGTGCGTACCCTTAGTTACATATGTGCGTACCCTTAGTTACATATGTGCGTACCCTTAGTTACATATGTGCTTACCCTTAGTTACAAATGTGCGTACCCTTAGTTACGTATGTGCGTACCCTTAGTTATGTATTTGCGTACCCTTAGTTACGTATGTGCGTACCCTTAGTTACATATGTGCGTACCCTTAGTTACATATGTGCTTACCCTTAGTTACATATGTGCGTACCCTTAGTTACATATGTGCGTACCCTTAGTTACGTATGTGCGTACCCTTAGTTACGTATGTGCGTACCCTTAGTTACATATGTGCGTACCCTTAGTTACATATGTGCTTACCCTTAGTTACATATGTGCGTACCTTTAGTTACATATGTGCGTACCCTTAGTTACGTATGTGCGTACCCTTAGTTACGTATGTGCGTACCCTTAGTTACATATGTGCGTACCCTTAGTTACATATGTGCTTTTTAATCCGTATTGTAACGTGTAACAAGAAGGAAGTTAGCTGTACGTTTAGTGAATAGTTTGTTATGAATTTCTAGCAGAATTATGCTTTATATAACCCACAAGCCGTGTGTTTACTGCGCGGTACGAACTGGATCTTTAACTGTAGGTCAGGTTAGTTTTATTCTTCAAAATGTTCAGTCGATAAACTTCCATTTCTGTTGCTTAAAGTTTGTATTTTTTGGGATGTAATTACGAGCGCCCCCACAAAACAGAAAGTTTAGCAGTCGTTAGCAGAAAGTGATAGGCCGATTTGCTTTTAAATTATGGGAATTACACTTGAAGTGTAACAGAGACACGATGTAACATTTTAATTAAACGCAGCAGACGAGACCGCAGTCATATGTGTGTATTGATAATGAGTGTTGTACGTCATAGAAATTGTTTCATTTCGAGTCTGTTAATAAAGGCATGTTGTTGTGGTTACAATTTTATAATTAATTTTTCAGTGGATTAATTTTGTCGAGGTTTTTAGTACAGCAATATCGAGTCTCACTCTCAATCAGGAAGTACCAGGTTCGCGCCCTGCAGCAATACCATATGCGGAGACCTTGTGCTGGTCTGCCGTACGAAGCCTCAGCGCTGAATTAAAAGTACTTAGTGACAGCCACGTGCTGTGCTGGTCGCACTTCGTAACGCACTGTCGTAATGGCATTACTGTCACGCACACACATATTGTGCACATACGAATGCATACACATTTTTGGTAAGGAAACCTCGCGCAAGAAATTAACCAGGCATATCTATAAGGCGGTGGGATAATAAGATTAAGACCGACTGTACTGAAGAAGGTTTTGAGGAGGGAAGTGGTGTGCAACCAGGCAGTACTGTGTCACTAGATGGCTCTGGCTGATGTCGGTACCCAGCACGGTAGAGCCGGTGCGTTACACTCCGTCCCGCCATTGTGGTGATATGAGCACTGCAATGCAACAATGCGTTTTAGTTCTGGTCGTGTTTGTCTGAGGTTCCGTCCACTTGAACACTGTGCCGGTTTCAGACTCATCTCCGTAGCGTGGAGTTCACAAGCTTGCTGCCTTTATATATGGCAAGGAGTGATGTCACTTGGGGCCTTTGTATATGGCAAGGAGTGATGTCACTTGGGGCCTTTGTATATGGCAAGGAGTGATGTCACGTGGGGCCTTTGTATATGGCAAGGAGTGATGTCACTTGGGGCCTTTATATATGGCAAGGAGTGATGTCACTTGGGGCCTTTGTATATGGCAAGGAGTGATGTCACGTGGGGCCTTTGTATATGGCAAGGAGTGATGTCACTTGGGGCCTTTATATATGGCAAGGAGTGATGTCACTTGGGGCCTTTGTATATGGCAAGGAGTGATGTCACGTGGGGCCTTTGTATATGGCAAGGAGTGATGTCACGTGGGGCCTTTGTATATGGCAAGGAGTGATGTCACTTGGGGCCTTTATATATGGCAAGGAGTGATGTCACTTGGGGCCTTTATATATGGCAAGGAGTGATGTCACTTGGGGCCTTTATATATGGCAAGGAGTGATGTCACTTGCTGCCTTTATATGTGGCAAGGAGTGATGTCACTTGGGGCCTTTATATATGGCAAGGAGTGATGTCACTTGGGGCCTTTATATATGGCAAGGAGTGATGTCACTTGGGCCTTTATATATGGCAAGGAGTGATGTCACTTGGGGCCTTTATATATGGCAAGGAGTGATGTCACTTGGGGCCTTTATATATGGCAAGGAGTGATGTCACTTGCTGCCTTTATATGTGGCAAGGAGTGATGTCACTTGGGGCCTTTATATAGGGCAAGGAGTGTTGTCACTTGGGGCCTTTATATATGGCAAGGAGAGATGTCACTTGGGGCCTTTATATATGGCAAGGAGTGATGTCACTTGGGGCCTTTATATATGGCAAGGAGTGATGTCACTTGGGGCCTTTATATATGGCAAGGAGTGATGTCACTTGGGGCCTTTATATATGGCAAGGAGTGATGTCACTTGGGGCCTTTATATATGGCAAGGAGTGATGTCACTTGGGGCCTTTATATATGGCAAGGAGTGATGTCACTTGGGGCCTTTATATATGGCAAGGAGTGATGTCACTTGGGGCCTTTATATATGGCAAGGAGTGATGTCACTTGGGGCCTTTATATAATGGCAAGGAGTGATGTCACTTGGGGCCTTTATATATGGCAAGGAGTGATGTCACTTGGGGCCTTTATATATGGCAAGGAGTGATGTCACTTGGGGCCTTTATATATGGCAAGGAGTGATGTCACTTGGGGCCTTTATATATGGCAAGGAGTGATGTCACTTGGGGCCTTTATATATGGCAAGGAGTGATGTCACTTGGGGCCTTTATATATGGCAAGGAGTGATGTCACTTGGGGCCTTTATATATGGCAAGGAGTGATGTCACTTGGGGCCTTTATATATGGCAAGGAGTGATGTCACTTGGGGCCTTTATATATGGCAAGGAGTGATGTCACTTGGGGCCTTTATATATGGCAAGGAGTGATGTCACTTGGGGCCTTTATATATGTCAAGGAGTGATGTCACTTGGGGCCTTTATATATGTCAAGGAGTGATGTCACTTGGGGCCTTTATATATGGCAAGGAGTGATGTCACTTGGGGCCTTTATATATGGCAAGGAGTGATGTCACTTGGGGCCTTTATATATGGCAAGGAGTGATGTCACTTGGGGCCTTTATATATGGCAAGGAGTGATGTCACTTGGGGCCTTTATATATGGCAAGGAGTGATGTCACTTGGGGCCTTTATATATGGCAAGGAGTGATGTCACTTGGGGCCTTTATATATGGCAAGGAGTGATGTCACTTGGGGCCTTTATATATGGCAAGGAGTGATGTCACTTGGGGCCTTTATATATGTCAAGGAGTGATGTCACTTGGGGCCTTTATATATGGCAAGGAGTGATGTCACTTGGGGCCTTTATAATATGGCAAGGAGTGATGTCACTTGGGGCCTTTTTATATGGCAAGGAGTGATGTCACTTGGGGCCTTTATATATGGCAAGGAGTGATGTCACTTGGGGCCTTTATATATGGCAAGGAGTGATGTCACTTGGGGCCTTTATATATGTCAAGGAGTGATGTCACTTGGGGCCTCTTGTTGTTGTGAGTCTGCTGAGGGGCCGATATAAAGTACGAATTTGACGCAATTGTGGTTGTCTGTAGAGACGGGATTGTCAGTATCAGCTAATACTGTCAACAGATAGAGCTGTCAGTATTAGCCTATACTGTAAACAGATCGGGCTGTCAGTATTAGCTAATACTGTCAACAAATAGGGCTGTCAATATTAGTTAATACTGTCAACAGATAGAGCTGTCAGTATTAGCCTATACTGTCAACAGATAGGGCTGTTAGTATCAGCTAATACTGTCAACAGAGCTGTCAGTATTAGCTCAATACTGTCAACAGGTAGAGCTGTCAGTATTGGCTAATACTTTCAACAAATAGGGCTGTCAATATTAGTTAATACTGTCAACAGATAGAGCTGTCAGTATTAGCCTATACTGTCAACAGATAGGGATGTCATATCAGCTAATACTGTCAACAGAGCTGTCAGTATTAGCCCAATACTGTCAACAGGTAGAGCTGTCAGTATTGGCCTATACTGTAAACAGATCGGGCTGTCAGTATTAGCCTATACTGTCAACAGATAGAGCTGTCAGTATCAGCTAATACTGTCAACAGAGCTGTCAGTATTAGCCCAATACTGTCAACAGATAGAGCTGTCAGTATTAGCCTATACTGTAAACAGATCGGGCTGTCAGTATTAGCTAATACTGTCAACAAATTGGGCTGTCAATATTAGTTAATACTGTCAACAGATAGAGCTGTCAGTATTAGCCTATACTGTCAACAGATAGGGCTGTCAGTATCAGCTAATACTGTCAACAGAGCTGTCAGTATAGCCCAATACTGTCAACAGGTAGAGCTGTCAGTATTGGCTAATACTTTCAACATGTAGGGCTGTCGGTTCAAAAACTGCCAACAGTTGCTGCAATAAAACAGTTCAAAAGTACATTTCACTCCTATCAACAGTACAGTCAGAACCAACACACACACCGTCAAAACGTAATCACGCTATCAGTTTCAGCTTCAAGCAGCCATCATCAGGCCTGTGATAGAAACTATGAAAAACAAACTGCATGCACTTTGTAAGAGGAAAACTCCGCCTTTCTTTACAATTGCGTACTATTATGTGTGTGTGTGTGTGTGTGTGTGTGCTGTTGATAAGAGTGCAATATACTTCGCTGTACATACCGACGGGGACGTCTGATGTTAAAGATAATAATAAAACAGTTGTTGCACAACGAAGGCTACGTGTGATTGTTTGTGTTTAGCGTGCGTTTGTGTCTTCCTCCGTCAAATATAACTGTTTGTGTTTAGCGTGCGTTTGTGTCTCCTCCGTCAAATATTACTGTTTGTGTTTAGCGTGCGTTCGTGTCTTCCTCCGTCAATATAACTATTTGTGTTTAGCGTGCGTTTGTGTCTTCCTCCGTCAAATATAACTGTTTGTGTTTAGCGTGCGTTTGTGTCTTCCTCCGTCAATATAACTGTTTGTGTTTAGCGTGCGTTTGTGTCTTCCTCCGTCAAATATAACTGTTTGTGTTTAGCGTGCGTTTGTGTCTTCCTCCGTCAAATATAACTGTTTGTGTTTAGCGTGCGTTTGTGTCTTCCTCCGTCAAATATAACTGTTTGTGTTTAGCCTGCGTTTGTGTCTTCCTCCGTCAAATATAACTGTTTGTGTTTAGCGTGCGTTTGTGTCTTCCTCCGTCAATATAACTGTTTGTGTTTAGCGTGCGTTTGTGTCTTCCTCCGTCAAATATAACTGTTTGTGTTTAGCGTGCGTTTGTGTCTTCCTCCGTCAATATAACTGTTTGTGTTTAGCGTGCGTTTGTGTCTTCCTCCGTCAAATATAACTGTTTGTGTTTAGCCTGCGTTTGTGTCTTCCTCCGTCAAATATAACTGTTTGTGTTTAGCGTGCGTTTGTGTCTTCCTCCGTCAAATATAACTGTTTGTGTTTAGCGTGCGTTTGTGTCTTCCTCCGTCAAATATAACTGTCTTCAGTTACTTTATAAGACAATAACAATTTAATAATCAGGATTGTGACGTCATTAATCATTATGAATGAAGAAGTTCATGATGAAAGATGGACTGGTTTATTGTGTGCACATTACAGTATGCTAACTGCATTGGTTTATTGTGTGCACATTACAGTATGCTAACTGCATTGGTTTAGCGTGTGCACATTACAGTATGCTAACTGCATTGGTTTAGCGTGTGCACATTACAGTATGCTAACTGCATTGGTTTAGCGTGTGCACATTACAGTATGCTAACTGCATTGGTTTAGCGTGTGCACATTACAGTATGCTAACTGCATTGGTTTAGCGTGTGCACATTACAGTATGCTAACTGCATCGTACGACGCGGCCGTTCGCACTGTACCGTATAATGCATTTACGTCAGTAGGCAGCACTGACATCGCACGTGCACTGACACGTCACATTAGTCTCGTCCCCGCAGCACAGACTGCACACACGTGCACTGACACGTCACATTAGTCTCGTCCCCACAGCACAGACTGCACACACGTGCACTGACACGTCACATTAGTCTCGTCCCCACAGCACACACTGCACACACGTGCACTGACACGTCACATTAGTCTCGTCCCCACAGCACAGACTGCACACACGTGCACTGACACGTCACATTAGTCTCGTCCCCACAGCACAGACTGCACACACGTGCACTGACACGTCACATTAGTCTCGTCCCCACAGCACAGACTGCACACACGTGCACTGACACGTCACATTAGTCTCGTCCCCGCAGCACAGACTGCACACACGTGCACTGACACGTCACATTAGTCTCGTCCCCGCAGCACAGACTGCACACACGTGCACTGACACGTCACATTAGTCTCGTCCCCGCAGCACAGACTGCACACACGTGCACTGACACGTCACATTAGTCTCGTCCCCGCAGCACAGACTGCACACACGTGCACTGACACGTCACATTAGTCTCGTCCCCACAGCACAGACTGCACACACGTGCACTGACACGTCACATTAGTCTCGTCCCCACAGCACAGACTGCACACACATGCACTGACACGTCACATTAGTCTCGTCCCCGCAGCACAGACTGCACACACGTGCACTGACACGTCACATTAGTCTCGTCCCACACACAGACTGCACACACTGCACTGACACGTCACATTAGTCTCGTCCCACAGCACAGACTGCACACACGTGCACTGAACGTCACATTAGTCTTGTCCCACAGCACAGACTGCACACACGTGCATGAACGTCACATTAGTCTCGTCCCCACAGCACAGACTGCACACACGTGCACTGACACGTCACATTAGTTGTCCCCACAGCAACACTGCACACACTGCACTGACACGTCACATTAGTCTCTTCCCCACACACATGCACACACGTGCACTGACACGTCACATTAGTCCGTCCCCACAGCACAGACTGCACACACGTGCACTGACACGTCACATTAGTCTCGTCCCAAACAGCACAGACTGCACACACGTGCACTGACACGTCACATTAGTCTCGTCCCACAGCACAGACTGCACACACGTCACTGACACGTCAATTATCTCGTCCCCACAGCACAGACTGCACACACGTGCACTGACACGTCACATTAGTCTCGTCCCCACACACGGACTGTCACACACGTGCACTGACACGTCACATTAGTCTCGTCCCAAGCACAGACTGCACACACGTGCACTGACACTGTCACATTAGTCTCGTCCCCACAGCACAGCTGCACACACTGCACGACACGTCACATTTAGTCTCTCCCACAGCACACAATGCACACACGTGCACTGACACGTCACATTAGTCTCGTCCCACAGCACAGACTGCACACACGTGCACTGCACGTCACATTAGTCTCGTCCACAGACAGTTCGTACACTCGCAGACACAAATAATTGCGCCAATCGCGCCAAACAGCAGTACACAACACAATGTTACATTTAGCCAAACAGCTGTACACAACACAATGTTACATTTAGCCAAACAGCAGTACAAACACAATGTTACATTTAGCCAAACAGCTGTACACAACACAATGTTACATTTAGCCAAACAGCTGTACACAACACAATGTTACATTTAGCCAAACAGCGTACACAACACAATGTTACATTTAGCCAAACAGCGTACACAACACAATGTTACATTTAGCCAAACAGCTGTACACAACACAATGTTACATTTAGCCAAACAGCAGTACACAACACAATGTTACATTTAGCCAAACAGCAGTACACAACACAATGTTACATTTAGCCAAACAGCTGTACACAACACAATGTTACATTTAGCCAAACAGCTGTACACAACACAATGTTACATTTAGCCAAACAGCAGTACACAACACAATGTTACATTTAGCCAAACAGCTGTACACAACACAATGTTACATTTAGCCAAACAGCTGTACACAACACATTGTTACATTTAGCCAAACAGCTGTACACAACACATTGTTACATTTAGCCAAACAGCTGTACACAACACATTGTTACATTTAGCCAAACGGCTGTACACAACACATTGTTACATTTAGCCAAACAGCTGTACACAACACATTGTTACATTTAGCCAAACAGCTGTACACAACACATTGTTACATTTAGCCAAACAGCTGTACACAACACAATGTTACATTTAGCCAAACAGCTGTACACAACACAATGTTACATTTAGCCAAACAGCTGTACACAACACAATGTTACATTTAAAACAGCAGGTGGCTGTGGTCATTGCTATGGCAACTGAGCGAACGAGAGGCACTGCATGAATAATTAAAGCAGCATTACTTCTTCGGGGCTAACTGCAATTACCTGCATCCTCTCTGTTTGCCAGTGATATGTGAAGTTCCATTTTATCACAACATGACGCATTCAGACTGACAAACGTGTCGCGTTGCAAGCGAGGCCGGCCGTCCCTCTGTAACACGCGGTCACAGTACGATCTGTGCTTAAGTAGAGAAAGGCAGTGCTGTTTAATGTACAGTTGCTTTGTAGTTTGTCTGTACGCCGGATCGATTCATTGGCGCTACTTGAGCGTGGATTTGTCAATAAATTTGCACTTTCTGTGGCGTAGCTTTGAAATGCGAGCTGAAAGTTGGTTAACCAGCGGAACTGATTGCAACCGAACAGCTGTACGTTGTATCGTGAGCTGTAAGTGACATTGAATGGATACACACATATATATCTGATATCGTATCTGATCTCGGAAAGCGGAGTAGTCAGTGACAAATTGAGTATTAAGAAACTCAGTGCTGTGAGGAATGAAATGGGTACAGCTTTAGAGGCAGAGATGGTAACTGTAAGATTGGTAAGGTATAAACCACCAGGTACTGATGAAATTCCAGGAGGAATTTTCATATCATGACGTAAAACTATTAATTCTGATATTTGGAATCAGGAAGTTCGCCTCAGCAGTTGGAAGATTAGATAATTGTAGCTATGTGTGAGAAGGATGATAAACCAGATTGCAGTAATTATCGACGCATGTCACTGTTATCAACTGCATACAAAATTTTATCCAATTTTTTTGTCAACTTTAGGTCTGTGTGTAGAATAGTTATTGGGTTCATCGGTGTGAATGCCGACGTAGCAGGTGACATAATTGTCACACATTCTGCTGTCGTCAAATACGTGACACGTGTGGGAATACAATGGGACAGTGCGTCAGTCACTGATGGATTTAATGAAGCCTTGATTCAATTAGGATGGACGTTTCATGTAATAACCTCATTGAATTTTGTATCTCCACAAAACATGTCAGGTTAGTAAAATCCTGTTTTAATAAATCCCAACAAGCCAACATTTTCGTGATGCATTTCCTTCTCAGAGTTGTGTGAGACAAGGAGGTGCTCTGTCGCCACTGCTGTTTATCGAACCAGCACGGAAGCATTATTGGACCTAATTAAAGTTGGCCAATACGTCACAGTTCGTATCGCTGTTAATTTGTTAGTCATAACCACGCCTGCACATTGTAGTACACGCCACATAAACTGTGGTGTGACTAGTGGTTTGGTAAAGTGTCGTTTAACAGAGAAAACTTATAGGAAAGTACCAATTATTGGAAAACTGTATAGTTCTGTATATATGTATGTGTGTGTGTATATAAGAGTGGAGGGCAAAGACAGAGAAAGCTTTACACTGCAACTCTCATTCAGTCTCATCTGACTAACGCTTCAATTTCAGGGGCAGTCACCAGCACTGCCACGCTCACGGCGTTGGCCCCGGCAACTGCGATCTCTACGAAACTGAACTGGACGTTCGAAAGGAAAAGAGGACTCAGAAGTACCTGATCTCGATGGTCACCTTCTTCGCCATCTGCCTCTGCCCGCTGATGGTGCTCAGGTATGTACAGGAGGCGATGAATCCGGTTGAATATAAAAAACACACAAAAAACTACGCAGTATCAGCAGTAAAATGCCATTTAGTGGATGATTTTTATTTTGTGAAGAGTACATCTCCCAATTTGTGTTCCTGGCACGCAGTACATCTCCCAATTTGTGTTCCTGGCACGCAGTACATCTCCCAATTTGTGTTCCTGGCACGCAGTACATTCCTGTAATTGTGATCGGCAATTAACCGTAACTTCGTAACAGTCGTTTGTCAGTGGCTCTAATTTCGACATGGACGTGCCCTTTCACCCCTTAATGTGATGATATTCAGAACTGAACTGTAACTAACGTACCGCAACGTCGGGGGCAAGTTGTGTGCCGTTGTGTAGTCATGGTTAATTTGCGGTCACGATTACAGGAATGTATTGCATGCTAGAGGGACGAATTGAGACATTTAATTTTTAAGAAGTAAAACGAAAGCATAAATATTGTGGCTTGCAGGGATAGCTGTGTCTAGTTCAGCAGTTGTGACAGCATAAATATTGTGGCTTGCAGGGATAGCTGTGTCTAGTTCAGCAGTTGTGAAAGCATAAATATTGTGGCTTGCAGGGACAGCTGTGTCTAGTTCAGCAGTTGTGACAGCATAAATATTGTGGCTTGCAGGGATAGCTGTGTCTAGTTCAGCAGTTGTGACAGCATAAATATTGTGGCTTGCAGGGATAGCTGTGTCTAGTTCAGCAGTTGTGAAAGCATAAATATTGTGGCTTGCAGGGATAGCTGTGTCTAGTTCAGCAGTTGTGACAGCATAAATATTGTGGCTTGCAGGGATAGCTGTGTCTAGTTCAGCAGTTGTGACAGCATAAATATTGTGGCTTGCAGGGATAGCTGTGTCTAGTTCAGCAGTTGTGAAAGCATAAATATTGTGGCTTGCAGGGATAGCTGTGTCTAGTTCAGCAGTTGTGACAGCATAAATATTGTGGCTTGCAGGGATAGCTGTGTCTAGTTCAGCAGTTGTGACAGCATAAATATTGTGGCTTGCAGGGATAGCTGTGTCTAGTTCAGCAGTTGTGAAAGCATAAATATTGTGGCTTGCAGGGATAGCTGTGTCTAGTTCAGCAGTTGTGGAAGCATAAATATTGTGGCTTGCAGGGATAGCTGTGTCTAGTTCAGCAGTTGTGAAAGCATAAATATTGTGGCTTGCAGGGATAGCTGTGTCTAGTTCAGCAGTTGTGAAAGCATAAATATTGTGGCTTGCAGGGATAGCTGTGTCTAGTTCAGCAGTTGTGACAGCATAAATATTGTGGCTTGCAGGGATAGCTGTGTCTAGTTCAGCAGTTGTGACAGCATAAATATTGTGGCTTGCAGGGATAGCTGTGTCTAGTTCAGCAGTTGTGAAAGCATAAATATTGTGGCTTGCAGGGACAGCTGTGTCTAGTTCAGCAGTTGTGACAGCATAAATATTGTGGCTTGCAGGGATAGCTGTGTCTAGTTCAGCAGTTGTGACAGCATAAATATTGTGGCTTGCAGGGATAGCTGTGTCTAGTTCAGCAGTTGTGACAGCATAAATATTGTGGCTTGCAGGGATAGCTGTGTCTAGTTCAGCAGTTGTGACAGCATAAATATTGTGGCTTGCAGGGATAGCTGTGTCTAGTTCAGCAGTTGTGAAAGCATAAATATTGTGGCTTGCAGGGATAGCTGTGTCTAGTTCAGCAGTTGTGACAGCATAAATATTGTGGCTTGCAGGGATAGCTGTGTCTAGTTCAGCAGTTGTGACAGCATAAATATTGTGGCTTGCAGGGATAGCTGTGTCTAGTTCAGCAGTTGTGACAGCATAAATATTGTGGCTTGCAGGGATAGCGGTGTCTAGTTCAGCAGTTGTGACAGCATAAATATTGTGGCTTGCAAGGATAGCTGTGTCTAGTTCAGCAGTTGTGACAGCATAAATATTGTGGCTTGCAGGGATAGCTGTGTCTAGTTCAGCAGTTGTGAAAGCATAAATATTGTGGCTTGCAGGGATAGCTGTGTCTAGTTCAGCAGTTGTGACAGCATAAATATTGTGGCTTGCAGGGATAGCTGTGTCTAGTTCAGCAGTTGTGACAGCATAAATATTGTGGCTTGCAGGGATAGCTGTGTCTAGTTAAGCAGTTGTGACAGCATAAATATTGTGGCTTGCAGGGATAGCTGTGTCTAGTTCAGCAGTTGTGACAGCATAAATATTGTGGCTTGCAGGGATAGCTGTGTCTAGTTCAGCAGTTGTGACATCATAAATATTGTGGCTTGCAGGGATAGCTGTGTCTAGTTCAGCAGTTGTGACAGCATAAATATTGTGGCTTGCAGGGATAGCTGTGTCTAGTTCAGCAGTTGTGACAGCATAAATATTGTGGCTTGCAGGGATAGCTGTGTCTAGTTCAGCAGTTGTGACAGCATAAATATTGTGGCTTGCAGGGATAGCTGTGTCTAGTTCAGCAGTTGTGACAGCATAAATATTGTGGCTTGCAGGGATAGCTGTGTCTAGTTCAGCAGTTGTGACAGCATAAATATTGTGGCTTGCAGGGATAGCTGTGTCTAGTTCAGCAGTTGTGACAGCATAAATATTGTGGCTTGCAGGGATAGCTGTGTCTAGTTCAGCAGTTGTGACAGCATAAATATTGTGGCTTGCAGGGATAACTTTGTCTAGTTCAGCAGTTGTGACAGCATAAATGTTGTGGCTTGCAGGGATAGCTGTGTCTAGTTCAGCAGTTGTGACAGCATAAATATTGTGGCTTGCAGGGATAGCTGTGTCTAGTTCAGCAGTTGTGACAGCATAAATATTGTGGCTTGCAGGGATAGCTGTGTCTAGTTCAGCAGTTGTGACATCATAAATATTGTGGCTTGCAGGGATAGCTGTGTCTAGTTCAGCAGTTGTGACAGCATAAATATTGTGGCTTGCAGGGATAGCTGTGTCTAGTTCAGCAGTTGTGACAGCATAAATATTGTGGCTTGCAGGGATAGCTGTGTCTAGTTCAGCAGTTGTGACAGCATAAATATTGTGGCTTGCAGGGATAGCTGTGTCTAGTTCAGCAGTTGTGACAGCATAAATGTTGTGGCTTGCAGGGATCGCTGTGTCTAGTTCAGCAGTTGTGACAGCATAAATATTGTGGCTTGCAGGGATAGCTGTGTCTAGTTCAGCAGTTGTGAAAGCATAAATATTGTGGCTTGCAGGGATAGCTGTGTCTATTTCAGCAGTTGTGACAGCATAAATATTGTGGCTTGCAGGGATAGCTGTGTCTAGTTCAGCAGTTGTGACAGCATAAATATTGTGGCTTGCAGGGATAGCTGTGTCTAGTTCAGCAGTTGTGAAAGCATAAATATTGTGGCTTGCAGGGATAGCTGTGTCTAGTTCAGCAGTTGTGACAGCATAAATGTTGTGGCTTGCAGGGATAGCTGTGTCTAGTTCAGCAGTTGTGAAAGCATAAATATTGTGGCTTGCAGGATAGCTGTGTCTAGTTCAGCAGTTGTGAAAGCATAAATATTGTGGTTTGCATTATTTCAGACGCGCAACGTACGAGGTGCGAGTCAAAAGTTCCGGGTCGGAGAGATATAAACTTGTTACGTTTTCATTACATGCAGTCACGTTCGCAGTTTATATGCCGTACCCAGACAGCACCTCTTTAACTCCCGTGTCGTGACGCTGTCCAGCACCCCCTGTAGTCCGCCTTAATCGTACGCCGTCTTTTCTCATGAATGTCTCCGTAAAATTTTCCCCACATGTTTCGTCGTCCTGCTTGGTGATCCTTGACCTTGACTTTTCAAACCTGTCGACGTTCTGCCACTGTTGAAACGTGAATAGCTTTCAAAGATTTGGGATTCACTCACGGCATCATCACGGACGGCTGCTTTAATAATTTCATATTTCCAGAAGCAGTTTTCTCGAAGTCAAAACAAAACTGGATAGACATTCTCTGTCCCCTAGGGTCTTCCATTTCACTGCATTACAACGATCGCAGAGTACACTCAGCACAAAAATTCTACTGAGTCAGTTACACAAACGTACCTTTCTGTTACAGCTATACTCAACACACTAATTCGGAATAAATTCGCTAGAAGCACCTAGCGGTACACAGCTGCATTACATCTGGCTGGCCCTCTGTGTGGCCGTTAAGGTGGCTTTGGTCTCTGACCTCGTATGCTATACGTGTATGGCAGGCACAAATTTCCAAATGCGGTCTCCGCTGATTTTCATTACATCAAGAACTTCTCGTCATTATGGCGTCTTTCTTTATTTTTACATGTTCTTTCGGTGCTGACTTCTTATGAACATATTATCTAACGTGGCTCGTACAGTTCACTTAGTCATGACCCTGTACGTGCCTGTCGACTAAATAACTGGAATTTTGTCTTTCTGGAATGTAAGTTATTTAAAAATTCCAATTTTTAGCACCAAATGTAGGTAAATATTTGGGAAAGGATTGTGTGATTTTAAATAATATGCCTTAGAAGTTAGCATACATTTTGTGTAAAGTTTTCGTACTAAATTTTCTACCTATGTTGTTTGCAGGCTACACACTATATAATCAGATTACTGAATGATTATGGTTTGTGATGAAATGTAGAATTATTGGTCAATTTCGACGTTTCGGATTACCACGCTTCCTCCATCATCAGGATCTAATACACAGCCGTCAAATCGGCAAATGTTACAAACGCTAAGAATTTTTGCTTTAAATTGTTAGCGTCAAACATGATATGGTATATCGTATTTCGATAAATATAATCCAATATTCCGATCGTGTGAAAGATGAAAAGGTATTACACAGAGTGAAGGAGGAGAGGAATATCGTATATACAATAAAAAGAAGAAAGGCTAACTGGATTGGTCACATCTTGCGTAGGAACTGTCTTCTGAAACACGTGATTGAAGGAAAGTTAGAAGGAAGGATAGAAATGACGGGAAGACGCGGAAGAAGACGTAAGCAGCTACTGGATGATCTTAAGGACACGAGAAGATACTGAAAATTGAAAGAGGAAGCACTAGATCGCACTGTGTGGAGAACTCGCTTTGGAAGAGGCTACGGACCTGTCGTAAGACAGACTGCAGAATGAAGAGGCTACGGACCTGTCGTAAGACAGACTGCAGAATGAAGAGGCTACGGACCTGTCGTAAGACAGACTGCAGAATGAAGAGGTACGGACCTGTCGTAAGACAGACTGCAGAATGAAGAGGCTACGGACCTGTCGTAAGACAGACTGCAGAATGAAGAGGGCTACGGACCTGTCGTAAGACAGACTGCAGAATTAATTAATTAATTAATTAATTAAACCCAACATCATAGAGAAAAAATAATAGTTATATGATAGACGTTCAGCTTAGTGCATTTTACATCATGTACTTACCGACGTTTCGAGCGATCTTCTGAATTTCTTTTGTACAAGTAGTGCATATCTATGACAGTTGTATGTTCATTATGGCCGATTAAGAGTAGTTTTGTGTACTTCTGTAATACGAGATGTCCATTTGTCCAATGTGGTCATGTGGTCCAATATGTATCGAGTTTAGCACAACTGTTCATCGTTTTACAACATAGCTATAAGCTTCGGATTATAAGAAAAGTACTATCAGGCTACTTTGTAAACATGTGTAGATGAAATATTACAATGTTTTACAGCCTTCCAAATGGTACTGGGGCTGAAACCTTGAAATGATGCACCATAATGTTACATTTTCTTGGAATAGCTACAGAAATTTACTGCTCGTATTGTATTGTACTGATACTAATATTATATTATATTATATTATATTATATTATGTTATTATATATTATGTTATATTATATTATATTATGTTATATTATGTTAATTATTATATTATATTATGTTATATTATTTATATTATGTTATATTATGTTATATTATATTATATTATGTTATATTATATTATGTTATATTATGTTATAATTATATTATAGTTATATTATGTTATATTATTTATATTATGTTATATTATTTATATTATGTTATATTATGTTATATTATATTATATTATGTTATATTATGTTATATTATGTTATATTATATTATATTATGTTATATTATGTTATATTATATTATGTTATATTATATTATATTATATTATATTATATTATCAGATTTGTTTTATTTTTTTAGCTGTTTTCGTACGCGTTTTATCAGTTATAGAACTTGAAATATTTAAGAATTTTTCTCTAATACATTTTAAAATTCCAGCCGTCGCTGTCTGCAGTGACCTCAGCTGTTAACTGCCCCAAGATCTGTGTCGTTAGAGTTAGCGGACGAGGCCTGGTTCTTGCAGTTCGAATGGTTAGATTATTTGAAAAGCTGAGTATGTCGATACTTTACTGCAAATAATTCAGGGGAATGTAACTTTCTGAATTACGACAGTAAGCTTTGAGGTCTCACAGCCACTTAGAAAACTGAAGATGTTAAAATATGGTCATATTTCCAGTACATATTGTTAGCAACAAGAACCTGATGATGCCTTTATTATAAGCCAGGCATGTAGCTATGTTTAAAGCAAGTGGTTTCTTTTATTAGCAAAGAGTTGTGCTGGACAGGCTTACTGTTGCGTGATACAATTGTGTGTACTTCTCAAGGACGTCACAGCACATCGCTTACTGTTGCGTGATACAATTGTGTGTACTTCTCAAGGACGTCACAGTACATCGCTTACTGTTGCGTGATACAATTGTGTGTACTTCTCAAGGACGTCACAGTACATCGCTTACTGTTGCGTGATACAATTGTGTGTACTTCTCAAGGACGTCACAGCACGTCGCTTACTGTTGCGTGATACAATTGTGTGTACTTCTCAAGGACGTCACAGCACATCGCTTACTGTTGCGTGATACAATTGTGTGTACTTCTCAAGGACGTCACAGCACATCGCTTACTGTTGCGTGATACAATTGTGTGTACTTCTCAAGGACGTCACAGTACATCGCTTACTGTTGCGTGATACAATTGTGTGTACTTCTGAAGGACGTCACAGTACATCGCTTACTGTTGCGTGATACAATTGTGTGTACTTCTGAAGGACGTCACAGCACATCGCTTACTGTTGCGTGATACAATTGTGTGTACTTCTCAAGGACGTCACAGTACATCGTTTACTGTTGCGTGATACAATTGTGTGTACTTCTCAAGGACGTCACAGCACATCGCTTACTGTTGCGTGATACAATTGTGTGTACTTCTGAAGGACGTCACAGTACATCGCTTACTGTTGCGTGATACAATTGTGTGTACTTCTCAAGGACGTCACAGTACATCGCTTACTGTTGCGTGATACAATTGTGTGTACTTCTCAAGGACGTCACAGTACATCGCTTACTGTTGCGTGATACAATTGTGTGTACTTCTCAAGGACGTCACAGTACATCGCTTACTGTTGCGTGATACAATTGTGTGTACTTCTGAAGGACGTCACAGTACATCGCTTACTGTTGCGTGATACAATTGTGTGTACTTCTCTAGGACGTCACAGTACATCGCTTACTGTTGCGTGATACAATTGTGTGTACTTCTGAAGGACGTCACAGTACATCGCTTACTGTTGCGTGATACAATTGTGTGTACTTCTGAAGGACGTCACAGTACATCGCTTACTGTTGCGTGATACAATTGTGTGTACTTCTGAAGGACGTCACAGTACATCGCTACTGTTGCGTGATACAATTGTGTGTACTTCTCAAGGACGTCACAGACATCGCTTACTGTTGCGTGATACAATTGTGTTACTTCTGAAGGACGTCACAGTACATCGCTTACTGTTGCGTGATACAATTTGTGTACTTCTCAAGGACGTCACAGTACATCGCTTACTGTTGCGTGATACAATTGTGTGTACTTCTAAGGACGTCACAGTACATCGCTTACTGTTGCGTGATACAATTGTGTGTACTTCTCAAGGACGTCACAGTACATCGCTTACTGTTGCGTGATACAATTGTGTGTACTTCTAAGGACGTCACAGTACATCGCTTACTGTTGCGTGATACAATTGTGTGTACTTCTGAAGGACGTCACAGTACATCGCTTACTGTTGCGTGATACAATTGTGTGTACTTCTAAGGACGTCACAGTACATCGCTTACTGTTGCGTGATACAATTGTGTGTACTTCTGAAGGACGTCACAGTACATCGCTTACTGTTGCGTGATACAATTGTGTGTACTTCTCAAGGACGTCACAGTACATCGCTTACTGTTGCGTGATACAATTGTGTGTACTTCTGAAGGACGTCACAGTACATCGCTTACTGTTGCGTGATACAATTGTGTGTACTTCTGAAGGACGTCACAGTACATCGCTTACTGTTGCGTGATACAATGTGTGTACTTCTCAAGGACGTCACAGTACATCGCTTACTGTTGCGTGATACAATTGTGTGTACTTCTGAAGGACGTCACAGTACATCGCTTACTGTTGCGTGATACAATTGTGTGTACTTCTGAAGGACGTCACAGTACATCGCTTACTGTTGCGTGATACAATTGTGTGTACTTCTCAAGGACGTCACAGTACATCGCTTACTGTTGCGTGATACAATTGTGTGTACTTCTCAAGGACGTCACAGTACATCGCTTACTGTTGCGTGATACAATTGTGTGTACTTCTGAAGGACGTCACAGTACATCGCTTACTGTTGCGTGATACAATTGTGTGTACTTCTCAAGGACGTCACAGTACATCGCTTACTGTTGCGTGATACAATTGTGTGTACTTCTCAAGGACGTCACAGTACATCGCTTACTGTTGCGTGATACAATTGTGTGTACTTCTGAAGGACGTCACAGTACATCGCTTACTGTTGCGTGATACAATTGTGTGTACTTCTGAAGGACGTCACAGTACATCGCTTACTGTTGCGTGATACAATTGTGTGTACTTCTAAGGACGTCACAGCACATCGCTTACTGTTGCGTGATACAATTGTGTGTACTTCTCAAGGACGTCACAGTACATCGCTTACTGTTGCGTGATACAATTGTGTGTACTTCTGAAGGACGTCACAGTACATCGCTTACTGTTGCGTGATACAATTGTGTGTACTTCTGAAGGACGTCACAGTACATCGCTTACTGTTGCGTGATACAATTGTGTGTACTTCTGAAGGACGTCACAGTACATCGCTTACTGTTGCGTGATACAATTGTGTGTACTTCTCAAGGACGTCACAGTACATCGCTTACTGTTGCGTGATACAATTGTGTGTACTTCTGAAGGACGTCACAGTACATCGCTTACTGTTGCGTGATACAATTGTGTGTACTTCTCAAGGACGTCACAGTACATCGCTTACTGTTGCGTGATACAATTGTGTGTACTTCTCAAGGACGTCACAGTACATCGCTTACTGTTGCGTGATACAATTGTGTGTACTTCTCAAGGACGTCACAGTACATCGCTTACTGTTGCGTGATACAATTGTGTGTACTTCTCAAGGACGTCACAGTACATCGCTTACTGTTGCGTGATACAATGTGTGTACTTCTCAAGGACGTCACAGTACATCGCTTACTGTTGCGTGATACAATTGTGTGTACTTCTGAAGGACGTCACAGTACATCGCTTACTGTTGCGTGATACAATTGTGTGTACTTCTGAAGGACGTCACAGTACATCGCTTACTGTTGCGTGATACAATTGTGTGTACTTCTCAAGGACGTCACAGTACATCGCTTACTGTTGCGTGATACAATTGTGTGTACTTCTCAAGGACGTCACAGTACATCGCTTACTGTTGCGTGATACAATTGTGTGTACTTCTGAAGGACGTCACAGTACATCGCTTACTGTTGCGTGATACAATTGTGTGTACTTCTCAAGGACGTCACAGTACATCGCTTACTGTTGCGTGATACAATTGTGTGTACTTCTAAGGACGTCACAGTACATCGCTTACTGTTGCGTGATACAATTGTGTGTACTTCTGAAGGACGTCACAGTACATCGCTTACTGTTGCGTGATACAATTGTGTGTACTTCTGAAGGACGTCACAGTACATCGCTTACTGTTGCGTGATACAATTGTGTGTACTTCTGAAGGACGTCACAGCACATCGCTTACTGTTGCGTGATACAATTGTGTGTACTTCTCAAGGACGTCACAGTACATCGCTTACTGTTGCGTGATACAATTGTGTGTACTTCTCAAGGACGTCACAGACATCGCTTACTGTTGCGTGATACAATTGTGTGTACTTCTCAAGGACGTCACAGCACATCGCTTACTGTTGCGTGATACAATTGTGTGTACTTCTCAAGGACGTCACAGCACATCGCTTACTGTTGCGTGATACAATTGTGTGTACTTCTCAAGGACGTCACAGTACATCGCTTACTGTTGCGTGATACAATTGTGTGTACTTCTCAAGGACGTCACAGCACATCGCTTACTGTTGCGTGATACAATTGTGTGTACTTCTCAAGGACGTCACAGTACATCGCTTACTGTTGCGTGATACAATTGTGTGTACTTCTCAAGGACGTCACAGTACATCGCTTACTGTTGCGTGATACAATTGTGTGTACTTCTCAAGGACGTCACAGCACGTCGCTTACTGTTGCGTGATACAATTGTGTGTACTTCTCAAGGACGTCACAGCACATCGCTTACTGTTGCGTGATACAATTGTGTGTACTTCTCAAGGACGTCACAGCACATCGCTTACTGTTGCGTGATACAATTGTGTGTACTTCTCAAGGACGTCACAGTACATCGCTTACTGTTGCGTGATACAATTGTGTGTACTTCTCAAGGACGTCACAGTACATCGCTTACTGTTGCGTGATACAATTGTGTGTACTTCTGAAGGACGTCACAGACATCGCTTACTGTTGCGTGATACAATTGTGTGTACTTCTCAAGGACGTCACAGTACATCGCTTACTGTTGCGTGATACAATTGTGTGTACTTCTCAAGGACGTCACAGCACATCGCTTACTGTTGCGTGATACAATTGTGTGTACTTCTCAAGGACGTCACAGACATCGCTTACTGTTGCGTGATACAATTGTGTGTACTTCTCAAGGACGTCACAGTACATCGCTTACTGTTGCGTGTACATTGTTACTCAGAGTCACAGTTCGTTACTGTTGTATACATTGTGTCAAGGACGTCACAGTACATCGCTTACTGTTGCGTGATACAATTGTGTGTACTTCTCAAGGACGTCACAGTACATCGCTTACTGTTGCGTGATACAATTGTGTGTACTTCTCAAGGACGTCACAGTACATCGCCCGTTCAAGAAATCAAAGTCTTCTAGCTGACAACGCGATTTTCCTTTCGATATGTTTTCGTTTTTTTTTCGTAGCTTGAAAGCGGTAAGACGATTTTCGTTGTCGCTAGGATTGACCTGTCTCCAATATCCACACTTTCCGTGACATGGCAGACGAGCTGTGCGCGTCGGATATTGACGTCTCAGACTTTCTACATTAAGACGGAGGCGTCTGAGGAGGGTACGTTCTTAGAGCGCGATCTGAGCTGCTCTGACAGGAGGGTGGCTGTGACATCAAACGTCTGTTTATACATCAAACGGCTCTGCATATAATCACAGTCCTTTATCGGCGACTGTAGTCGTGTCTTCGCAAACGTCGCGCTGACAGTTTCGGAGAAATTGAAGTACAGTGTTAAGCTGTATCCTGACACACATCATGCACAGTGCGTGTAAGTGGGTGGTTGTAGATTTCATGATCATGTGATGGGCTTTTGCGGACTTTTACGCCGTGTAGAAACCACTTGTTCCGACGTGTCGCAGGAATTCACTGCCTCCTACTTCAGTGTAGCGATCTATTTCAGGTGGGTGCTGAAGCAATTTAGAGAAGGGAATATGTCGGTTATGTAGCAAGTCTGGAGGCAATATTGACCTTTCGCAGCTACAGAAGGGGGCACAGGGGGCGAGGGATTTCCTCAAATTCCATCATCTCGGCACAAGTTCTATCCTCTCTTCATCGAATGCGCAGAACGTGGCGGTTTTCTAAGCGGTCTGCGCAGAAGCATTAACATTATCTCTTTTTCGCAGCTTTGTTATGAAGTTCGCTCTGCTCAGTTTAATCGTTGTGCATTAAATAAATCTTACTGCAGTTCTGTGAATCTTTACCTTCTAAAGAACAGATTATTTTGGGGTTAAATCGTGCTTGAAAATGTAAAGGCAATGTCATGTCGACCTTCACTGTGCTTCCCAGTGTCTCGAATATATAGCACGTTGACAGTCGGCACAAATCAAATCCCAACGAAACCAAAAAAGCCCTTTTGTACCAACTGCCAGTGCGTCGGCCTATTTGACAGGACCGCGTCCTAACTCCTCCCCCTCCCGTAGGTTTGCCTGTGTACTTCAAACCGAAGTAATTCTTCACATTTCCGATGTGTTCTGCCGAAACGTCGTCAACACGCGATGCTAACCCCAACAGGATCAACGACAAATGATTTACAAACATAAGTGTTTCATTAAGATAAATGTGTTTTGGGACATGATGCCGTGTAATTTTGTAAATAGGTGCAGTACGATGTTTCGGAGGAACCGGCTGCTTCCTTGTTCATTAATATCTAAGTTAGTTTTGTGTTTATTAAATATATCTTGGCGTCACTTCTGTAAGTCCGTGTTCCTTAGAGCATGGAACTTCAATCAAGATGGTTTTATGTCGTGGAGACCGGCGTAGCAGTAATGTCAGTACTTGTGTACCAAACTACACGGCTTTGTACCTCACGATATCCTAACATTAATATTACGTGTCAAGACAATTTCATCCTTAGTCAGAAGTTGTTACAACGAACTGTCAATTTTGATTATACGTCAGTCGGATCTGCATGTGGCGTGGAAATGGAGAGTCGGCAGCAAGTAACAGTTCCTTCGGCTATTGGCAGCAAAGGCGAGCAATGAGCTTCTAGCGCAGCGGTATTCAAACTTTTTTGTTCGCGTACCCCCAGATATAATTTCTCTTCAACTTTGTACCCCCAAAGTGTCGGTGCATAATTCAAGTTATACACAGTCTATAATCTACATCTAAAATAAGTTAAATAAATTACATCCAAAATAATGTATTAAATAATAAGTTTTAAATGAGAAAAAGGAGAATCAAGCTATTAAACGACGGCAGCGGCAATTGTCAAAGAACAACGCAATATGAAGCAGTGCGTCTGTCTGTTTGTTGCCACAACAGTATTGTGAAGTAGCTTCATTGCGTGGTTAGAAGGAGTGACAAACAGTATTAGGCAAAACGTTAGTCCCGCCCAACAGTGTTCAGTCACGTTCTAACGCACTGTGTGGGATAAAATGAAACTAGCCGCCCAGATAAGAATCGCATAAAGGAGATATATATAATATATAAATGGCGCTCCCAAATCGCATGTCCTTACGTCCGGTCTGTTGTGGCTAACCGTAAATCTGGCCCTGATTATTCAGTGTTTATCATGAAATAATATATTTATTTATTTTTAATTTTACGTACCCCCTATGATGTCTTCGCGTACCCCCGGGTGTACGCGTACCCCAGGTTGAATATCACTGTTCTAGCGCGTACTTCATGCAGGAGAGGGTAACTTGTGCATGCGTGTTGACGTTATTGCATAAAACTCCATTCTCCTTTTCCCCTTTCACTTCACCCCCTCGCGCAGACTTGTGCCATCACATTAGTAATCGGACTCTTCAGACAAACAGCACAGTTAATCAGCCCCCACAACATAGGCACACCCACATGACACGTGCGAGCGCAAAGTCACTGTGTTCAGGCGTCACACTGAGCGCTTCTCTCTCTGTACTTGTCTACGAGGTCCAATAAATCTTACAGTAGAATTATTGCGAGAGATTTATTCGCTTTCTGGGGACAAAATCAGATTCGTTGCAGTAGGATGGAGAAGAAATGAGAACTTACACAGACAAAAACAAAGAAAAACTATTTAAAGACTGCAGACGAGACAGAAACTGAGGCAGCAACACCACTGCAAATTACACTCGGTGAGTGTATAAAGCTTTTACTGAGGCGTTCTTTACTATACGAAAGTCAGACGGTTGCATGATTCACGCCAAAATGAAATTTTATTTACACACAGGGAAATTCAAGATTCTCACGAATTCTTATTGGTAAAGGTAAAGGTAAAGTTCACCCTACAACAGGCCATGAAGGCCCAGAGGGGGAGTAGACGTATAGCTCTACTCTTTCTTTAACCTCGACGCTAGTTGGGGGTGGGTGGTCACGCCACGCCCCGGCCGTATTACCCCCGGGAATGATCCGGTACCTATTGTACAGGAGGCTCTATGGGCCCCAGGGCCGGTTGGACGGGTGCTCAAAATCTTTCCCAGCCGGGATTCGATCCCCGGACCGTCCAGCCCGTAGCGAGTCGCTGTACCGACTGAGCTATCGCGGCCCACAATTCTTATTGTTATTTTCTGAAATCTGAATCAGCCTATCCTGTCTGAGCTTGTGTGCTGTCAACACATCTGATCCTGTCTGAACTTGTGTGCTGTCAACACATCTGATCCTGTCTGAACTTGTGTGCTGTCAACACAGCTGATCCTGTCTGAACTTGTGTGCTGTCAACACATCTGATCCTGTCTGAACTTGTGTGCTGTCAACACATCTGATCCTGTCTGAACTTGTGTGCTGTCAACACATCTGATCCTGTCTGAACTTGTGTGCTGTCAACACATCTGATCCTGTCTGAACTTGTGTGCTGTCAACACATCTGATCCTGTCTGAACTTGTGTGCTGTCAACACATCTGATCCTGTCTGAACTTGTGTGCTGTCAACACATCTGATCCTGTCTGAACTTGTGTGCTGTCAACACATCTGATCCTGTCTGAGCTTGTGTGCTGTCAACACATCTGATCCCAGTCGTTGGTCATCTCTCGACTTTGGGGTTGCTGTGGGCGTAGTTTGGCTTAGCAAGGCACGGAATGCAAGAGTAGGCGTTCGTAAGCACACGGCTGATTTAATGGTGGTAATGGTGGTAATGGTGACTGCTCTTGTCAAGTCAGACACAGCTTGGAAGTGTTCAGTTTTGAAGTTGCGAGACTCTTTGGACTCTTCCTTCGCCAACTGTGCAATCGAAATGAGGGGCTGGACCCCACGTGGCACACGTGTACCTGCAGTTGACCGTTCATAGGGTGGTCGAAAAGTCGCGCAACCCAAATTTTTTAAAAATTTAAATAAAAAAATATCTCAATATATTTAAAATGTTTATTCTGCAATTCAAATTAAACTTACAGTCTTACACTCAGTGATGTCATTTGGCACTGTGTGGCGACCAGAAGGTTCTAGCTCGCTCACATTTGGCACTGTGTGGCGACCAGAAGGTTCTAGCTCGCTCACATTTGGCACTGTGTGGCGACCAGAAGGTTCTAGCTCGCTCACATTTGGCACTGTGTGGCGACCAGAAGGTTCTAGCTCGCTCACACGACCTGTTTCACGACAACGGACTGCTAAACGAAAAGCTGTTGACTGTCTGACACTTGAGACATCAGAAAGACATCCTACAGTCAACCTTGCACTTCAGGTAGGACTCAGACTGAAGTTTGTGTTCTACAATGAAGAACACGCTGCGCTG
The DNA here is from genome assembly GCA_021186555.1 of Reticulitermes speratus. Classification (NCBI taxonomy): domain Eukaryota; kingdom Metazoa; phylum Arthropoda; class Insecta; order Blattodea; family Rhinotermitidae; genus Reticulitermes; species Reticulitermes speratus. The sequence goes on along the minus strand of JAJKFL010000237.1, from coordinate 1,333,080 downwards.
CTGACAAGCATGTCGGTAGAGGCACGCTTTTAAAGCCACTCCTGAGATGGCCCCGGGTCACGTGACCTGTGCTTGCCCTTACCAACATACTCATCCACCAATTCAACTTCATAGTACTCATTACTATCTAGTACTAAGTTTCAGACGTCGGGATGTGCGACTTTTCGATCACTCTGTATTTAATTCTACATTTGTGACAGGAACTAATGTATTAGAGAAGGCTCAGTTGCTGTGCGAGGCGAACGTGACAACGTGACAACAACTGACTCCTTCCTGAAGCACTGTTAGTTCCTCAGCTAGTGAAGAAATTCGCCGCATGTACTGGAACCCAAATGTTCATCGCCGTGTTCACAACAGCACGCCAGCTGCCACTACCCTCAGACACATTAATCCAGTCTTCCCATTCTGTTGCCTTAAGATACATTTTAACATTACGCAACCGTCTACTGCTTGGTCTTGCTAGATCGCTTTCCTTCAGGTTTTCCCGCCACACTCTGTGCGCGTTTCTCTTTTGCACTGTACGTGCCACATGCTCCGCCAATCACAACATTCTGCATACACTGCCTGTTGTGCCACACGACCTCCCTTGCCCTGCTAGTTGCTGTTGTTTTATTTGCGCCTCGCTGTTCATTGTGGTTAGCGGGTTGTTTTGTGTTTGTATGGTTGTAGCGTTTGTGGTTAGCGGGTTGTTTTGTGTTTGTGTGGTTGTAGCGTTTGTGGTTAGCGGGTTGTTTTGTGTTTGTATGGTTGCAGAGTTTGTGGTTAGCGGGTTGTTTTGTGTTTGTATGGTTGTAGCGTTTGTGGTTATCGGGTTGTTTTGTGTTTATATGGTTGTAGCGTTTGTGGTTAGCGGGTTGTTTTGTGTTTGTATGGTTGCAGCGTTTGTGGTTAGCGGGTTGTTTTGTGTTTGTATGGTTGTAGCGTTTGTGGTTAGCGGGTTGTTTTGTGTTTGTATGGTTGCAGCGTTTGTGGTTAGCGGGTTTTTTGTGTTTGTATGGTTGCAGAGTTTGTGGTTAGCGGGTTGTTTTGTGTTTGTATGGTTGTAGTGTTTGTGGTTAGCGGGTTGTTTTGTGTTTGTATGGTTGTAGTATTTGTGGTTAGGATGCCTATGTTTTTGGTTCATTTGTGACTTCCTAGGGCCCATGTGGAGGTCTCTTTTCTGGTTCGATGATTTTGGCTGGTTTTTTGTTGAAGCGTGGCGCGTATGGTTTGCTTGGCGTTTTTCCTGCTTTGGCTGTTATTGCATTCCGAAGAACAACTGACTGACAGTAATGAACACAAATACAGGAATGATGACAACAACGTCGTATGTGTGTCGCAGACGGCAGACACAACAACGTCGTATGTGTGTCGCAGACGGCAGACACAACAACATCGTGTGTGTGTCGCAGACGGCAGACACAACAACGTCGTATGTGTGTCGCAGACGGCAGACACAACAACATCGTGTGTGTGTCGCAGACGGCAGACACAACAACATCGTGTGTGTGTGTCGCAGACGGCAGACACAACAACGTCGTGTGTGTGTGTCGCAGACGGCAGACACAACAACGTCGTGTGTGTGTGTCGCAGACGGCAGACACAACAACATCGTGTGTGTGTGTCGCAGACGGCAGACACAACAACATCGTGTGTGTGTCGCAGACGGCAGACACAACAACATCGTGTGTGTGTCGCAGACGGCAGACACAACAACATCGTGTGTGTGTGTCGCAGACGGCAGACACAACAACATCGTGTGTGTGTCGCAGACGGCAGACACAACAACATCGTGTGTGTGTGTCGCAGACTGCAGACACAACAACGTCGTATGTGTGTCGCAGACGGCAGACACAACAACATCGTGTGTGTGTCGCAGACGGCAGACACAACAACGTCGTATGTGTGTCGCAGACGGCAGACACAACAACATCGTGTGTGTGTGTCGCAGACGGCAGACACAACAACGTCGTGTGTGTGTGTCGCAGACGGCAGACACAACAACGTCGTGTGTGTGTGTCGCAGACGGCAGACACAACAACATCGTGTGTGTGTGTTCGCAGACGGCAGACACAACAACATCGCGTGTGTGTGTCGCAGACGGCAGACACAACAACATCGTGTGTGTGTCGCAGACGGCAGACACAACAACGTCGTATGTGTGCCGCAGACGGCAGACACAACAACATCGTGTGTGTGTGTCGCAGACGGCAGACACAACAACGTCGTATGTGTGCCGCAGACGGCAGACACAACAACATCGTGTGTGTGTGTCGCAGACGGCAGACACAACAACGTCGTATGTGTGTCGCAGACGGCAGACACAACAACACCGATCTACATGGAAGTACTAAGTTTAATATTCCATAATTTTAATTGTAACTTTTTAAAACGTTTTTAACGTGCTATTATTCTACGTACGTATTTTGTAATTACCAATTTCGGCTCATCATATGTTTTCTGTGACACAAACTCTGTACAACAGACAAGGTACTTTACGTGGTAACGTTCCTTAGTATTTTCTGCCTGATGATGGTTCACATGTGCCGAAACGTGTAGCACAATGGGATTAGTATATGATGAATGTTGTCATTGCCGGTTGTTTTGTGTATCTTCATCACAACGGAAGGACATCTTTGTGTCATCGCCCCATTGACATATTTGTGTCATCACCCCATTAACATCTTTGTGTCATCGCCCCATTGACATATTTGTGTCATCACCCCCATTAACATCTTTGTGTCATCGCCCCATTGACATATTTGTGTCATCGCCCCATTGACATCTTTGTGTCATCGCCCCCATTAACATCTTTGTGTCATCGCCCCATTAACATCTTTGTGTCATCGCCCCCATTAACATCTTTGTGTCATCGCCCCCATTAACATCTTTGTGTCATCGCCCCCATTAACATCTTTGTGTCATCGCCCCCATCAACATCTTTGTCATTGCCCCCATTAACATCTTTGTGTCATCGCCCCATTAACATCTTTGTGTCATCGCCCCCATTAACATCTTTGTGTCATCGCCCCATTAACATCTTTGTGTCATCGCCCCCATTAACATCTTTGTGTCATCGCCACCATTAACATCTTTGTGTCATCGCCACCATTAACATCTTTGTGTCATCGCCCCATCAACATCTTTGTCATCGCCCCCATTAACATCTTTGTGTCATCGCCCCATTAACATCTTTGTGTCATCGCCCCCATTAACATCTTTGTGTCATCGCCCCATTAACATCTTTGTGTCATCGCCACCATTAACATCTTTGTGTCATCGCCCCCATTAACATCTTTGTGTCTTCGCCCCCATTAACATCTTTGTGTCATCGCCACCATTAACATCTTTGTGTCATCGCCCCCCATTAACATCTTTGTGTCATCGCCCCCATTAACATCTTTGTGTCATCGCCCCCAATTAACATCTTTGTGTCATCACCCCCATTAACATCTTTGTGTAATCGCCACTATTAACATCTTTGTGTCATCGCCACCATTAACATCTTTGTGACATCGCCCCCATTAACATCTTTGTGTCATCGGCCCCATTAACATCTTTGTGTCATCGCCCCATTAACATCTTTGTGTCATCGCCACTATCAACATCTTTGTGTCATCGCCCCCCAATTAACATCTTTGTGTCATCGCCCCCATTAACATCTTTGTGTCATCGCCACTATTAACATCTTTGTGTCATCGCCCCCATTAACATTTGTGTCATCGCCACCATTAACATCTTTGTGACATCGCCCCCATTAACATCTTTGTGTCATCGGCCTCCATTAACATCTTTGTGTCATCGCCCCCATTAACATCTTTGTGCCATCGCCACTATTAACATCTTTGTGTCATCGCCCCAATTAACATCTTTGTGTCATCGCCCCCATTAACATCTTTGTGTCATCGCCACTATTAACATCTTTGTGTCATCGCCCCCATTAACATTTGTGTCATCGCCACCATTAACATCTTTGTGACATCGCCCCCATTAACATCTTTGTGTCATCGGCCTCCATTAACATCTTTGTGTCATCGCCCCCATTAACATCTTTGTGTCATCACCCCCATTAACATCTTTGTGTCATCGCCACTATTAACATCTTTGTGTCATCGCCACCATTAACATCTTTGTGACATCGCCCCCATTAACATCTTTGTGTCATCGGCCCCATTAACATCTTTGTGTCATCGCCCCATTAACATCTTTGTGTCATCGCCACTATCAACATCTTTGTGTCATCGCCCCCCAATTAACATCTTTGTGTCATCGCCCCCATTAACATCTTTGTGTCATCGCCACTATTAACATCTTTGTGTCATCGCCCCCATTAAGATTTGTGTCATCGCCACCATTAACATCTTTGTGACATCGCCCCCATTAACATCTTTGTGTCATCGCCACTAGTAACATCTTTGTGTCATCGCCCCCAATTAACATCTTTGTGTCATCGCCACTATTAACATCTTTGTGTCATCGCCCCCATTAACATCTTTGTGTCATAGCCACTATTAACATCTTGTGTCATCGCCCCAATTAACATCTTTGTGTCATCGCCACATTAACATCTTTGTGTCATCGCCCCAATTAACATCTTTGTGTCATCGCCCCATTTAACATTTGTGTCATCGCCCCATTAACATCTTTGTGTCATCGCCCCCATTAACATCTTTGTGTCATCGGCCTCATTAACATCTTTGTGTCATCGCCCCCATTAATCATCTTTGTGTCATCGCCCCTATTAACATCTTTGTGTCATCGGCCCCATTATTTTGTCATCATTACATCTTTGTGTCATCGCCACTATTAACATCTTTGTGTCATCGCCCCAATTAACATCTTTGTGTCATCGCCCCATTAACATCTTTGTGTCATGCCCATATTAACATTTTTTCTCTTTGTGTCATTGCCACTATTAACATCTTTGTGTCAATTCATGGCCCCCCCAATTAACATCTTTGTGTTATTGCCCCCATTAACATCTTTGTGTCATCGCCCCCCTATTAACATCTTTGTGTCATCGCCCCCATTAACATCTTTGTGTCATCGCCCCCAATTAACATCTTTGTGTCGTCGCCCCCATTAACATCTTTGTGTCATACTGTGTAAGCAGTACAAGTCACGAGGCTCCTCACCATTATCCAGTCCTCTCCAGTCTCAAGTTATTTCCTCCCACGTGGACCCCGATACCTCTCACAGCTTCCTGTTGTTGAACACCCTCAGCTTATGTTCCTTCCTCAGTGTGAGAGACCAAGTTTCACACCCATACAAAACAACAGAAAAATTACACAGTCACAGTCCTTAGTGACACTTCGTGCCCGGAATGTGCAAAAAAGTTCTGGGATCGTTGAGTTGGCCTTATCACAATTTATATATGTTCTCTTAACTGCCTAAAGTAAGTCCTGCCACAGTACATTTACGCCTTGCAGAAGGGTGGTTAATATATATACCACCTGCTTTAAAATTCTCTCAATGTTTTACCACCGAGTAACGGAGCACTTCCAGGTCTGATAGCAGTTATATCCTTACACAGCATTAGAGATTAAGATTGTCATTGAGACGGTGTGTTTTTTAGTATTGTGTTTTGTGCAGTTTCCTGTTACATATCTGTGGTCACTTTGTTCTTCATATACGACTTGAACATTTTACATCCCTTCAACGTCACCCTACACCATTGTTAATTTCAAAATAAATGATACATTCAGTTGATACTGAGCCGTGAATCAAACACGGTAACAGTGCCACGTGTTGCACGACCGCATTGTTCAGCTCAGATAACAGTCACATGTCGTGTTGATTGAAGGCGTCGGGAATGAATTTTGTGTTATTGTGATGTGAATGTTTAACAGGCAAAACACATTCTGAGATTTCTCTTTTGTAACGTTTAAGACTCGAATTGTCATGTCGAATAAAGCAACAAAACGTTTGCGGCGATCAGTTGGGAGTGAAGTTGCTGGAGAATGATATGGAGACAGAAAATGTCACCAACATTTTCGATATCAAGTCCGAGCTGACGCGTGTGTTCGCCCCCAGATGTAAAGGGGCCCAGGTCGAGTTGAATTGCAAAAAACCAAGCATATACATAATTGTACCAAAGATCCAGTCCGTACCGCGCAGTAAACACACTCCGTCTCAGTTATACAAACCAGTCAGTTAATGCTGTACAGTGAAATAATCGCTGTTTGTTCTGAGATCCACACAAAACACATAAATACAGTCCGTACCGCGCAGTAAAACACACTCCGTCTCAGTTATACAAACCAGTCAGTTAATGTTGTACAGTGAAATAATTGCTGTTTGTTCTGAGATCCACACAAAACACATAAATACAGTCCGTACCGCGCAGTAAACACACTCCGTCTCAGTTATACAAACCAGTCAGTTAATGCTGTACAGTGAAATAATCGCTGTTTGTTCTGAGATCCACACAAAAACACATAAATACAGTCCGTACCGCGCAGTAAACACACTCCGTCTCAGTTATACAAACCAGTCAGTTAATGCTGTACAGTGAAATAATCGCTGTTTGTTCTGAGATCCACACAAAACACATAAATACAGTCCGTACCGCGCAGTAAACACACTCCTTCTCAGTTATACAAACCAGTCAGTTAATGTTGTACAGTGAAATAATCGCTGTTTGTTCTGAGATCCACACAAAACACATAAATACAGTCCGTACCGCGCAGTAAACACACTCCGTCTCAGTTATACAAACCAGTCAGTTAATGTTGTACAGTGAAATAATCGCTGTTTGTTCTGAGATCCACACAAAACACATAAATACAGTCCGTACCGCGCAGTAAACACACTCCGTCTCAGTTATACAAACCAGTCAGTTAATGTTGTACAGTGAAATAATCGCTGTTTGTTCTGAGATCCACACAAAACACATAAATACAGTTCGTACCGCGCAGTAAACACACTCCGTCTCAGTTACACAAACCAGTCAATGTTGTACAGTGAAATAATCGCTGTTTGTTCTGAGATCCACACAAAACACATAAATACAGTTCGTACCGCGCAGTAAAACACACTCCGTCTCAGTTACACAAACCAGTCAATGTTGTACAGTGAAATAATCGCTGTTTGTTCTGAGATCCACACAAAACACATAAATACAGTCCGTACCGCGCAGTAAACACACTCCGTCTCAGTTACACAAACCAGTCAGTCAATGTTGTACAGTGAAATAATCGCTGTTTGTTCTGAGATCCACACAAAACACATAAATACAGTCCGTACCGCGCAGTAAACACACTCCGTCTCAGTTATACAAACCAGTCAGTTAATGTTGTACAGTGAAATAATCGCTGTTTGTTCTGAGATCCACACAAAACACATAAATACATGTGTGCGCAGTAAACAGACTTCGTAATCGTTATAAAACATAGGTGGTACATAAGTAATCCTGTGTTCTAGGGGGATACTAAAACTACAGGCCGTACCGCGCAGTAAACACACTCCGTCTCAGTTATACAAACCAGTCAGTTAATGTGTACAGTGAAATAATCGCTGTTTGTTCTGAGATCCACACAAAACACATAAATACACTGTGTGGGCAGAACGTAGAATTTTGTACGTTAAACCCGGTGGACTTCTACGTGTCAATATTCCGTGAACTAACTCCATAGACCAGAGCTTTTTTAGAACCTGACAGCCACTTAACTAGTCAATAAACTTTTCACCGTCTGAAGGTACAGACAGATCATTAACCTGCTCGTGTGGCCTAATCCTGAGGCATTTCAAAACTTAAAATCAAGAATTACCCCTTGTCGTCTGTTCGTGACTACATATTCAGTATATTCCGCTCGCACCCTTTGTATCTCCTCCATCTGCGTGCTAGGACGGACCGTGACGTCGTGACGCTGACCAACTTGACATGTCAAGCGATGTGACTCGCTGCAGCACGCCAATCAGCGCACAGTAGCAGCTGTATCGCTGTTGTCTTAGTGCAGGCACTTCAAACGTATTTCTTTTGAAAACTCAGGTCTTCTGGATGTGACACCGTGTCGTTGGTCGAGTAGTCACGAGGTTTCGAGCGATTGTAGTGCCTCCATCTTCAGGGTCACGCAGTCGAATATTGTTGGACTGCGTGACCCACAGTATCAAGACACTACGATGGTTCCACACGTCGAAAGATACTCGCCCACCGAGACGGCGTCACACACCGCTGTGGGAACCCAAATATGGTATTAATCCTTCTTCCCTCAGAGTTAGAAGTGACTTATAAAGTACACGCTTGAAGATTGGTACAACAGTTGGAGTATTTGTGGCCACCTGTCTGTTTGGTATTGATCTCGTTGCCAGGCAACCAAATTACGTACATCCTTGAAAAGAAGTGAGATTGTAAACGTTGTTATAATAGATTTGGCTCAAGAAGTCAGACCGTCGCTACTTGCAACAGTTTATCGGAGCAAATAACTTGAGAGAAATAAGGCAACGTGTAAACGAATGAGACTGCAAAGAGATAAAAGTGAAAATAACGTTGTAATGAAACTAATATGTGCGGCGTTTGTCATACGGTACGTCTGGTACAGCTATTGTCATACGGTACGTCTGGTACAGCTGTTGTCATACGGTACGTCTCGTACAGCTGTTGTCATACGGTACGTCTGGTACAGCTGTTGTCATACGGTACGTCTCTTACAGCTGTTGTCATACGGTACGTCTCTTACAGCTGTTGTCATGCGGCGCGTCTGGTACAGCTGTTGCATACGGTACGTCTAGTACAGCTGTTGTCATACGGTACGTCTCTTACAGCTGTTGTCATACGGCGCGTCTGGTACAGCTGTTGTCATACGGTACGTCTGATACAGCTGTTGTCATACGGTACGTGTCGTACAGCTGTTGTCATACGGTACGTCTCTTACGGCGTTTGTCATACGGTACGTCTGGTACAACTGTTGTCATAAGGTACGTCTCTTACAGCTGTTGTCATACGGTACGTCTCTTACAGCTGTTGTCGTACGGTACGTCTCTTACAGTTGTTGTACGGTACGTCCCTTACAGCTGTTGTCATACGGTACGTCTGGTACAGCTGTTGTCATACGGTACGTCTGGTACAGCTGTTGTCACACGGTACGTCTCTTACAGCTGTTGTAATACGGTACGTCTGATATAGCTCTTGTCATACGGTACGTGTCGTACAGCTGTTGTACATACAGCGGTTACGTCTCGTACAGCTGTTGTCATACGGTACGTCTTACAGCTGTTGTCATACGGTACGTCTCTTACAGCTGTTGTCATACGGTACGTCTCTTACAGCTGTTGTCATACGGTACGTCTTTACGCTGTTGTCATGCGGCGGTCTGGTACAGCTGTTGCCATACGGTACCCTCGTACAGCTGTTATACGGTACGTCTCTTACAGCTGTTGTCATACGGCGCGTCTGGTACAGATGTCCCTACGGTGCTCTCGTACAGCTGTTGTCATACGGTACGTCTCTTACAGCTGTTGTCATACGGTATGTCTCTTACAGCTTTGTCATACGGTACGTCTGGTACAGCTGTTGTCATACGGTACGTCTGGTACAGCTGTTGTCATACGGTAGTCTCTTACAGCTGTTGTCATACGGTACGTCTGTACGGCGTTTATCATACGGTACATCTGGTACAGCTGTTGTCATACGGTACGTCTCATACAGCTGTTGTCATACTGTACGTCTCGTTACAGCTGTTGTCATACGGTACGTCTCTTACAGCTGTTGTCATACGGTACGTCGCGTACAGCTGTTGTCATACGGTACGTCTCGTACAGCTGTTGTCATACGGTACGTCTCCTACAGCTGTTGTCATAAGGTACGTCTCTTACAGCTGTTGTCATACGGTACGCCTCTTACCGCTGTTGTCATACGGGACGTCTCGTACAGCTGTTGTCATACGGTACGTCTCCTACAGCTGTTGTCATAAGGTACGTCTCTTACAGCTGTTGTCATACGGTACGCCTCTTACCGCTGTTGTCATACGGGACGTCTCTTACAGCTGTTTTCATACGGTACGTCTCTTACCGCTGTTGTCATACGGGACGTCTCTTACAGCAGTTGTCATACGGTACGTCTCTTACAGCTGTTGTCATACGGTACGTCTCTTACAGCTGTTGTCATACGGCATGTCTCTTACAGCTGTTGTCATACGGTACGTCTCTTACAGCTGTTGTCATACGGTACGTCTCTTACAGCTGTTGTCATACGGTACGTCTCTTACTGCTGTTGTCATACGGTACGTCTCTTACAGCTGTTGTCATACGGTACGTCTCTTACAGCTGTTGTCATACGGTACGTCTCTTACAGCAGTTGTCATACGGTATGTCTCTTACAGCTTTTGTCATACGGTACGTCTCTTACAGCTGTTGTCATACGGTACGTCTCTTACAGCTGTTGTCATACGGCACGTCTCTTACAGCTGTTGTCATACGGTACGTCTCTTACAGGTGTTGTCATACGGTACGTCTCTTACAGCTGTTGTCATACGGCACGTCTCTTACAGCTGTTGTCATACGGCACGTCTCTTACAGCTGTTGTCATACGGCACGTCTCTTACAGCTGTTGTCATACGGCACGTCTCTTACAGCTGTTGTCATACGGCACGTCTCTTACAGCTGTTGTCATACGGCACGTCTCTTACAGCTGTTGTCATACGGCACGTCTCTTACAGCTGTTGTCATACGGCACGTCTCTTACAGCTGTTGTCATACGGCACGTCTCTTACAGCTGTTGTCATACGGTACGTCTCTTACAGCTGTTGTCATACGGTACGTCTCTTACAGCTGTTGTCATACGGTACGTCTCTTACAGCTGTTGTCATACGGCACGTCTCTTACAGCTGTTGTCATACGGCACGTCTCTTACAGCTGTTGTCATACGGTACGTCTCTTACAGCTGTTGTCATACGTTACGTCTCTTACAGCTGTTGTCATATGGCACGTCTCTTACAGCTGTTGTCATACGGCACGTCTCTTACAGCTGTTGTCATACGGCACGTCTCTTACAGCTGTTGTCATACGGCACGTCTCTTACAGCTGTTGTCATACGGCACGTCTCTTACAGCTGTTGTCATACGGCACGTCTCTTACAGCTGTTGTCATACGGCACGTCTCTTACAGCTGTTGTCATACGGCACGTCTCTTACAGCTGTTGTCATACGGCACGTCTCTTACAGCTGTTGTCATACGGCACGTCTCTTACAGCTGTTGTCATACGGCACGTCTCTTACAGCTGTTGTCATACGGTACGTCTCTTACAGCTGTTGTCATACGGTACGTCTCTTACAGCTGTTGTCATACGGCACGTCTCTTACAACTGTTGTCATACGGCACGTCTCTTACAGCTGTTGTCATACGGTACGTCTCTTACAGCTGTTGTCATACGGCACGTCTCTTACAGCTGTTGTCATACGGCACGTCTCTTACAGCTGTTGTCATACGGCACGTCTCTTACAGCTCTCACAGTCCATTAAAATGTAAGCAGGCATGCCAACATAACGACTCTGACTGTATTCATATTCACCCTTAATAATCTTACAATGCTAAAGAATATAAACGCCAAATGTGTAGACTGTAAGACTGCTGAACAGCCGTGTACCGGTTTGAAAATTCATTTCTGACGTGTTTCAACCTGAGCTACGCCTTCATCAGGGGACCTGTTCTTATACAAAATGGTGAACTACTGCAGGCTTTGTAGCTTATGTTTAAGGCGTGTATTGCTCTATAACAGAGATACTTTATAATTACTCAATATTGTGAATTAAATCTTAGACTTTATTAGACGAATTTTAATAATAATAGTAATACATTATTTTAACCTGCTGAGTCAACAGCCAAATGGCCAGTAACAGAAACAGCACAACTTACAGCAACAAATATCAATAACCAAGGCACAAATGCAACAAACAGAAACAAAACGAACACAAAAAAGTGTATTTCAGTAAGTCTGTACTGCGTACTGTGCCTACAGAGGTCACAGTGTCACCACCTACCAACTACACACAGTCACAGTGTCACCACCTACCAACTACACGCCGTCACAGTGTCGCCACCTACCAACTACACACAGTCACAGTGTCGCCACCTACCAACTACACACCGTCACAGTCCGCGGACGCGCATTTGACAAATTAGTTGCTTGCAACGTCACGTGACTGCGTGTTGGTCGTCGTGCTTTCTTGCCTGATTCAAACGTCTTGTAGGACTTGGTCTGTCGCCCGAAGGAAGTGATGCAGGATATGGCAAGTGTGGGACTTGGTCTGTCGCCCAAAGGAAGTGACGCAGGATATGGCAAGTGTGGGACTTGGTCTGTCGCCCGAAGGAAGTGACGCAGGATATGGCAGTGTGGGACTTGGTCTGTCGCCCGAAGGAAGCGACGCAGGATATGGCAAGTGTGGGACTTGGTCTGTTGCCCAAAGGAAGTGACGCAGGATATGGCAAGTGTGGCACTTGGTCTGTCGCCCGAAGGAAGCGACGCAGGATATGGCAGTGTGGGACTTGGTCTGTCGCCCGAAGGAAGTGACGCAGGATATGGCAAGTGTGGGACTTGGTCTGTCGCCCGAAGGAAATGACGCAGGATATGGCAGTGTGGGACTTGGTCTGTCGCCCGAAGGAAGTGACGCAGCATATGGCAGTGTGGGACTTGGTCTGTCGCCCGAAGGAAGCGACGCAGGATATGGCAGTGTGGGACTTGGTCTGTCGCCCGAAGGAAGTGACGCAGGATATGGCAGTGTGGGACTTGGTCTGTCGCCCGAAGGAAGTGACGCAGGATATGGCAAGTGTGGGACTTGGTCTGTCGCCCGAAGGAAGCGACGCAGGATATGGCAGTGTGGGACTTGGTCTGTCGCCCGAAGGAAGTGACGCAGGATATGGCAAGTGTGGCACTTGGTCTGTCGCCCGAAGGAAGCGACGCAGGATATGGCAGTGTGGGACTTGGTCTGTCGCCCGAAGGAAGTGACGCAGGATATGGCAAGTGTGGGACTTGGTCTGTCGCCCGAAGGAAGTGACGCAGGATATGGCAGTGTGGGACTTGGTCTGTCGCCCGAAGGAAGCGACGCAGGATATGGCAAGTGTGGGACTTGGTCTGTTGCCCGAAGGAAGTGACGCAGGATATGGCAAGTGTGGGACTTGGTCTGTCGCCCAAAGGAAATGACGCAGGATATGGCAGTGTGGGACTTGGTCTGTCGCCCGAAGGAAATGACGCAGGATATGGCAGTGTGGGACTTGGTCTGTCGCCCGAAGGAAGTGACGCAGCATATGGCAGTGTGGGACTTGGTCTGTCGCCCGAAGGAAGCGACGCAGGATATGGCAGTGTGGGACTTGGTCTGTCGCCCGAAGGAAGTGACGCAGGATATGGCAGTGTGGGACTTGGTCTGTCGCCCGAAGGAAGTGACGCAGGATATGGCAAGTGTGGGACTTGGTCTGTCGCCCGAAGGAAGCGACGCAGGATATGGCAGTGTGGGACTTGGTCTGTCGCCCGAAGGAAGTGACGCAGGATATGGCAAGTGTGGGACTTGGTCTGTCGCCCGAAGGAAATGACGCAGGATATGGCAGTGTGGGACTTGGTCTGTCGCCCGAAGGAAATGACGCAGGATATGGCAGTGTGGGACTTGGTCTGTCGCCCGAAGGAAGTGACGCAGGATATGGCAAGTGTGGGACTTGGTCTGTCGCCCGAAGGAAATGACGCAGGATATGGCAGTGTGGGACTTGGTCTGTCGCCCGAAGGAAGTGACGCAGGATATGGCAGTGTGGGACTTGGTCTGTCGCCCGAAGGAAGCGACGCAGGATATGGCAGTGTGGGACTTCGGCGCCTGACAGCGGCCTGCAGAGAACTGCTTAACGACGACCTGTGTAGTTGTTACGCCTCACAATATTATTTTGGGGACGAAACTGATAGGGATAAGACGGACACGACTGAGAGGCGCAATCGTGACGGAAGAGAAATGCACGCAAGTTTCAGTCAGAACAGCTGCGAAGGCTGGCGTGTGTGGGGTTGACATGCAGCTCCACGCATCCTGACGTGAACCCTACATTGAAGTCAGAGGTCACGTTCACTGTCCTACCAGAAGCCGTGCGATAAAATGGGTCACCCCGCGCAATACAGTCAGGGAGAGAATAGCCAAAAGTAGCCTTTTAATAGCTTACTATCTGATTGACCCAATCCTTGATCGAGAAACGTGACGCACAGTGACGCAAAGTAACGCAGCAGGACGCATTTCCGCCACATTTATACATTCCACAAGAACATCGTGTCTGACTGCGAATGGGACGATACGACTGAGGTACACGTGTAACGGTACTTCGCCTGTGTGCTTGCGGGCTGGACTGAGGTACACGTGTAACGGTCTTCACCGGTGTGCTTGCGGGCTGGACTGAGGTACACGTGTAACGGTACTTCGCCTGTGTGCTTGCGGGCTGGACTGAGGTACACGTGTAATGGTACTTCGCCTGTGTGCTTGCGGGCTGGACTGAGGTACACGTGTAACGGTACTTCGCCTGTGTGCTTGCGGGCTGGACTGAGGTACACGTGAAATGGTACTTCGCCTGTGTGCTTGCGGGCTGGACTGAGGTACACGTGTAACGGTACTTCGCCTGTGTGCTTGCGGGCTGGACTGAGGTACACGTGTAATGGTACTTCGCCTGTGTGCTTGCGGGCTGGACTGAGGTACACGTGTAATGGTACTTCGCCTGTGTGCTTGCGGGCTGGACTGAGGTACACGTGTAACGGTACTTCGCCTGTGTGCTTGCGGGCTGGACTGAGGTACACGTATAATGGTACTTCGCCTGTGTGCTTGCGGGCTGGACTGAGGTACACGTGTAACGGTACTTCACCGGTGTGCTTGCGGGCTGGACTGAGGTACACGTGTAATGGTACTTCGCCTGTGTGCTTGCGGGCTGGACTGAGGTACACGTGTAACGGTACTTCGCCTGTGTGTTGCGGGCTGGACTGAGGTACACGTGTAATGGTACTTCGCCTGTGTGCTTGCGGGCTGGACTGAGGTACACGTGTAACGGTACTTCACCGGTGTGCTTGCGGGCTGGACTGAGGTACACGTGTAACGGTACTTCGCCTGTGTGCTTGCGGGCTGGACTGATGTACACGTGTAACGGTACTTCGCCTGTGTGCTTGCGGGCTGGACTGAGGTACACGTGTAACGGTACTTCGCCGGTGTGCTTGCGGGCTGGACTGAGGTACACGTGTAACGGTACTTCGCCGCATTCAGTCATGTACATTTAACGTAACGACTGCTCATTTAATTTTCATGACCTACGGAAACTTAGTTGTTGAACGCCTTTCATATATGCACAAGAAACTTCAGCCAAACTTCAGGCTGTTAACAACCACTGGCGTACTTTGAGTGCCGAATGCTGTATCAGCGTGGAAGTACTCTCAGCCGTCGTCTAACGTCGTAGTTAATAACTCTTGCGTAAGTTGTGACGTAAGGCGCCTACTTAAGTGGATTCTGTTCAAAAATATCTGCATTTGCGAGTCACGAGAGAGATGTTGAGACTTGTCGGTCTGCAGATGGCAGCAGTACGGTGCATGATACAGCGCTACAGCTGGTCGTAGTGTCTGATACAGCGCTACAGCTGGTCGTGTGTCTGACACAGCGCTACAGCTGGTCGTGTGTCTGATACAGCGCTACAGCTGGTCGTGTGTCTCATACAGCGCTACAGCTGGTCGTGTGTCTGATACAGCGCTACACTGGTCGTGTGTCTGATACAGCGCTACAGCTGGTCGTTGTGTCTGATACAGCGCTACAGCTGGTCGTGTGTCTGATACAACGCTACAGCTGGTCTTGTGTCTGATACAGCGCTACAGCTGGTCGTGTGTCTGATACAGCGCTACAGCTGGTCGTGTGTCTGATACAGCGCTACAGCTGGTCATGTGTCTGATACAGCGCTACAGCTGGTCGTGTGTCTGATACAGCGCTACAGCTGGTCATGTGTCTGATACAGCGCTACAGCTGGTCGTGTGTCTGATACAGCGCTACAGCTGGTCGTGTGTCTGATACAACGCTACAGCTGGTCATTTGTCTGATACAGCGCTACAGCTGGTCGTGTGTCTGACACAGCGCTACAGCTGGTCGTGTGTCTGATACAGCGCTACAGCTGGTCTTGTGTCTGATACAGCGCTACAGCTGGTCGTGTGTCTGATACAGCGCTACAGCTGGTCGTGTGTCTCATACAGCGCTACAGCTGGTCGTGTGTCTGATACAGCGCTACAACTGGTCGTGTGTCTCATAGAGCGCTACAGCTGGTCGTGTGTCTGATACAGCGCTACAGCTGGTCGTGTGTCTGATACAACGCTACAGCTGGTCATGTGTCTGATACAGCGCTACAGCTGGTCGTGTGTCTGATACAGCGCTACAGCTGGTCGTGTGTCTGATACAGCGCTACAGCTGGTCGTGTGTCTGATACAACGCTACAGCTGGTCATTTGTCTGATACAGCGCTACAGCTGGTCGTGTGTCTGATACAGCGCTACAGCTGGTCATGTGTCTGATACAGCGCTACAGCTGGTCGTGTGTCTGATACAGCGCTACAGCTGGTCGTGTGTCTGATACAGCGCTACAGCTGGTCGTGTGTCTGATACAGCGCTACAGCTGGTCGTGTGTCTTGATACAGCGCTACAGCTGGTCGTGTGTGATACAACGCTACAGCTGGTCTTGTGTCTGATACAGCGCTACAGCTGGTCATGTGTCTGATACAGCGCTACAGCTGGTCGTGTGTCTGATACAGCGCTACAGCTGGTCGTGTGTCTGATACAGCGCTACAGCTGGTCTTGTGTCTGATACAGCGCTACAGCTGGTCTTGTGTCTGATACAACGCTACAGCTGGTCGTGTGTCTGATACAGCGCTACAGCTGGTCTTGTGTCTGATACAGCGCTACAGCTGGTCGTGTGTCTGATACAGCGCTACAGCTGGTCGTGTGTCTGATACAGCGCTACAGCTGGTCGTGTGTCTGATACAGCGCTACAGCTGGTCGTGTGTCTGATACATCAACGCCTTCATGCATCCCTAGAGTGTCCGAAGTGTGCCGAATGAATGGCCACACATACGGCCCCCACGACCAAGCCAACAAATTATATAGCAGCGATATAACTGCTTTGTAACGTGTAAGTGCGCGTAGCTGCCGACTGAAGAAGACAATTTCGATTTGATCGACATTGTTACTGCTTTATATTTGTAAACTGAAGTCGTATTGCAGACTGTATTTCACACAAGAGGTCATCCAGCGATACGTCTAAATAATTACCGACGTTTCGAACACCACCGTGTACTTACCAGTTGACACTGTGATCATCCCTTAAGACTTGAATATTTTAGCAAGCCGCCGCCAGCGTCTCAGATCGTGCAGAACGACGCATTGCACTCGCCGACGCTCTTCGACAGTCCGATATAAGTGTACTGGGCTCGCGAGCTGGAGACTTGGCGAGCTGGCGAGTTGGCGCGTGTAAATCACGCAGTGCGTGTGTACATATGCGTTGTTTGTGTGTGTGTGTGTTTTGCCGAGAACTCTGCGAACACTCGTCTTGGTGACGATGTGTCACTGTAACAGGCCTATGCAACCGCTGATTTACCCTGCTGGTTACGTGTGTATTACACAGCGTGTTGCCACTCTTTGCCACTGTGCTTGTGTAACCGAATGCGTAAAGGAAATGAACGCGTTGTGCATTGCTGTTCATGACACAGACACAAAGATGAATGCGTTGTGCATTGCTGTTCATGACACAGACACAAAGATGAATGCGTTGTGCATTGCTGTTCATGACACAGACACAAAGATGAATGCGTTGTGCATTGCTGTTCATGACACAGACACAAAGATGAATGCGTTGTGCATTGCTGTTCATGACACAGACACAAAGATGAATGCGTTGTGCATTGCTGTTCATGACACAGACACAAAGATGAATGCGTTGTGCATTGCTGTTCATGACACAGACACAAAGATGAATGCGTTGTGCATTGCTGTTCATGACACAGACACAGATGAACGCGTTGTGCATTGCTGTTCATGACACAGACACAGATAAACGCGTTGTGCATTGCTGTTCATGACACAGACACAAAGATGAACGCGTTGTGCATTGCTGTTCATGACACAGACACAGATGAACGCGTTGTGCATTGCTGTTCATGACACAGACACAGATGAACGCGTTGTGCATTGTTGTTCATGACACAGACACAGATGAACGCGTTGTGCATTGCTGTTCATGACTCAGACACAGATGAACGCGTTGTGCATTGCTGTTCATGACACACACAGATGAACGCGTTGTGCATTGCTGTTCATGACACAGACACAGATCAACGCGTTGTGGATTGCTGTTCATGACACAGACACAAAGATGAATGCGTTGTGCATTGCTGTTCATGACACAGACACAGATGAACGCGTTGTGCATTGCTGTTTATGACACAGACACAGATGAACGCGTTGTGCATTGTTGTTCATGACACAGACACAGATGAACGCGTTGTGCATTGTTGTTCATGACACAGACACAGATGAACGCGTTGTGCATTGCTGTTCATGACACAGACACAGATGAACGCGTTGTGCATTGCTGTTCATGACACAGACACAAAGATGAACGCGTTGTGCATTGCTGTTCATGACACACACAGATGAACGCGTTGTGCATTGCTGTTCATGACACAGACACAGATGAACGCGTTGTGGATTGCTGTTCATGACACAGACACAAAGATGAATGCGTTGTGCATTGCTGTTCATGACACAGACACACAAGATAAATGCGTTGTGCATTGCTGTTCATGACACAGACACAGATGAACGCGTTGTGCATTGCTGTTCATAACACAGACACAGATGAACGCGTTGTGCATTGCTGTTCATGACACAGACACAAAGATGAACGCGTTGTGCATTGCTGTTCATGACACAGACACAAAGATGAATGCGTTGTGCATTGCTGTTCATGACACAGCACAAAGATGAATGCGTTGTGCATTGCTGTTCATGACACAGACACAGATGAACGCGTTGTGCATTGCTGTTCATGACACAGACACAGATGAACGCGTTGTGCATTGCTATTCATGACACAGACACAAAGATGAATGCGTTGTGCATTGCTGTTCATGACACAGACACAGATGAACGCGTTGTGCATTGCTGTTCATGACACAGACACAGATGAACGCGTTGTGCATTGTTGTTCATGACACAGACACAGATGAACGCGTTGTGCATTGCTGTTCATGACTCAGACACAGATGAACGCGTTGTGCATTGCTGTTCATGACACACACAGATGAACGCGTTGTGCATTGCTGTTCATGACACAGACACAGATCAACGCGTTGTGGATTGCTGTTCATGACACAGACACAAGATGAATGCGTTGTGCATTGCTGTTCATGACACAGACACAGATGAACGCGTTGTGCATTGCTGTTCATGACACAGACACAAAGATGAACGCGTTGTGCATTGTTGTTGTTCATGACACAGACACAGATGAACGCGTTGTGCATTGTTGTTCATGACACAGACACAGATGAACGCGTTGTGCATTGCTGTTCATGACACAGACACAGATGAACGCGTTGTGCATTGCTGTTCATGACACAGACACAAAGATGAACGCGTTGTGCATTGCTGTTCATGACACACACAGATGAACGCGTTGTGCATTGCTGTTCATGACACAGACACAGATGAACGCGTTGTGGATTGCTGTTCATGACACAGACACAAAGATGAATGCGTTGTGCATTGCTGTTCATGACACAGACACAGAATGAACGCGTTGTGCATTGCTGTTCATGACACAGACACAGATGAACGCGTTGTGCATTGTTGTTCATGAAACAGACACAGATGAACGCGTTGTGCATTGTTGTTCATGACACAGACACAGATGAACGCGTTGTGCATTGTGTTCATGACACAGACACAGATGAACGCGTTGTGCATTGCTGTTCATGACACAGACACAAGATGAACGCGTTGTGCATTGCTGTTCATGACACAGACACAAAGATGAACGCGTTGTGCATTGCTGTTCATGACACAGACACAAAGATGAATGCGTTGTGCATTGCTGTTCATGACACAGACACAAAGATGAATGCGTTGTGCATTGCTGTTCATGACACAGACACAAAGATGAATGCGTTGTGCATTGCTGTTCATGACACAGACACAAAGATGAATGCGTTGTGCATTGCTGTTCATGACACAGACACAAAGATGAATGCGTTGTGCATTGCTGTTCATGACACAGACACAAAGATGAATGCGTTGTGCATTGCTGTTCATGACACAGACACAAAGATGAATGCGTTGTGCATTGCTGTTCATGACACAGACACAAAGATGAATGCGTTGTGCATGTTCACTTGGTGCTGCAGTATTGTGACAGAATAAACAAAAAAATTGCTAACACTCCCAGTTTGATGACCAAATCTTGGCTGGGACACACGCTAGTCTGACTGGCCTTCCATAGTTTTACTCAGTCCTACCAAGAAAGTGCCAGGATATAGCCTCAAGTTAGGCTGTAACTGCTTCCTTCTGAGTTGGTATTGGCCAATGGTTCTGGCGACGGTATGTAACATAAAGTAATGGGTTTCTGGACTTTGTCCATCGTTCGGAAATCTAAAATAACTAGATAACACGACGTTTCGGAAGCTGAATCTGCTTCCGTCCTCAGGTGAAGGTGAAGGGTCAATTTCATGATGGAGGTGGCATGTTCATTTGAAATATTGGTACACTTTCAGTAGACGGCACAGTGTAAGAGTTTTGCCTGAAAACTTTTCAGTTTTTTGTGAATTGTTATTCTGTATGAAACTGACGCATTTATGGCAACATGTTTTGTAGCACCTGTGTTTAACAAGTGTACTGTAGGGAAAGTTCATAGTTCTGATTCATTCATTATATAGATGAGTCATCATCCATGGTCATATTTTGTTCTGATTTCAGTCTTTGATTCTTTGAGGTCATCTCCAGTCATAGTTCTGATTCATCTTATTGAGGTCATCTCCAGTCATAGTTCATTTTTTGATATCCATCTTAATAGAGGTCATCTCCAGTCATAGTTTAATAATATTCGCATTTAGACAATATTATATCGCGGCCCTTAGTTGCGCCTTCATTACAATTAAAAACCAGTTACCGCTTTTCAGAGAAATGATTTTTATTCTTTGAATTATATAAAACACATAAACAAATGTATCTAAAGTCCAGAGATTTTTAGTGTTACGGCACGTGGTACATACCGTAGCTGCTGTGCCTTCAATGGTTAATGAATGCGTTAGAATATTGTTTTTGGTAACACAGTATAGTATACATGTCGGTAAATAGTAACTAGAGGGGAATAAGTCAATAAAAGAGCTTCATTTATTTTAATTTTATTTTAATTCGCCACTTCTCAGCCACTGACAAGCAACCAATTGCGATGTACCTCAGTGCCACAACATTCATAACGCATGGCTCTGCATTCCTGATGAGGCAAAGGATCAGTACTTTGTCACATACATCAAAAACCAATCTCCAGGGACCGATCTACAGCACTGATATTGTAGATTTTTTAGCAGAAACGTCTTAAGAGGGATTCACTGTAACTGGTAATTTTATCTTTCTCATACATACCGTACATTGACTCACATACAGATGCTGCATACAGCGAACAGTAATTACTCTTTAATGAGTTAATGAAGGAAGGTGATTTTGTGATTACGTGGCTTCGACCATAACCAAAAACTTTCATTGCATATGGAATCAGGCTTGTGAACCACTACCCAATATGCATTGAAAATGGGATGATTATGTTGAGAAATGACAAACTTTGCATTTGTCACAGATTGTTGTAAACAAAGTAATTAATAAATTCTATTTACTTCTTGACTCTGTCTACACTCTTCAGGTTGTGGGTTTTTGTGAGACTGTACCATTACAAAGTAACACCAACAATAAAATCTGTGACATTTTTAGTATATCGGGTTCATCTAAACTAGACACTTCACTCATTCGTTCTTCACACTGTAATCAATGCAACAAAACTTTTTAATTATTACTTTACTATAAAAAGCAAGTATATTGGCCTGTAAAGAATAATTTTGCCACCATAGTACTCTTCCCCTAAATTATTTCTCATATATAATATTAGAAAATGTGACAATTCTTCTGTTCCTCCTTGTTACAAACTGGGATGACCAGCCATTCTATTGTAATGTCTGCATCCCTCCTCTCATGACTATTTACCTCATGATTGTCATGCATGCAGTAGCTTAAGCTATCACACATAATTTTCACCATATCTCATACAAGGCACTTAGCAGTGAAACAGGCCTACAGTTTGTCATACAACAAATAAGCACATGCCTACCACTAAACCACATCCTGAGCAATGTAAGCTGAATTTTTATCAATACAATCCTCTTCCATATTTCAGCTACAGGCATTTAAATAGTACAAATTTTGTATAAGAAAGGTACATGTCTGGAATGACATGCAATAAAATATCCTTATAAGTTACAAAAATTAATTACTGAATTATACACATATAATAATCACTTCTCCCCAACTTGATTTACATATTTCTGCCAGTGGCCAACACATTACACTATAAACATCTACCATAATCAAAAAAATTCTGTACAGAATTTAGCTTTGTAATAATGTAACCAGTGGTTTCAGTTCACTCAGAATGGGTTGTGCTGAAGTAGTACCAATAATTAACATCCTGCATCCACTTCCCCATATATCTTCATGGAGTGGTGCTAGTCGAGGGCGCTGTACCTACATTTCCCCATATGTCTTCATGGCGTGGTGCTTAACACAGTAACCGCGTAAGGCCGCCTATCAATGACAGGAGAAACGGAGAAAATGGGAAGAAGTGTATCACCAGGGGAAGTTTTGTACAGACGTTACAGACCGTCACAACTACCAGTGCCACTTATGTCGCTGCATGCAGCATTACATTGTCCAGTTCACTTCCCTCGTTACTGTCAGTCGTTCGTGTCCAGCAATTGCATATCAGCACTTTTACTGTTGTAAAGGTAAAAACAAACTTCACCGCCTGAATAAATATTTAAAATTTAAAATTGAACCAAACGTTCCCTTCTCCCCTGCATTCCCCGCAGCACAGAACGCGAACAAGCTGATGTACAGCCAGCCCTGTGGGACTTCCCACAACCGCATAGACTACGATAGCTTTATGCCGGCCCTGCTTTGTTTCAAACGGCGATACATTGATATGTTTGTTGTTCCATTGCGTTAGTTTACGGTGCTGTGAATGTCTCAGATTCTGTAGAGTCGGTGGTAATGAATATGAGGAATTTTTGAAATGACAAAGACAGGGGAAAACAAAAGTACTCGGTGAAAAAGCTGTCCCAGTGCCAATTTGTCCACCACAAATCTCACACGGACTGGCGTGGGATTGAAAACGTGCTTCCGAGCTGAGACACTGGCGACTGATCGCCTCAGCCCTAGCACGGCCCCGTGATGTGTGTTCTGGCGTCTAAAGTAATAGCATACTTCAAGAGTACTGTAAGATTTATTCAAACATTTTGCATTTTTCAGACCGTACGTCGCGATATAGTACTTACACCCATGGGTTGTTTTCTTAGAGAGTTTCTTAACGCCCGTGTATATTAGTACTGATTCATAAAACACGCATGACATTTTTACACAATATATTTCACTACAGTAAATGTTCCTCAAGAACCTACATAATGCAGGATGTGAGAATTTTTTTAGGGAAATAAATAATTCATTGTGAATGAACGATCTTCAATAAAATAATTGGAGTTGATTTGAGGTCAAAGTAAGTTACATCTAAAAGATTTCTTTTTCAGGTTCAAGACTAGTTTCTGTGGAGTGCTGTGGTAAAAATAACATGTATATCTCTAAAACTGACCACAGCGCCTAACATTTGTGGGTCCTTAGCTTGGCTTGTGCATCTTGTCATCCTTCTGGCACCCAGAAATTTGCGTTACCTCCTAGATTTTTCGAAAATTTGTGGACCCCTGATCTATGCCAAATTTTTAGATTAGACTTCATATCATACTACTACTGGCCAGCATAGTTGATGTAAATGAGAGCCATACCAAAAGTAATGAGCACATTTATATCATGTTAAAAACAAGCTGTATGCCACAAACTTCAGCCAAACTTCAGCTGTTACAACACTGCGTACTTTGAGCCGAATGCTGTATCAGCGTGGAAGTATCTCACGTCGTCAACGTCGTATTAACTCTAGCGTAAGTTGTGACGTAGGCGCCTACTTAGTGGATCTGTTCAAATATCTGCATGCGAGTCACGAAGAGATGTTGAGACCTTGTCGTCTGCAGATGGCAGCGTACGGTGCATGATACAGCGTACACTGGTCGGTGTCTAACGCGCTAAGCTGGTCGTGAGTCTGATACAGCGCTACAGCTGGTCGTGTTGATAAGCGTAAGTGTCGTGTGTCGATACAAACGTATCACTGGTCATGTGCTGATACAGCGTAGAAGATGTCGCTGTGTCTGATACAGCGCTACAGCTGGTCGTGTGTCTGATACAGCGCTACAGCTGGTCGTGTGTCTTGATACAGCGCTACAGCTGGTCGTTGTGATACAACGCTACAGCTGGTCTGCGTCTGATACAGCGCTACAGCTGGTCATGTGTCTGATACAGCGCTACAGCTGGTCATGTGTCTGATACAGCGCTACAGCTGGTCGTGGTGGTCTGATACAGCGCTACAGCTGGTCGTGTGTCTGATACAGCGCTACAGCTGGTCGTGTGTCTGATACAACGCTACAGCTGGTCATGTGTCTGATACAGCGCTACAGCTGGTCGTGTGTCTGATACAGCGCTACAGCTGGTCATGTGTCTGATACAGCGCTACAGCTGGTCGTTGTGTCTGATACAGCGCTACAGCTGGTCGTGTGTCTGATACAGCGCTACAGCTGGTCATGTGTCTGATACAACGCTACAGCTGGTCATGTGTCTGATACAGCGCTACAGCTGGTCGTGTGTCTGATACAGCGCTACAGCTGGTCGTGTGTCTGATACAGCGCTACAGCTGGTCGTGTGTCTGATACAGCGCTACAGCTGGTCATGTGTCTGATACAGCGCTACAGCTGGTCGTGTGTCTGATACAGCGCTACAGCTGGTCATGTGTCTGATACAGCGCTACAGCTGGTTGTGTGTCTGATACAGCGCTACAGCTGGTCGTGTGTCTGATACAACGCTACAGCTGGTCATGTGTCTGATACAGCGCTACAGCTGGTCGTGTGTCTGATACAGCGCTACAGCTGGTCGTGTGTCTGATACAGCGCTACAGCTGGTCGTGTGTCTGATACAGCGCTACAGCTGGTCATGTGTCTGATACAGCGCTACAGTGCTGGCTCGTGTGTCTGATACAGCGCTACAGCTGGTCATGTGTCTGATACAGCGCTACAGCTGGTCGTGTGTCTGATACAGCGCTACAGCTGGTCGTGTGTCTGATAACAGCTGCGCTACAGCTGGTCGTGTGTCTGATACAGCGCTACAGCTGGTCGTGTGTCTTGATACAGCGCTACAGCTGGTCGTGTGTGATACAACGCTACAGCTGGTCTTGCGTCTGATACAGCGCTACAGCTGGTCATGTGTCTGATACAGCTCTACAGCTGGTCATGTGTCTGATACAGCGCTACAGCTGGTCGTGTGTCTGATACAGCGCTACAGCTGGTCGTGTGTCTGATACAGCGCTACAGCTGGTCGTGTGTCTGATACAACGCTACAGCTGGTCATGTGTCTGATACAGCGCTACAGCTGGTCGTGTGTCTGATACAGCGCTACAGCTGGTCATGTGTCTGATACAGCGCTACAGCTGGTCGTGTGTCTGATACAGCGCTACAGCTGGTCGTGTGTCTGATACAGCGCTACAGCTGGTCGTGTGTCTGATACAGCGCTACAGCTGGTCGTGTGTCTTGATACAGCGCTACAGCTGGTCGTGTGTGATACAACGCTACAGCTGGTCTTGTGTCTGATACAGCGCTACAGCTGGTCATGTGTCTGATACAGCGCTACAGCTGGTCGTGTGTCTGATACAGCGCTACAGCTGGTCGTGTGTCTGATACAGCGCTACAGCTGGTCTTGTGTCTGATACAGCGCTACAGCTGGTCGTGTGTCTGATACAACGCTACAGCTGGTCGTGTGTCTGATACAGCGCTACAGCTGGTCTTGTGTCTGATACAGCGCTACAGCTGGTCGTGTGTCTGATACAGCGCTACAGCTGGTCGTGTGTCTGATACAGCGCTGCAGCTGGTCGTGTGTCTGATACATCAACGCCTTCATGCATCCCTAGAGTGTCCGAAGTGTGCCGAATGAATGGCCACAAATACGGCCCCCACGACCAAGCCAACAAATTATATAGCAGCGATATAACTGCTTTGTAACGTGTAAGTGCGCGTAGCTGCCGACTGAAGAAGACAATTTCGATTTGATCGACATTGTTACTGCTTTATATTTGTAAACTTAAGTCGTATTGCAGACTGTATTTCACACAAGAGGTCATCCAGCGATACGTCTAAATAATTACCGACGTTTCGAACACCACCGTGTACTTACCAGTTGACACTGTGATCATCCCTTAAGACTTGAATATTTTAGCAAGCCGCCGCCAGCGTCTCAGATCGTGCAGAACGACGCATTGCACTCGCCGACGCTCTTCGACAGTCCGATATAAGTGTACTGGGCTCGCGAGCTGGCGACTTGGCGAGCTGGCGAGTTGGCGCGTGTAAATCTCGCAGTGCGTGTGTACATATGCGTTGTTTGTGTGTGTGTGTGTGTTTTGCCGAGAACTCTGCGAACACTCGTCTTGGTGACGATGATTTCACTGTAACAGGCCTATGCAACCGCTGATTTACCCTGCTGGTTACGTGTGTATTACACAGCGTGTTGCCACTCTTTGCCACTGTGCTTGTGTAACCGAATGCGTAAAGGAAATGAACGCGTTGTGCATTGCTGTTCATGACACAGACACAAAGATGAATGCGTTGTGCATTGCTGTTCATGACACAGACACAGATGAACGCGTTGTGCATTGCTGTTCATGACACAGACACAGATGAACGCGTTGTGCATTGTTGTTCATGACACAGACACAGATGAACGCGTTGTGCATTGTTGTTCATGACACAGACACAGATGAACGCGTTGTGCATTGCTGTTCATGACACAGACACAGATGAACGCGTTGTGCATTGCTGTTCATGACACAGACACAAAGATGAACGCGTTGTGCATTGCTGTTCATGACACAGACACAGATGAACGCGTTGTGCATTGCTGTTCATGACACAGACACAGATGAACGCGTTGTGCATTGCTGTTCATGACACAGACACAAAGATGAACGCGTTGTGCATTGCTGTTTATGACACAGACACAAAGATGAATGCGTTGTGCATTGCTGTTCATGACACAGACATAAAGATGAACGCGTTGTGCATTGCTGTTCATGACACAGACACAAAGATGAACGCGTTGTGCATTGCTGTTCATGACACAGACACAGATGAACGCGTTGTGCATTGCTGTTCATGACACAGACACAAAGATGAATGCGTTGTGCATTGCTGTTCATGACACAGACATAAAGATGAAGCGTTGTGCATTGCTGTTCATGACACAGACACAAAGATGAATGCGTTGTGCATTGCTGTTCATGACACAGACACAGATGAACGCGTTGTGCATTGCTGTTCATGACACAGACACAGATGAACGCGTTGTGGCATTGCTGTTCATGACACAGACATAAAGATGAACGCGTTGTGCATTGCTGTTCATGACACAGACATAAAGATGAACGCGTTGTGCATTGCTGTTCATGACACAGACACAAAGATGAACGCGTTGTGCATTGCTGTTCATGACACAGACACAAAGATGATCGCTGTGTCCTATGCGATCTCGACGTAGTCTGCCTGCTAACTGATGGGTTGGTACGCTTAGCACGGGCGAGTTCGTTCTTCGCTACTGGCAGGTGTGCTACACTGCAGACGGACGTAGCTGCATGACGGTGTAGATGTCGGCCACTGCCACTGCCACTGCCACTGCCAGTGCTCAGTAGTCCGTTGGTCATCCGGACTGTATGAGGAGGAGGATGGTCCGGATTAACCGGGAATTCGAACCATGACGGGACACTCGCGGTACGTGCGACATACAGACAGTCAGCACGACACTCCGCGGTACGTGCGACATACAGACAGTCAGCACGACACTCCGCGGTACGTGCGACATACAGACAGTCAGCACGACACTCCGCGGTACGTGCGACATACAGAAAGTCAGCACGACACTCCGCGGTACGTGCGACATACAGACAGTCAGCACGACACTCGCGGTACGTGCGCACATACAGACAGTCAGCACGACACTCCGCGGTACGTGCGACATACATACAGTCAGCACGACACTCCGCGGTACGTGCGACAGTCAGCACGACACTCCGCGGTACGTGCGACATACAGACAGTCAGCACGACACTCCGCGGTTACGTGCGACATACAGACAGTCAGCACGACACTCCGCGGTACGTGCGACATACAGACAGTCAGCACGACACTCCGCAGTACGTGCGACATTACGACAGTCAGCACGACACTCCGCGGTACGTGCGACATACAGACAGTCAGCACGACACTCCGCGGTACGTGCGACATACAGTCAGCACGACACTCCGCGGTACGTGCGACAGTCAGCACGACACTCCGCGGTACGTGCGACATACAGACAGTCAGCAGACACTCGCGGTACGTGCGACATACAGACAGTCAGCACGACACTCCGCAGTACGTGCGACATACAGACAGTCAGCACGACACTCCGCGGTACGTGCGACATACAGACAGTCAACACGACACTCCGCAGTACGTGCGACATCAGACAGTCAGCACGAGACTCGCGGTAACGTGCGACATTACAGACAGTCAGCACGACACTCCGCAGTACGTGCGACATACAGACAGTCAGCACGACAACTCCGCGGTACGTGCGACATACAGACAGTCAGCACTGAGCGGTACGTGCGACATACAGACAGTCAGCACGACACTCGCGGTACGTGCGACATACAGACAGTCAGCACTGAGCGGTACGTGCGACATACAGACAGTCAGCACGACACTCCGCGGTACGTGCGACATACAGACAGTCAGCACGACACTCCGCGGTACGTGCGACATACAGACAGTCAGCACGACACTCCGCAGTACGTGCGACATACAGACAGTCAGCACGACACTCCGCGGTACGTGCGACATTACAGACAGTCAGCACGACACTCCGCGGTACGTGCGAACATACAGTTGCAGCAGTGACACAGACACGGACATGCTGTCATCTGTCATGGCACAGTGCGACAGCAAGCACGACACTCGCGGTACGTGCGACATACAGACAGTCAGCACGACATCGCGGTACGTGCGACATACAGACAGTCAGCACGACACTCCGCAGTACGTGCGACATACAGACAGTCAGCACGACACTCCGCGGTACGTGCGACATACAGACAGTCAGCACGACACTCCGCAGTACGTGCGACATACAGACAGTCAGCACGACACTCCGCGGTACGTGCGACATACAGACAGTCAACACGACATCCGCAGTACGTGCGACATACAGACAGTCAGCACGAGACTCCGCGGTCGTGCGACATTCAGACAGTCATGCAACAGACACTCGCAGTACGTGCGACATACAGACAGTCAGCACGACACTCCGCGGTTACGTGCGACATACAGACAGTCAGCACTGAGCGGTCGTGCGACATACAGTCAGCACTGAGCGGTACGTGGACATACAGACAATCAGCACTGAATGCGGTACGTGCGACATACAGGTCAGCACTGAGCGGTTGCGTGCGACATACAGACAGTCAGCACTGAGCGTTGTTGACATTACTGTCAGCACGAGCGGACGTGCGCATTCGTGCATGTGCGTACAGTGCACACAGACAGATCACACTGGGCTAATTGAACTGTTAGCGGACATCTGACACTAAGTGCAAGCAGTGGACAATGTACTTTCACTGAACAGCATGAGCACAAGATGAATGCTCTACACTTTCTTTAACCTCGGCTATAGATGGGAATGGGTGGTTAACGCCACGCTCCGGCGCTTTAACGCCGGAAAGAGACCCAGTACCATTTTACAAGAGGCTGGGTAGGCCAGGGCGGTCTGGACGGGTGCGGAAAATTTCTCCCTCACCGGGATTCGATCCTCGGACCGTCCAGCCCGTAGAGAGTCGCTATACCGACTGAGCTATCGCGGCCCGCACAATAATAATAAAATAATAATAATAATAATAATTTTCATGGGAAATACCGGGCTGTAGTTGGCCCACAGTTGTCCGGATTACTTTACATTCTTGGCTCAAAATAAGCTATAAATAAGTACCTGAAGTTAGGCAATTCTGTACGTCTCTGATGGGGGGTCACCGGGGGGGGGGGGTGGCGCATTGGAGCAACACAGTCGCGTATAATTCCTCAAAACGCAACGTAGTTTAAAGGTAACAAATCCTCTACATAAATCGCTGCTTGCTTTTTAAATACGGTAAAGGCTGCCGGTTTGTGTGTGTGTGTGTGTGTGTGTGTGAGGTCGCACGCACACAGTGCTACAACAATGTCGCATGTCAGCAAAATGACGACTAACAAATTCGCTAGAACAAACCACAACCTGTCGTTAAATACATTCAGCGGCGCGATGTGTCGGTAAGGGTCTTACATTTTGATTTTATGGGGGTTGCCTTGTGGACCGCGATAGCTCAGTCGGTATAGCGACTCGCTACGAGCTGGACGGTCCGGGGATCGAATGCCGGTGGAGGCGATATTTTCCGCAGCCGCCCAGGCCGACCCTGGGGCTCACCCAGCCTTCTGTACAATGGATACCGGGTCTGTTTCCGGCGGTAAAGCGGCCGGGGCGAGGCGTTGACCACCAACCCCCATCTAACGCCGAGGTTAAAGAAAGAGTGGAGCTATAGTCTACTTCCCCCATGCGCCTTCACTGCTTCTTCTGCGGTGAATGTTACGTTCTGTAGGTGTTTGCCGCTACCCACGCTCGCTGTCTGGAAGTCTGCATGTCCTCAGCTTAGCTGTTAGTGACGTACTGATGTCTGACATTGCACTGATCGTCACACGGACCGCGTTCCTTTGTCTAAAGGTCTGCCTGAAACTTCAAACACACTTTCCGTTAGTTAAACATTATTTGGAACACAGATTCCCTTTAACAAAAGTTATATGCCACTTAATTATAGCTTTAATGTATATTTTTGATATTGAAACATCAGAATGGTTACGCTCTCAGCTGGAGACAGAATCACAAACACGGTGTGTCTGTTTGTACTCGGAAAGGACTGGGTTGGAATGTCTGCTACAGCTTTACATTTATCTTTGGCGATGTTTTGATAATTTCCCTTGAGAGTTCCACGCGGAGGCCAAAAATGCACGTTGAAATATTGCTCGATTGATTCCATCCAGTCGTTACTAAGCCACTACATTCGCCATCTTGCCGCTACTTAGCTTGATGTACCAATTGTTTCGTAAGCTGGATCTGTCGTTCTGCTTCCCAAGCTATAGTCTTGCCTCTCCAGTTAGTTCGTGCGCCATAATTCGTGTGAAGTCTATTGGACAGGCCTGCTGTGTGACAGCTAGGCTAAGCACTGCACAATCGAGCAGTCGTGGTTTGATTCCCAACCGGCCTGAGGGATAATTCTCTTGTTCAGTTAATCCAGAGCGCCACTGGGGCCCACCGAGCCTCTTGTCTAATGCGTACTGGGTTGAACTTGCTGGGGTCAATTTAGTGGGGGCGAAGAGGCAAGCAAAGTCTTGACCCTTGAAGATGGGACCGATAAATTGTCCCGAAACGTCTGTAAAGAATTACCATACGACGCCGCGTAATATCCCTCAAGAGCGCAGATCTAGCTCTTTGTCCGTTCCAAAAACGTCCACAGTGACTGAAGCTATCAGTGTACTGCCAACACAGTAAATGTTTTTGAAACAGGTATAACGCTGCCTGGCCGTTCCGAGGTGAGCCTAGCAGCGACCGTGCCGTGCCGTGCCGACTGCAGCTATGTACAGTGTTAGGGAGCTTAGCTAGCAAGTGCTGTGGTCATTACTGCAGCTGTGTACAGTGTCAGAGAGCTTAGCTAGCAAGTGATGTGGTCATTACTGCAGCTGTGTACAGTGTTAGGGAGCTTAGCTAGCAAGTGATGTGGTCATTACTGCAGCTGTGTACAGTGTTAGGGGGCTTAGCTAGCAAGTGATGTGGTCACTACTGCAGCTGTGTACAGTGTTAGGGAGCTTAGCTAGCAAGTGATGTGGTCATTACTGCAGCTGTGTACAGTGTTAGGGGGCTTAGCTAGCAAGTTATGTGGTCACTACTGCAGCTATGTACAGTGTTAGGGAGCTTAGCTAGCAAGTGATGTGGTCATTACTGCAGCTGTGTACAGTGTTAGGGGGCTTAGCTAGCAAGTTATGTGGTCACTACTGCAGCTGTGTACAGTGTTAGGGAGCTTAGCTAGCAAGTGATGTGGTCATTACTGCAGCTGTGTACAGTATTAGGGAGCTTAGCTAGCAAGTGATGTGGTCACTACTGCAGCTGTGTACAGTGTTAGGGAGCTTAGCTAGCAAGTGATGTGGTCATTACTGCAGCTGTGTACAGTGTCAGAGAGCTTAGCTAGCAAGTGATGTGGTCATTACTGCAGCTGTGTACAGTGTCAGAGAGCTTAGCTAGCAAGTGATGTGGTCATTACTGCAGCTGTGTACAGTGTCAGAGAGCTTAGCTAGCAAGTGATGTGGTCACTACTGCAGCTGTGTACAGTGTTAGGGAGCTTAGCTAGCAAGTGATGTGGTCATTACTGCAGCTGTGTACAGTGTTAGGGGGCTTAGCTAGCAAGTTATGTGGTCACTACTGCAGCTATGTACAGTGTTAGGGAGCTTAGCTAGCAAGTGATGTGGTCATTACTGCAGCTGTGTACAGTGTTAGGGGGCTTAGCTAGCAAGTTATGTGGTCACTACTGCAGTTGTGTACAGTGTCAGAGAGCTTAGCTAGCAAGTTATGTGGTCATTACTGCAGCTGTGTACAGTGTCAGAGAGCTTAGCTAGCAAGTGATGTGGTCACTACTGCAGCTGTGTACAGTGTTAGGGGGCTTAGCTAGCAAGTTATGTGGTCACTACTGCAGCTGTGTACAGTGTCAGAGAGCTTAGCTAGCAAGTTGTCTGTCCCATGCAGTACGTTTTAAGAGATATAGCACGTGTTTCGTGAACACATGGAACCTGTTTCATGTGCGTTCGCAGAATTGCGAAAAGCGACTATTAGCTTCATCATGTGTGTCCGCATAGAACAACTCGGCTCCAACTCTACGGATTTTCGTGAAATTTTATATTTGAGTACTTTTCGAAAATCTCTGGAGAAAATTCAAGTTTAATGAAAATCTGAACAGAATAACGGGTATTTTACATGGAGGTATATGTACATTTATGATAATATATCGCCGAAATATTCTCAGAATAAGAAATTTTTCAGACAAAAGTTGTACACAAAACCAAAACACACATTTTATGTTCAATAACTTTTTTCCGAAAATCGCGCTGTTTATGAGATAATGTGGAAAATACGGTACAGCCAGACAGGCCACAGATGACAATATAATACGGCGCATGCGCATTGCATGCTGGATAACTAAGGCTACAGACACACACTCAGAATATGTAATGCTTATTGCTTTTCCACATCAACAATGGTTACGCGAACGCGCTTCAATATTACGTTATACGTACAATGCCACGCTTGTTGTTCTGCTACCTTTTATAAAGGACAATTCAGAGGTAAATGAAAACACGCTGTGTGTGTGTGTGTGTGTGTGTGTGTGTGAGAGAGAGAGTGCGTGCTTCTTTCCCAATTAAACTTTTCAGCTTTTTTATTACATTTTACGGGAATGTTTGCTAACAGCATCTGTTCGCAGCACCTTCTGTACTCATACAGTAATGTTTGCTAACACATCTGTTCGCAGCACCTTCTGTACTCATACAGTAATGTTTGCTAACACATCTGTTCGCAGCACCTTCTGTACTCATACAGTAATGTTTGCTAACACATCTGTTCGCAGCACCTTCTGTACTCATACAGTAATGTTTGCTAACACATCTGTTCGCAGCACCTTCTGTACTCATACAGTAATGTTTGCTAACACATCTGTTCGCAGCACCTTCTGTACTCATACAGTAATGTTTGCTAACACATCTGTTCGCAGCACCTTCTGTACTCATACAGTAATGTTTGCTAACACATCTGTTCGCAGCACCTTCTGTACTCATACAGTAATGTTTGCTAACACATCTGTTCGCAGCACCTTCTGTACTCATACAGTAATGTTTGCTAACACATCTGTTCGCAGCACCTTCTGTACTCATACAGTAATGTTTGCTAACACATCTGTTCGCAGCACCTTCTGTACTCATACAGTAATGTTTGCTAACACATCTGTTCGCAGCACCTTCTGTACTCATACAGTAATGTTTGCTAACACATCTGTTCGCAGCACCTTCTGTACTCATACAGTAATGTTTGCTAACACATCTGTTCGCAGCACCTTCTGTACTCATACAGTAATGTTTGCTAACACATCTGTTCGCAGCACCTTCTGTACTCATACAGTAATGTTTGCTAACACATCTGTTCGCAGCACCTTCTGTACTCATACAAGTAATAATACGTAAACAGATTTGTCGCACAGTTTCTTGAATTAGGAGCTGTGCTGTGCTGTGTTGTTCTGTGCTGTGCTGTGTTGTTCTGTTCTGTGTTGTTCTGTGCTGTGCTGTTCTGTGCTGTGCTATGTTGTTCTGTGATGTGGTGTGCTATGTTGTTTTGTGCTATGCTATGTTGTTCTGTGATGTGGTGTGCTGTGTTGTTTTGTGCTGTGTTGTTTTGTTCTGTGCTCTGTTGTTTTGTGCTGTGCTGTGTTGTTTTGTTCTGTGCTGTGCTGTCTTGTTCTGTGCTGTGTTGTTTTGTTCTGTGCTGTGCTGTGTTGTTCTGTGCTGTGCTGTGTTGTTCTGTGCTGTGCTGTGTTGTTCTGTGCTGTGGTGTGCTATGTTGTTCTGTGCTGAGCTGTGTTGTTCTGTGTTGTGTTGTTCTGTGCTGTGCTGTGTTGTTCTGTGCTGTGCTGTGTTGTTCTGAGCTGTGGTGTGCTATGTTGTTTTGTGCTGTGCTGTGTTGTTCTGTGCTGTGGTGTGCTATGTTGTTCTGTGCTGTGCTGTTTTTTGTGCTGTGTTCGTTTAGTTCAGGGTACTTTGCTGTGCATGTCTATTGTTCTGAGTTCTGTCTGGTGTACATGTCTGTGTGCGTTGGTCAGGCAAGGTCTGCGACGACATTCGAGATGTCGGTGTGGTGTCGAAGTGTCCAGTTGCGGTGGTGTCAGGTCACGTGACATGTTACTTGCTTCAATGGCAAGTGCTATAGTTCATACCGAGTGAGTCGTCTGCTGTACTAGGGGCATAAACCATAACGAGAAACCCGAATGTCTATGTAGCACGTGCACATAGGAATGCATGTCCTTCGTATGAACTGAGGGTCGTTCGGTTTAGCTCAGTGCTCAGTATGCCGGGATGGGACATGACAGGCACGTGGATACCATGTAGTCTTGCTATCTAATTGGTGGTAAGTGCTTGTAGTTCAATAACCGGACATAGAGTACGCGTGCGATGTCTAAGAGTATGCTTATCTATAAATCCTATAATGAGGACAAAAACCCAAAGTCTTAATGTATAGCACGTTGTATCTTAGAGGAAGTACACAACACATCAATGAAACTATAAAGCGCCACCTCGTCTTACGTATGCAAACTGTAAAGGGACGTCTATACAGTTATAAGCTTTACTAAGTGACGTCTGATTAACGTAACAATAGCACGAACGTAAAGAATGGACATGCGTGACCGAGTCGTGTATAACAGTCCGGCACGAACTGTCAAAGTACAGGCTGTACTAAAGTAAGACACGAACAGTCTTAAAGTAATGTAAGCTTGTATCTTAAAGTTAATTAAGAGAATAGCTTGCATATTTAGATACAGAACAGATATCCTTCATGAAGCTATATCAGAGTGTGTTGAAAGAATTTAAAATATAGACTGTCCACTTTGTCGTGTCCCTGATCATGGCAGCTTTATTACATAGAAGTGTTGCATGCGCCGGAATACTCTGACAGCTGCCGTGCTTAGGCACACGATAAGTGAACATCCCTGTAGACATGAAAATTGTCTTTTAGACCGTTAAGCTAAGTGAAAATTACGAAGTTAGAAAATGTGCCCATAGTGGGCAGTGAATGGCCCGTAGAAGGTAGTGCAATGGCTCATTTTTCCTCTACAAGTCCTAGCAACAGTGCTACAGTGGTTGCGTTGTTTCTTTAAGCTCAGTTTCAGCGCCACTGCTGGATACAGATGAAACTAGCCTATGTGGAACACCAAATGTACGTTTGTCGTAAGAATGGTGAGTGGCTACCGGTCTGTTTTATTGTCGTAACTTGCCTACTAACACAGAGCGCAATGTGAGCTGCACATGCGCAGAACAAGGCTGCGAACGGATTGCCACGTGACATCAACGTTTGCAATAGCCGATCTCACTGTTAGCTGCAGTAGGACCTTGCTGACGCCTGTGTACCGCGTCACTGTCAGCACGCCATTTGAAGTGGACCCGGAGCGACAGGACGACGGGCTGAAGGAAACGGGGTTCGAAACTCGGCAGGGGCCAGACTAGCTCTGTGACCCACCCATATTCCTATTCATTGGTTACAGGAGTAAGAACGGTCAAAACGTAAAGCTGACCACTCGCTTCCATCTAGCACTGATGTTGAGAATGAGTGTAACTATATTTCTTGGCGTGGACGCAGACAGCTGTGCCTCTTCAGCTTAACGTACCTCAGTCACTGAGGTTAGGTCGTGACGTCATTACATCGGAGAGCGCGTAGGAGGGCTTTAAACTGCCGCCATATCAGTTAGCCTACACATCCTGAGGAACACCACGGCAACCTCGATCTGTTTAGTTTGTCTCGGCAGACATTGAATCGGGCTCTCTGCTGCTACAGGTTGGGGACTTTGTGCTACCTGCTGCACTACTAGCTGCTACTACTGCTTCTGTCTACTGCTACTGCCACTACTGCCACTTCTCGTCAAGTACGACATGTGGTCATCGTTTGGACCTCAAGTGTGACACTACAAACGGCACTGCTGCAGTTGACTGCACTTTGTCTTATGTGTAAGTGCAGACACTACACAGCGGGCAGTCATTAGGCCCCACTGTCAGGTTGTCGTATGGGTGTGGAACTTGGTCACTGAAATTAAAGACAGAACATAGGCTGGGCGTGTACTGAGGAAGAAACAGGCGACTGCAGAAAATCGCGTAATGAGTATCCTCGTGCCTTGCACTTGAGATGGGCGGGGCATATAGCATGTGTGGGGGAGAACAGAAATTGGTGCAGACTTTCGGTAAGAAAACCTGAAGGTAAGAGGCCACTTGGAAGACGTAAGCGTAGATGTGAGGATAATTTTAAGATGGAGATTTCAAACAAGATTAGAGGGCGTGGGGTTAATTAGTCTGACTCAGGATAGGGAGAAGCGGTGGGCTGTTGCAAGCCCAGAAATTAACTCTCGTGGTGTGTAGAATGCGCGGCTCTTCTGACATGCTGAGGAACTGTCAGCTTCTCAAGACACCCTGCTCCATGTAGTTAGTTACGTGTTTGTAACACAGCAGTCAGTGACGCTGATTGACATTGCACTCCTCAAAATATTACACGTCAGTGCTGACTTCTGCATCATCAGCCAGTTCAGTACTTTCGACAGCACACAGCACGCTGCATACTGTCCAGGCGTTACGTTACAATTACCGTACGTGCACGGTCTGCGTTCTTCTGGGACGTGGCGCAGTGTCACTGTTTAATTTGTGCCCGACGTTTCGACACAACCTAATATCATCTTCAATGATCGACATGTCCAAGGAGGATGCATATTTTGTACCCAGGGTCAATGTAGCTGTAGCGTTTTCCTCGCCTCTTCTCCACACGGACTGTCACAGCGTGTCTGCTGTCGATGTCAGTTAACTTAACGAAACTTCACGTTCTTCAACAGCCGACGGCGAGATTAGGCGTCACTACCAACCACGATTACTGCAAGTGCACACAACTGGTCACTGTACCGCAGGGTTCAAAGGCGCCTATCATGTTCAGATTACGTGACGTCAACAGATTATATTAACAACATCGCATTAAGTGGCTTCGGTACTTTGCTGAGCAGACTTTGTGATCGCGCGGTTTCAAA
The DNA here is from genome assembly GCA_021186555.1 of Reticulitermes speratus. Classification (NCBI taxonomy): domain Eukaryota; kingdom Metazoa; phylum Arthropoda; class Insecta; order Blattodea; family Rhinotermitidae; genus Reticulitermes; species Reticulitermes speratus. The sequence continues at coordinate 1,294,802 of JAJKFL010000237.1, read as the reverse complement.
ACTCACGTTCGTCTGTATTCTGTATAAACATTAAGTTCCTACCTCACATAAAACACAGCTTATGACCATTGTAAAGACCACGGAGTGATGTTGCGGCAATGAGTTCTATTTATTACGGCATTCAAACAAAACAAATGGTCTAAAGGCGGTCCGTTGGGAACATACAGCACTTAGTAATATTTTGCGTTCAACAGTTGGTACAGTCAGCTGCCACTTGCATCAAAACGGTTCGTCTCTCAACCAGCTGCTTAATTTGCACATCAGCCGACGTAGGCCCCTGAACTGGGCGGCCCAAATTAAATTTTTGGCTTGTGCAAGAGCCTTTCTCGTCTTTTCATCTGGACTCGTGACAAGCATCTGGGGATTATTTGGTCGGAAGCTGAGGCTAGTGACGTAGCTCCACAGAGTATCGAATTAAAGATGCTTCGAGATTTATGGCATTTAATTCGAAATTAATGTTGAAGTGTTGTAATTTTAATTTTGAATTTAAAGGCGAACGAAGAGTTGTGCCTGTGTGTAGCGTGTCGAAGTTGGACTGCAGTAGACAGTGCTGTGTGTAGCGTGTCGAAGTTGGACTGCAGTAGACAGTGCTGTGTGTAGCGTGTCGAAGTTGGACTGCAGTAGACAGCGCTGTGTGTAGCGTGTCGAAGTTGGACTGCAGTAGACAGTGCTGTGTGTAGCGTGTCGAAGTTGGACTGCAGTAGACAGTGCTGTGTGGGTCACGTCTGAGTTGGACTGCAGTAGACAGTGCTGTGTGTAGCGTGTCGAAGTTGGACTGCAGTAGACAGTGCTGTGTGTAGCGTGTCGAAGTTGGACTGCAGTAGACAGTGCTGTGTGTAGCGTGTCGAAGTTGGACTGCAGTAGACAGTGCTGTGTGGGTCACGTCTGAGTTGGACTGCAGTAGACAGTGCTGTGTGTAGCGTGTCGAAGTTGGACTGCAGTAGACAGTGCTGTGTGTAGCGTGTCGAAGTTGGACTGCAGTAGACAGTGCTGTGTGTAGCGTGTCGAAGTTGGACTGCAGTAGACAGTGCTGTGTGTAGCGTGTCGAAGTTGGACTGCAGTAGACAGTGCTGTGTGGGTCACGTCTGAGTTGGACTGCAGTAGACAGTGCTGTGTGTAGCGTGTCGAAGTTGGACTGCAGTAGACAGTGCTGTGTGTAGCGTGTCGAAGTTGGACTGCAGTAGACAGTGCTGTGTGTAGCGTGTCGAAGTTGGACTGCAGTAGACAGTGCTGTGTGGGTCACGTCTGAGTTGGACTGCAGTAGACAGTGCTGTGTGTAGCGTGTCGAAGTTGGACTGCAGTAGACAGTGCTGTGTGTAGCGTGTCGAAGTTGGACTGCAGTAGACAGTGCTGTGTGTAGCGTGTCGAAGTTGGACTGCAGTAGACAGTGCTGTGTGGGTCACGTCTGAGTTGGACTGCAGTAGACAGTGCTGTGTGGGTCACGTCTGAGTTGGACTGCAGTAGACAGTGCTGTGTGTAGCGTGTCGAAGTTGGACTGCAGTAGACAGTGCTGTGTGTAGCGTGTCGAAGTTGGACTGCAGTAGACAGTGCTGTGTGGGTCACGTCTGAGTTGGACTGCAGTAGACAGTGCTGTGTGTGTCACGTCTGAGTTGGACTGCAGTAGACAGTGCTGTGTGTGTCACGTCTGAGTTGGACTGCAGTAGACAGTGCTGTGTGTAGCGTGTCGAAGTTGGACTGCAGTAGACAGTGCTGTGTGTGTCACGTCTGAGTTGGACTGCAGTAGACAGTGCTGTGTGTGTCACGTCTGAGTTGGACTGCAGTAGACAGTGCTGTGTGTGTCACGTCTGAGTTGGACTGCAGTAGACAGTGCTGTGTGTGTCACGTCTGAGTTGGACTGCAGTAGACAGTGCTGTGTGTAGCGTGTCGAAGTTGGACTGCAGTAGACAGTGCTGTGTGTGTCACGTCTGAGTTGGACTGCAGTAGACAGTGCTGTGTGTGTCACGTCTGAGTTGGACTGCAGTAGACAGTGCTGTGTGTAGCGTGTCGAAGTTGGACTGCAGTAGACAGTGCTGTGTGTAGCGTGTCGAAGTTGGACTGCAGTAGACAGTGCTGTGTGTGTCATGTCTGAGTTGGACTGCAGTAGACAGTGCTGTGTGTAGCGTGTCGAAGTTGGACTGCAGTAGACAGTGCTGTGTGTAGCGTGTCGAAGTTGGACTGCAGTAGACAGTGCTGTGTGTGTCATGTCTGAGTTGGACTGCAGTAGACAGTGCTGTGTGTAGCGTGTCGAAGTTGGACTGCAGTAGACAGTGCTGTGTGGGTCACGTCTGAGTTGGACTGCAGTAGACAGTGCTGTGTGTGTCATGTCTGAGTTGGACTGCAGTAGACAGTGCTGTGTGTAGCGTGTCGAAGTTGGACTGCAGTAGACAGTGCTGTGTGTAGCGTGTCGAAGTTGGACTGCAGTAGACAGTGCTGTGTGTGTCATGTCTGAGTTGGACTGCAGTAGACAGTGCTGTGTGTAGCGTGTCGAAGTTGGACTGCAGTAGACAGTGCTGTGTGGGTCACGTCTGAGTTGGACTGCAGTAGACAGTGCTGTGTGTGTCATGTCTGAGTTGGACTGCAGTAGACAGTGCTGTGTGTGTCATGTCTGAGTTGGACTGCAGTAGACAGTGCTGTGCGGGTCACGTCTGAGTCTTTTAACAAAATCAAGAGAATTTAAATGTAGTTTTTTCACTTATGTGTCACTTAATGATCTGATATGAACAGAACTCGTGTCAGTGCCTCTTAATTAACTGCAGTCCTGATACAGTGCATGAGGATCCTTTGTACTGCTTTACTAAACTTGCAGTTACAAAATATCCATTCAAATGTGCCAAAATGTATAACTGATGGCTGCTGTTAGCAGGCAGTGATATTCATCGACCCAGCACTGTGTCATATATTAAAATACAAGACAGGAAACATTGCCGCTTATTGCCCTTAGACAACCTGCGCCTCGAAACACACTACCTCTGTGACAGGTCACGTGAGATGTTGCTGGTCTATTGGCCACATTACACAAGCCTGTCCTTGTACTGCAACACTGTGCACGCTATCCTCGTCTGATCTACTGGCCACATTACACAAGCCTGTCCTTGTACTGCAACACTGTGCACGCTATCCTCGTCTGATCTACTGGCCACATTACACAAGCCTGTCCTTGTACTGCAACACTGTGCACGCTATCCTCGTCTGATCTACTGGCCACATTACACAAGCCTGTCCTTGTACTGCAACACTGTGCACGCTATCCTCGTCTGATCTACTGGCCACATTACACAAGCCTGTCCTTGTACTGCAACACTGTGCACGCTATCCTCGTCTGATCTACTGGCCACATTACACAAGCCTGTCCTTGTACTGCAACACTGTGCACGCTATCCTCGTCTGATCTACTGGCCACATTACACAAGCCTGTCCTTGTACTGCAACACTGTGCACGCTATCCTCGTCTGATCTACTGGCCACATTACACAAGCCTGTCCTTGTACTGCAACACTGTGCACGCTATCCTCGTCTGATCTACTGGCCACATTACACAAGCCTGTCCTTGTACTGCAACACTGTGCACGCTATCCTCGTCTGATCTACTGGCCACATTACACAAGCCTGTCCTTGTACTGCAACACTGTGCACGCTATCCTCGTCTGATCTACTGGCCACATTACACAAGCCTGTCCTTGTACTGCAACACTGTGCACGCTATCCTCGTCTGATCTACTGGCCACATTACACAAGCCTGTCCTTGTACTGCAACACTGTGCACGCTATCCTCGTCTGATCTACTGGCCACATTACACAAGCCTGTCCTTGTACTGCAACACTGTGCACGCTATCCTCGTCTGATCTACTGGCCACATTACACAAGCCTGTCCTTGTACTGCAACACTGTGCACGCTATCCTCGTCTGATCTACTGGCCACATTACACAAGCCTGTCCTTGTACTGCAACACTGTGCACGCTATCCTCGTCTGATCTACTGGCCACATTACACAAGCCTGTCCTTGTACTGCAACACTGTGCACGCTATCCTCGTCTGATCTACTGGCCACATTACACAAGCCTGTCCTTGTACTGCAACACTGTGCACGCTATCCTCGTCTGATCTACTGGCCACATTACACAAGCCTGTCCTTGTACTGCAACACTGTGCACGCTATCCTCGTCTGATCTACTGGCCACATTACACAAGCCTGTCCTTGTACTGCAACACTGTGCACGCTATCCTCGTCACTTCTGAATGCCATCTGCTTGCATCCCAAATCAGTGCAACTCTGTGGACCTCTTAAAGACAACTGCGGTATGATTTCAGGCTTCCGGCGCGGTGTAAATGAGATCTTCGCTCTTCTGGCATGTTACGCAGGGTAGGTTGGTAGTTGTAGTTTTAACTACCAATATACGCTGCGTAACATGCCAGAAGAACGAAGATCTCACAACTACAGTCTGCATGTCCCTGTTCCTCTGTTCCAAGTCTCACGTTCAGCTGTTTCCAGCAATACTTTCTGTTTACCGGTAAAGCTTCACTCCAGTCTTCGGAATTCCCTTTGCAGGATCCAAATTCCAGACACGTGTTCCAGTATATGTTTCCAAATTCCAGACACGTGTTCCAGTATATGTTTCCAAATTCCAGACACGTGTTCCAGTATATGTTTCCAAATTCCAGACACGTGTTCCAGTATATGTTTCCAAATTCCAGACACGTGTTCCAGTATATGTTTCCAAATTCCAGACACGTGTTCCAGTATATGTTTCCCTCCAACTTCTCGTTCCTTCGGTTTTAAAAATGTCACAATTCTTTCTCTACAGAATAAAAACCAGACTCAGTGTTTTCTTGCTTTGAGAAGTCTCAAGATTGCTAGCACACGCACGCACGCTCACACACAACTGTGGCCTGCACTTGCGCTGTGTGTTGCGTGCCCTGCCCCTAGTGACCTCTCGTGAGTAATGCTCGCCTTCAGGAAGGTAACGACTCTCTTTTTCACGCTCGCAAATCTAATTGCACTGCAGACTTTGCAAAAAGCCGCCCTAAACACAAGTCACTTGAGCATGTGGACAGATTGCCCGCAGCTCTGTCCCTCCTCTGTTGCAGGCAGTTCACAGAGCTAAGGCATTGCTGTGCGCGCGCCAAAGCGCTTCTCGTCAAAACCGTTTATTTCTTGTAATTTAATTTTGAATGTTGGACCTAAGATGTCTGTGCATTTTGTTTCAACATGTATTGGTCCAGTATATGCTTCGAGTGGCCAACGGCCACACCACGTTGGAAACACCGGTTCTCGTCCGATCACCGCAGTTAAGCAACGTTGGGCATGGAATTTTTTTTTTCCTGTACACTGCATGAACACTGACGAAGTATCGGAGGTATAGCTCCGCTCGTTCTTAATCTCTGCACAGAGATGGATGTGAGGGGTCAAATTTGCGCCCACACAGTTCCACACCCCCCGGGGCATGTTCTCACGGTGCCCATCCAATAGGAGGTCACACAGCCGGTCTGGACGTTTTGCAGAACAGAAAAATATTTGACTCTGCGGGGAATCGAACTGCAGTTTCTCGGTCGTGCAGGCCGCAGGCCGCAGGCCGTAACCTAGTCAGTAGTAGCCAGGAGTGACTGAGCTATCCCAGCTGCTGTGTTAAATAAATAAATTGTATTGTTGTCTGCTTAAATCAAATTGGATGAGTTAAGAGGGGCACAGCTTGCTCGGGAGTGATAATGAATTTCTGTAAAATATTAGAAAGGGAAAGGAGAAGGGACCAAGGCCTAGGGTGGAGGATAACATTGATGTGAGCATTAAAACAAAATTAGAAGCTCTGGAATGAACATTTTTGAAGGTTGTGTGAACATTAGTTTTAAAGTAGTTTGTGAATGTTTAGCTGAATTCACTCTCTTTCCGCAATATGTAGGTATTTTTTAAATCTCAGTGGTTCTGAGCTCGTGAAGAGCCCTGTGTCTCATGGTCACGTGGTCCTACTTCTGATTATTGCTTCTGTTTTTCAGAGTGGCTAAGATGGCGCTAGCCGAGACCTACGAGAACAGCGGCCATTTCGACATCATGTACACGCTGTTCGTATGGATCGCCTTTCTGCCCACCTGCACCACTCCTGGCCTCTTTGCTTCGTGGAGAATGAGTCGGTTGGTAAATGCGTGTCTTGTTTCAGTAACGCACTTGTCAATATGCAATATGTCAAGAAGAAAGACAATTAGCTGCACTGGTAACTGGAATAATGAACTGTTGGTGGCAAGACGACAGGCATTATAGACATTTGCTTCAGTTCATCGTGATATTAGGCTCACTCAGTTATTCTCGAGCTACTGACACGCGTACATGAGAAGTCGGGTGAACGGCCCGGCCAGTTTTTGGTCCTCCTCGACCAATCCAACGTTCAGGGGAAGTTTCGTGTACGAACATTTTGTCATTGCATGCAGGGTGAGGGGTTGCTGTATTTTTTTGCAAAACAGCTCTTTGTAATAACGGGCTGTGGCTTTTCTGCAGTCCTTGAATAAAGAACACTTCTGGCCTTTTCACATATGAAAGTGAAAATTGTACAGTTAGTGATTGCATTTTTCTCGACACCAATACATAATTTCATATACCAATATGTTTCTTTCTTTTTGGTGCATTTTTTTGGGGGGTACACTGAATGCGAGGCTACACAGAGACGTCACACAGATGTAGGCCTATCCCCCGGCTGTTCTTACCCCTCTCCATGCGGTGAATTTTGCCTATATTCCCCTCCAGTATCGTATCTGTTTACATGAGTATTGTAGTGATAACCACGAGACACGTGAAGGGCCACACTGACTATTGTGTACCAGAACGTCACGACCAACCCCCACAAACAGCCTCTCAGCAGTGAAGGGCCACACTGACTATTGTGTACCAGAACGTCACGACCAACCCCCACAAACAGCCTCTCAGCAGTGAAGGGCCACACTGACTATTGTGTACCAGAACGTCACGACCAACCCCCACAAACAGCCTCTCAGCAGTGAAGGGCCACACTGACTATTGTGTACCAGAACGTCACGACCAACCCCCACAAACAGCCTCTCAGCAGTGAAGGGCCACACTGACTATTGTGTACCAGAACGTCACGACCAACCCCCACAAACAGCCTCTCAGCAGTGAAGGGCCACACTGACTATTGTGTACCAGAACGTCACGACCAACCCCCACAAACAGCCTCTCAGCAGTGAAGGGCCACACTGACTATTGTGTACCAGAACGTCACGACCAACCCCCACAAACAGCCTCTCAGCAGTGAAGGGCCACACTGACTATTGTGTACCAGAACGTCACGACCAACCCCCAAAACAGCCTCTCAGCAGTGAAGGGCCACACTGACTATTGTGTACCAGAACGTCACGACCAACCCCCACAAACAGCCTCTCAGCAGTGAAACAGACGCACTGCCATTTATGGCGCCAGAGTATCATTGCCTTGCTCGGTGCAAGTCGCCACTGAACTATATTCTAAGCCAGCTGAATCCAGTCCACGTCCTTCCACTTTGTTTCCTTAAGCCAATTTACTGTGTTGCGGTATGTGACGCCGTGCATTTTGTTAAGTACTTAGCGGTACCAATATTTTGCGAAGAAACTGCTGCCTTCGTAAATTGCTAGTTCGGTTTTCTGCCCTGAAAATGGACGCAGGACGCTCCTGTCAACCTACGTAGCGTCGTAACCATAAAAGATTAATATTCACAGTCACCGGACAATCACCTACAATCACCCATACCTTACGACTCACCTAACGCTTCAGTAGAATCCTCGGCCTGCAGAGTTCCGCTGCTGTTTACCATTGACATTATCGTAGTCGTGTGAAAGCTGCGTGTCGCCTTCTGGAACATTCTTATGTCTGAGATTGCCTGCAATTGTGTCTGTGTGTGGCTGGACGGACGGACGGACAGACGAAAAAACACTAGAAAAATGGTGACAATTATAATCTGTTGTTTCAGGGTGGCCAAAGAGCGCCTCCGAGGTTACTTGCGGTTCAGTAACCGGAAAGTGCGTCGCGGTTGTGAGTTTCCCCTGGAGGGCCAACAGCAGCAACACTCTGCCCACCTGCACAATACTGCGTACGGCGAGCACGGAGGAGACGCGAACGGCATCTGCATTGCCGAAGCGAATCTCGAAGGCGAGCACCGCTACCAGCAAGACGTGACGCCGTCCTGATGCCACATGAAAAACGTACATTAACACTAGCCGTGCCGCTGCGTCAGGCTCAAGGCGCTGATCTGACCTTCGAGCGATGCTGACGTAGCACCTGTTCAGTCTTTGAACCAGTGTTGCACTGCAGAGGTCAGCACACTGCAGCGCGACAAGTGTTGCGTTTTGTGAGGTCCTAACTGCAGCCTTTCTGTAGCCGCTACAGTCGTTGGTGTAACGAACACAGCAGTCTGTGTATCAGCTCCATCCTTCCGTGTAACGACGTTGTCTCGAAGACAGGAACACTCAGTTGATCGTTACAGTGTTTCTTAGCTGATGGAATTCGTATTACGTTATTGTAACAACCTTCGAAAGAGACAGCTACGACACACGGACACTAAATACAGCATTTATTAGACTTTCGGTTTTTCTTAGTCACCATACGCAGCACAATCCCACTTCAGAAGTTTGTATTCAGTCACTTGGTCAAGCAACTACACGCCCTTTTGTGAACCAATTATACGTTACCACTGTGACGTAGTGGCAGCACTGTGGTCAGTGGCCATCTTACGTGTGGCGCTGTCTGCCATCTTGCCTTACCTTCCCGCACCGTAACCTACCCTTTCGTATTACCTGTAGCTACCTGTAGCTACTGAAGCTACCTGTTGCTACCTCAGGCAATCACTCTAAATGTTGTTTCAGACTAAATTATGGTTTGGCTGCAGTTCGCTAGTGTACCGCTGTGCTATGTAGAGTTGTGCGGTGTTCAGTTCAGTTTAATATCTCTGTCTTTCGTTGCTCGAGTTTCCCTCAACAGCACGCAAGTATTTAGTTTGTGCTTGTAAAGGGTGTGGAGCCTTCGTACATTTTGCAAAATGTTCTGACGGCGGTATGTAACATAGAGAACTGACGGGTTTGTGGACTTTGTGCATCGTCCGGATATCTGATATTTACTTTAGATTTCCGGACGATGCACAAAGTCCACAAACCCGTTAGTTCTCTATCTTCCTATATTTGTTTCTCGATATTGTGTTGATGTTGAGTGGGTAAGTGTCATTCTTGGATTTGTGTTATATATGTGTGTGTGTGTGTGTGTCGACAGACAAACTTTGAGTATTTTTCTTATTGTCACTTTAAATTTATGTCGTAATAACTTTACCGTTTGTTGTTTACTTCCTGTTCTCATCTGACGTCACTTGTTAGCGATTCTCCCCCCACCAACACTATCACGTGTTATATTGGACAAGTTGTGTGTTGCAAGTTGCATAGTTTTGACGTACAGGACGGTGGAGCCGTCTCACCATGTGTCCTGCTACGAGCCAGATGAGTCCACTCTATTCCCTTACAGTCAGTTTATTTGAGATTCTCTGTAACACCTTCCTCCCATCTCCGTCTAGGTCTCGCATATGATCTCTTAGTTGAAAATATTTTCCATTTAATATAATAGAACACGCAAGGGTTGGCGTCATGACGTTTGCTATGTGACACCGTGAAGATTGGTGTATATTGATAGAAATTTGTATAAACCTGGTGCCGCACTGCAAATGGAGGCAGTACATCCCATCGAAACGCTGGTAAGTGGCTACCAAGCGCAGGCCCGGGTTCGATCCCGGGTCAGTCCATGTGGGATTTGTGGCGGACAAAGTGGCAGTCGGACAGGGTTTTCCCCCAGTACTTCGGTTTTCCCCTGTCAATTTCATTCCACCGGTGCTACATTACTTGGAAAAATGAAAAAACTGATCATCTTCATCACAAGGTTACACAATAAGCCTTAAGGCTGCGGTGCGTCCGTAGCATCTGCTGCGGGGCCCTTCACCACAAAAACAAAGTGGTTACCAAACTTTACGGCGTCACGTCGCACGTGTCAGTAATATAAATCTAATGGACTGCTTACAGTGCAGTAGAACCGAAACATTTTTGCAGCAGATGTTGGTGTCATTGTGCTTTGTAATTACGTCACAGTCACGTTGCATCAACTGCAGCGGTTAGAGTTGCACAGTGCACGTCAAATGACGTCACGTGACCACCGGACGAACAAGATGCTCAAGTAATTAACACATGTTGACTTCAAATGTACTGATTGGAACTGCAATAAACTGTTCAAATGTGCGACAGGCAGGTTTCAATTTCAGTCACGTGATCCTATGAAGTTATATCCGTTCTTTACGAAGCAAAAAAGAACGCCTTTTTTGAAGGCTGCATTCGTCCGGCCTTCTGGCCTTGTGACGTAATATCAGTCGTCGGATTGTCATGAAACTGGCTATACGAGTTGTTTAGAGCAGTGGTATTCAACCTGGGGTACGCGTAGCCCCGGGGGTACGCGAAGACATCTTAGGGGGTACGTAAAATTTAACAAAAAAATAAATATTTCGTAATAAACACTAAATAATCAGGGCCAGATTTACGGTTAGCCACAAAGACCGGACGTAAGGACATGCGATTTGGGAGCGCCATTTTTTCTCTCTCTCTCCTTTATGCGATTCTCATCTGGGCGGCTAGTTTCATTTTATTCCACACAGTGCATATAATTTTGCTTTGCTAAAATACCTTTGTTCCTTTATTAATTTTTATACGATAGGCAATAATATATTTGTTATTTAATAGCTTGACTCTCCTTTTTCTCATTTAAAACTTATTATTTAATACATTATTTTGGATGTAATTTATTTAACTTATTTTAGATGTAGATTATAGACTGTGTATAACTTGAATTATGCACCAACAACTTTGGGGGTTCAAAGTTGAAGAGAAATTATATCTGGGGGTACGCGAACAAAAAAGGTTGAATACCACTGGTTTAGAGCAAGTCGTCGTGCAGCTGCGAATTCCGTCAAATTGGGCGCTGTCACTGTCAAAGTTTACTTACAAGCGAAAACAACTTCTGTGGCTCCGTGCATGAAACGCGTGACCCACACTTAACCCGTTCCGAAAAAATCGAGTTTTCATGCACGAAAAGCGCTACTCTGGAATGAATTACTGCACGGTGCTGCCACCTGTACTCGACTGTAGGCACTACCTAGTATTTTTCACGTTGTGTTCACCGTGCATCTTGACATCAATGTCACGTTGTGTTCACCGTGCATCTTGACATCAATGTCACGTTGTGTTCACCGTCCATCTTGACATCAATGTCACGTTGTGTTCACCGTGCATCTTGACATCAATGTCACGTTGTGTTCACCGTGCATCTTGACATCAATGTCACGTTGTGTTCACCGTGCATCTTGACATCAATGTCACGTTGTGTTCACCGTGCATCTTGACATCAATGTCACGTTGTGTTCACCGTGCATCTTGACATCAATGTCACGTTGTGTTCAACGTGCATCTTGACATCAATGTCACGTTTTGTTTACCGTGCATCTTGACATCAATGTCACGTTGTGTTCACCGTGCATCTTGACATTAATGTCACGTTGTGTTCACCGTGCATCTTGACATCAATGTCACGTTGTGTTCACCGTGCATCTTGACATCAATGTCACGTTGTGTTCACCGTGCATCTTGACATCAATGTCACGTTGTGTTCACCGTGCATCTTGACATCAATGTCACGTTTTGTTCACCGTGCATCTTGACATCAATGTCACGTTGTGTTCACCGTGCATCTTGACATCAATGTCACGTTGTGTTCACCGTGCATCTTGACGTTAATGTCACGTTGTGTTCACCGTGCATCTTGACATCAATGTCACGTTGTGTTCACCGTGCATCTTGACATCAATGTCACGTTGTGTTCAACGTGCATCTTGACATCAATGTCACGTTTTGTTCACCGTGCATCTTGACATCAATGTCACGTTGTGTTCACCGTGCATCTTGACATCAATGTCACGTTGTGTTCACCGTGCATCTTGACATCAATGTCACGTTGTGTTCAACGTGCATCTTGACATCAATGTCACGTTTTGTTCACCGTCCATCTTGACATCAATGTCACGTTGTGTTCACCGTGCATCTTGACATCAATGTCACGTTGTGTTCAACGTGCATCTTGACATCAATGTCACGTTTTGTTCACCGTGCATCTTGACATCAATGTCACGTTGTGTTCACCGTGCATCTTGACATCAATGTCACGTTGTGTTCACCGTGCATCTTGACATCAATGTCACGTTGTGTTCACCGTGCATCTTGACATCAATGTCACGTTGTGTTCACCGTGCATCTTGACATCAATGTCACGTTGTGTTCACCGTGCATCTTGACATCAATGTCACGTTGTGTTCACCGTGCATCTTGACATCAATGTCACGTTTTGTTCACCGTGCATCTTGACATCAATGTCACGTTGTGTTCACCGTGCATCTTGACATCAATGTCACGTTGTGTTCACCGTGCATCTTGACGTTAATGTCACGTTGTGTTCACCGTGCATCTTGACGTTAATGTCACGTTGTGTTCACCGTGCATCTTGACATTAATGTCACGTTGTGTTCACCGTGCATCTTGACGTTAATGTCACGTTGTGTTCACCGTGCATCTTGACATTAATTTTAAGTTTTTTAACCAACAAATGCGCTTTTATTTTCGTATTTTGTTCAATTCACCACTTCCTAGTGTGTTCCGTTTTGACAGCTGACAGACACTTCGTCAGCGAACGGCCACAGATGGCACTAACTCAGTTTTTTCAAATATGAGGGTTATGGGTTTCACGCACGGAGCATTTGTACCGTCATTTTCATATTTCCCGCCCGGCCTTTTTCTTAATTCGGTGCATATCTGCAAATAATGCCGTTGAGCATTTGTATGTTCCATACCAGCCAGTTCGTAGAAAGCTCTACGTCACTAACGCTTGTACCAGCAGCTCTGTCCGTATTTTTGCATGTCCCGTCCCATTTTGATATGTGTGGTACAGAGTGTATCAACAAACTGTACTGCTTATTTGTGAGTCTCGTAACAAAAGGTGCGGTGCAAACCACATTGTACTAAGAAAACAAGTGCGTGCTGCCCGTACTGTCCATCGTGTTGTTGTGTTTTGGTGTAATTCAGCGTAACAGATCTGTACATGATGCTGTTGAAGATTTGTGAGCTCCGTGAGGATCGGTGCAGGGGGGGGGGGGCTGTACTTTTGCTGTAGGTTTAATTGAGGTTACGTTCACGCTTGTACCGTGGAACCGTGTGACATTTATAAAGGAAAGAATGCTTTAGGAAGCCTGTGTGTGTCGTCACGGAGTGCACCGTGTGTTGTGCTGCATATTGTCACAGGATTGGCTGATCTGTATCTTCACATAGAAGTAAGGTGGCATTAGTTAGTGCAATTTGTGAAATTTATGTAGATGGCGTGCTCATAGATTTCTATTACCCTGTAAATAAAATTACTTCTCTGAGCAGTTTCCGGTTTATTCGACGTAAAGCGAGCTCTTTGTGTGATGTGAAACACACCGTACACAAGTATGTCAGCTGATAAATGGAAACCATGTCATTCAGTAGCATTAACTAACTAACTTACGTGAATTGGAATCCTTCGTCGGTGGCTTATAATTTGCTCTCAAATCGAATAAATTAAATATTTACGGACCCCGAAAGTTCATCACCGTGTTCACAACAGTCCGCAACTTCTCACTTCTGTCAGCCAAATTAATTCAGCGCATGCCACCCCATTCTTCTTGTCCCATTTGCCTATGTCTTGCTTGTCGTCTCTTTGCTTCTGGTGCCCCCAAACCCCTCAGAACTTGCCACGCACGCCGTATGTCTGTGCCGCCGTGATACGATAACACGCGTCACTTAGCAGCAGTGACGTCACAAACTAACACACTAATTAAAAGTCTCGGCTTAGGTCCAAATTCCTAAATTATTAAGTCTGTTTTGTGAACAGAAATCTGTCAAAATTGCTGTGCATGTTACAGGAGCAGTCACACTAAGGACATCCAAACAGGCAGGCAGGCCATCTGCCATGTCGTAAGTAACAAAGACATCAAACATTCGCCGGAATCCGCTCAACGAAGGGTCTCCTGGCATGGATGGGGATATTTGTAAAATCGGCGAAGGGAAACGTTGATTCGGGGATGTCAGTGTTCGTGCACGGTCACTCGACGGTTTCAACACCATACACGTTTTCGTGCACGGTCACTCGACGGCTTCAACACCATATACGTTTTCGTGCACGGTCACTCGACGGCTTCAACACCATACACGTTTTCGTGCACGGTCACTCGACGGCTTCAACACCATACACGTTTTCGTGCACGGTCACTCGACGGCTTCAACACCATATACGTTTTCGTGCACGGTCACTCGACGGCTTCAACACCATATACGTTTTCGTGCACGGTCACTCGACGGCTTCAACACCATATACGTTTTCGTGCACGGTCACTCGACGGCTTCAACATCATATACGTTTTCGTCCACCGCCATTGTTCAGTTTGCATCCCCGTCAACAGTGCCGATCCCAGTGGCCGCGCGGTCTAAGATGTGGGTCTGCGGCCGCTCGCTTACTGGGATTGTGGGTTCGAATCCCACCGGGGGCATGGATATATGTCTCTTGTGAGTGTTGTGTGTTGTCAGGTAGAGGTCTCTGCGTCGGGCTGATCACTCGTCCAGATGAGTCCTACCGAGTGTGGTGTGTGTGAGTGTGATCGTGAAGCCTCGACAATGAGGCTGCCGTGACCCACTATGGACTGTCACGCCATGTAATAAAATATCCCCTTCAATGATAACAATACCAAGGTGTCCAGATATGCGGTTGCCAAAACATACTTGGTCAGCTTGAATGACGTAACCTCTGTTGTCACCACTATCCACCAACATGTTTAGCCAAATAGTTTCGATTAACATGTTACTTTTTTTATTCAACCAATCACGTTCGATTACTCTTCCTAACTGATCCCTGCTCTTACCGTCTCCGCTCACAGTTTGTAGCTGTCATTGTTCTTATTCTGAGAGCGATATGCAGATACGTAAGAGGATCAGCTGGCCCTTCACTTGTTCATGCACTGCGTCGTCGGTGTTCGGACGTCACCACTTCATATCCCGGTCTGGACGCCAAAGAGGTCACTGCAATCGTAATATTTAAGTAAATGGATATTTTGTCAGCAGTAGTGTGAAGTTGACACCGAACGCCTGAGAGTATTCTCACTCACACTTATCGACGTACTTTTACCATCCTCACCCCGACATCAGTTGATTGATAATTAAGTTAACAGAACGTCGAAATATGAATTGCGTAGAATTATGAAGTGTTAATTTGCGTGTTACAGTGACCAACCAAAGAAGTCACGTTGCTAAGGAATTGGTAGAAGATTTAATTTTAAAATATGACGGAGGAGAAATTTCTAGGTTAGAATTTATTTCTAAACTTAGTTATAGATACAGAAAATGACATGCAATAGAAGTACGAACAAACTATGATAAAACGAGTAGTTAAGCGCGTGATGTAATTATGCTTAACTTAAGAATTTCATTAAAGGAAGGCAGAGTTCGTTGATCATTTTTAAAGTTACACTACTCGACCATATTATAATAAATTGTATTCAAAGTAATGTGAAATGAAAGATGCCTTCCATTATGTAAGAACGTTATAACAGATTACTTCTTAAACATAACAGCCGTCAGATGTCGCCCGTCAAGATTGATGCACTGATGCGCTCGGTTCAAAACACTTTCCATTACGCAAAGTAACATGGCCGATGGGATGACATTGATTTCATCAGGAATTCTCTGTTTGAGGTTATGTAAGTCTGCCGGACGTGCTTGAAACACTTTGCTTTACAAGTAGTCCCACGAAAAGAAATCACAAGCCGACAGATCGGCCGAACGGGCTGGCCAAGAAATGTCGCCATAGCGGGGGATTATGCGACGTTCGAACAGTTCTTAAGGCGTTCATTGACTGCCGAGCAGTAAGTGTTGTTGGTACATCTTGTTGGAACCAGAAGGTGGCAAGTTCCGTATCACGACGGCGTAACTCTGGAAGCAAGAACTCATTCACCGTAAGCACATACCGGTCAGATGTCACAGTAACCGCTTTGCCAGTTTCATTCTCGAAAAAATGTGGACCAATGACACCGAACGCTAATATCCCAGACCTCTGACTGTGAAGTGGCTTCACATGCAGTTCATTGGGATTAGCTGCACTGCTGTCCCGGGTGTTTATTTGGCACTAATAGGCAGGTTCAGTTTGGGATTAGCTGCACTGCTGTTGTGTTTATTGGCACAAACAGGCAGTTCATTGGGATTAGCTGCACTGCTGTTGTGTTTATTGGCACAAACAGGCAGTTCATTGGGATTAGCTGCACTGCTGTTGTGTTTATTGGCACAAACAGGCAGTTCATTGGGATTAGCTGCACTGCTGTTGTGTTTATTGGCACAAACAGGCAGTTCATTGGGATTAGCTGCACTGCTGTTGTGTTTATTGGCACAAACAGGCAGTTCAATAGTCATGCTTCATCAGACATTACCACCTGAAGAATAAACATCATGAATGTTCGCTCACATACGGTAATCAAAGTGCTCACAATAATGCACTTCTTCAAGCAAAACCTCGCGGTCTGACAGTTCTCGCACAGTGTGTAGTTGGTAAGGGCGACAAAGTGAACCACAACGAAGTATCCGTCAGAGCGATCTGCTCGATATGTCGAGGGCAGCTGAATGTCACGTGCTGATCGTTTGGGGCTACGACCGACAGCGGCTCGTGCTCTTACAGTGTGTTCGGTGTCCGCACAGTTCTGACTCTGCCTTCAGGTAATTTATTTGTTGCAGAAGCCGTGGTTCGACACTTTAGTGCGCAGTTCTTGATGGTGCTGTGATCAGGAGCCGTCCGTGTCTGTCAATGTTAAAACGTCGTCTGAATATTTGTTGCGTTGGTATCATTGTTTTTGAAGAACGTCTCTACGGCGAACGCGCGGTGTACAGCCGATCACTGATCGATGTTTACTAAATGGCGTTCCTTGCTGAACTGTATAACACAATTAGTTCAGTCTCCTCTCCGGGGCCACCATATTACTACGTAAATCAAAATTAGGAATGGATTCTGCCCCACTCTGTGTTGTAGTGCTTGTTGTTATTTTACTTACTTATTTATAGAATTTAATTAAACTAAGGCTACATTGCTGCTAAAAATGTGTTACATTATTTTAGTACATTGTTTCAGTAAAAGATTTCTCATTAAATTAGGTCAACTTTATTTCAAACAATCTTCTGCCACCCGACACAAATGTCTTCCGCAGCTGCCTTATGCTCATTTATGAGTTATGAACCGTGCACGAACAACGATATGACCTTCTTTCTCGCGAAGAGTAGGGGATTAACCGTGGACGAAAACTGACATGCCCGTTAATTCGACCCCATGTAGCCATTAAGGCCTATTGTGGGATGGAGGCCTACCTCCACACATTCTTAATCGGCACCAGGTGGACTTTGGTGGTGAGATTAACAACCTGTCCGCTTTGACCCCTACAGAAGGGTTTCGGGTAACTGTTTAGCAGGAGATACTGTAGGCCCCAGAGGCGGTCTTGAGATTTTGGAGCAGGCAGAGTTATTACGTACTCGTGCCTTAAATAGAGCCACGAATCCTCGGCCGTCCAACCCGCAGCCTGGTCACTATACTGACTGAGCTACATTAGTTTACGTGCTGTGTGAATGTGGACTTCATTCATCGCGTGCAGCATAACAAATAAGCGAGGGCTGTTGTGAACACGGCAATGAACATGTCGAGTTCATAAAAGGCGGAAATGCTTCTTAATAAGCTGAGCTACCCTGAGATTCCCCAAGAAGAACTCCGTTTCATGGAGTTACTTATTGCTGTTTTGGACATTGATAGCCGTGAATGGCGACACTGTTTGTATCCTCTAGTAAGCGCTAAATGCACAGTGTGACAGTCAAGTGAGTACACTGACACTGTGTGTGGACCTGCTGTGCACTGCGTTGTATTGATACCATCACAGGGGGGAAAAGTGGTGTTAGAAGTAGCTAACTGAAAGTGGAGGTGCTGTTGTTGTGTTGTGTTGTGTTGTGTTGTGTTGTGTTGTGTGTGTTACTGTATGAAGTTGTTATGCACAAATTAAATGCATATGTTGTTGACTTGTATGTATAAGTACATTATGTTTATTAACTCTTTAAGCGGTAAGTGATAATACAGTCATGTTAATGTCATGTTACTGGTTACTGTCTTATGCTGTATATAGTTAAGTGTAACAATTTGGGTCAGGTTGATAGCTGTGTATTGTTGTCAAATACTCTTGAACCGCAAAGTATGTTTTATTTAAAGTAAATTAATACACTACCAAAGTAATGTCACTCGCAATCAACAAGCAACATATTTTACAAACGAAATATGACATACAATCCCACTATTCAGTAGGTGTTTAAATTTCAAGGTAACACTTTGCTTTGTCAGTCAAAAGTAAACTGTGTAATATTCCTCAGTTAAATTTAATCTGAAAGAAATTTGTCAATTAAATGCTTTCTGATTGAAATATGAAGGAGTTGTGAGAAATTACCAAATTAGACTGGAAGAGTCTTTGAGAAACAAGGAGATTGCGTTGGGTGCCTTCCTGGACATTGAGGGGGCATTTGACAACACCTCCTTTAATGCAATTACTACAGCTGCCAGAGAGCTGGACTTGAGGAAACGTGTTGTAGGTGGATCAGGTCTATGCTTGAAGGCAGACTAGTACATATTTCCCTCATGGGCAGTAATTTAACTGCCCAAGTTGTAGGGGGGTGTCCACAGGGGGGAGTCTTGTCTCCTCTTCTGTGGAATCTAGTTGTTGATAGGCTTTTGGTTATAACCAATGACCTAGACTTCAGTACCTTTGGCTATGCTGACGATATTGTCATCATAGTACAGGGTACATTTGAACACACTGTCAGGGAGCTTATGCAAAGTTCCCTGGATGTAGTGGTTAACTGGGTTGTCGAAGAGGGTCTAAATATTAGCCCTCACAAAACAACCATAGTTTCCTTTACCAATAGAAGGAAAGTGAGGGATTTGAGGCCCATCACACTTCTAGGTAAGGAACTTACAACGCTGGGGGAGGTTAAGTATTTGGGAGTGATTCTAGACTCCAAACTTACTGGAACCAACATTTGCAGAAAATAATCAGGAAAGTGGTGACCACCTTTGTGGTGGTCAGATGAATGTATGGCAAGAGATGGGGACTTAGACCTAGTATGTTGCATTGGCTTTATACTAGGGTAATCAGACCTTTTATTTTCCATGCTGCCTTGGTTTGTTGGCCTAATGTTAAGCAAAAAAGCACTAGAAATCAATTAGGCAGGATTCAAAGAATGGCCTGTCTTGCTATCACTGGGGCTATGAAACCAACCCCTACTGCAGCAATGGAAGTGCTTCTGAATCTGCCTCCGCTAGATATACTGATTATGGCGGAGGCGAGGATGGCACTCTATAGACTGCATATGCTTGAGCAACCAAGTGTTCCAAGAACAGTGACAGGGTTGCTGGACATCTGGAGGAATGTGGGTGACCCTTTACTAGATATGCGGTTGGACTACAGTATACCAGTTTACATACATACATACATACATACACATATACAATCACCAATCCAAACATCCACGTAAGTGGGATTGGATATGGAATTCGTCAAGAACAGAGTAGATTGCAATATGCAGTCAAGTCAAAACACTGAGATACAGATGAAATACAAAGTCACATAGAATTCATACTCACTCACTAAGACAAGGTAAATATTTGGATTACAATAAATAATAAGTCAACTTTTGAAAATTAAATAGAATAAAGGACATACACAGAATACACATATGTGTTGCTAATAATAATGAACTATAAAAGGAGTGCAACAGCAGTTGAAAAATTATTTGTTGCTGGTTAACTATTACAATCTTTAGAAAGAAATTCATCAATCGAATAAAAAGCATTCTTAACAAGATAATTCCTTAACATAGTCTTAAAAATATGTATATTGTTATGAAGTTTTGAAATATTTTGTGGAAGGTGATTAAGTATTTTAACAGATGAATAATATACACCTCTCTGTATTGTGGAAGATCTCACAGAAGGTACTTGCAGTTTATCTTGTTGCCTAGTATTCCTGCATGAACTGAGGTGTTGGTTTGATAGTTTTTAGGATTCTTAGCTACAAATAACATCAAAACATAGATATACAAACAAGTAACTGTAAGTAAATCCAGTTTTTTGAAACCTTCTCTACAAGAACTCCTTGGACCCAACCTCAGCATAATCCTAATTGCTCTCTTTTGAATTATGAAAACATTTCTCATTGATGTAGATGAACCCCAGAAAATTATACCATAATTAATTTGTGATTGGAAATGTGCAAAATAAGCCATTCATAGTGTTTTTACATTTACAATAGATGATAATTTTCTCAAGAGAAAACAAATAGAACTCAGTTTTTTAATTAAATTCTCTAGATGCAAATTCCATGTAAGATGACAATCTAGATACACACCTAAAAATTTAATATTTTCAGCAACAGTAATAGCTTGATTATTGCATGAAACATGTAACGGATAAGTAGAAGGTTTAGATGAAGTAAATTTGATCAATTGCATCTGATTTAAATTAAGTACCAACTGATTGTTTAGAAACCATTCAGAAATGCAACAAAATGCCTTATTTAATTTAGTATTTAGTTCAGTCTGATCATTGGAAGAAACAAGAATATTAGTGTCATCAGCAAAAAGAATGGTGTGAGAAACTTTACCTGTGATGCTTGGAAAATCATTAATATAAACATTCAACAGTAAAGGACCCAACACACATCCCTGAGGAACACCATGTCTAACAGTTTGCCAGTCCGATAAATTATTAAGTGAGCTGTCAAGTTGCAACTGCACTCTTTGTTTTCTGTTATACAAATAAGATTTAAGCCAATTTAAAATAGAGCCATTTACTCCATAAAATTCCAACTTTGAGATCAATAATTCATGACTAACACAATCAAAGGCCTTTGTCAAATCACAAAATAACCCCGTTACATATTCTTTGTTATTCCTAGCTTTAAGAATCAAATCAGTAAGTTTAAATATTGCAGTTTCAGTAGGTACATTATCCCTAAAGCCATATTGCTCAGAGACTAAAATATTGTTACTTACTACATGATGTTTTAACCTCTGGAAAATGAGCAATTCAAATATTTTAGAAAAACCAGTTAATAATGATACGGGTCTATATTCTGATATTTGTGATTTTTCACCTTTCTTAAAACAGGGTACAATGATAGCATACTTTAGGCACTCCGGGCAGATACCACACGACAATGATTTGTTATAGATGTAAGTGAGAGGTTTAGAAATATGGCTACCACATAATTTTAATATTTTATTACATAAACCATCATAACCACATTAATTCTTATTTTTTAATTAAGTAATTGTGCATATTACTTCTGCCTCAGTCTTCACATCCAGAGTGGAACTGTCTCCAAGCAGTGAAAGTCACTGAGATAGCAGTGCGGGAAGTGCTGCATGGTTGTTATTATCAGAATACATCACTTGATTATTAGCTTTGCTTTGTGATTAGCAACCCCTCCCCCCATCAGTTTTACGGTTTTTTAATTTGAAATGTATGTCAAGCCATTAATAAAAGCTAAAGGTAAAATTGCCTGTAGCCACACCATGAAGGCACACAGGGGGATAGTTGTGTCGCTCTGCTTATTCTTAAACCTCAGCACAAGATGCAGGTGAGTGGTCAATATTACACCCTGCCTGCTTTACCCCATGGGAACAAACCCCATTACCCACTGAATAGGAGGCTGGGTGGGCCCCATAGCCAGTGTGGACAGTTTGGAGAAGACAAAGATAATGGGAATTAAAAGTTGCAGTCAAAATCTATAAAGAAAAGAATATTACTGTTTTCTGGGATGTGACCCTGTGATATATGGAGATGTACCAGTATTGCAGAGGGACATGTGCCTTCCGCTTCAGGGTCTTCTTCCCTGAAAATGTAAGCAGCAGCTTTGATATGAAGGTACTTATGTAGCAAACTATTGTCGTCACACCAGAAGGCCACAATCTTGATACTTGGCTATGAGAAATTCAAATCTTGGATAAAGCAATAGATTTTACATATATAGTACACTGTATGGCTGCACATATGCAGTATACTGTATAATGTCCATATGTATATGGCATACTGTATGTCACTTAAGGTGCATAAGCAAAGCTTTGTAGCACAATATTCAGTATGGAAAGAATGTTAATATTACTTTTACAGGTTTCAGTAAATAGCATGTAAATCAATAAGAACTGACAGTTTGTAATTTTCTGTTTATAAGAATTGCTTTCTTACATTCTGCAGTACATATGTGACTAACAATGGATTGAGCCATCCACATGTCAAGATTAGGGCTCAGGATCCTTCTTCTACACACTTGCTATGAGTTGGGGCTGAAATGAAAATGCACGTTTCACAAATTTCAGAAACATGATACATATGTATTAAGTGTCTCAAGGAAAATAATACAGTGTTATCAAAAAATTGGTACCTCTGTATCATCAATTATGTGCTCTCTCTCTCTTTATGTGTTAGTGCATGGCCATCTTTATTATCAATATGCTGTCTTCAAACTTCGAACTCAGAATAAGTATGCCCTCCAAACAATATTATCATTAGTTACGTCCGCCTTATTTGTTCTTGTATAACCTGTAGTCCACAATACGTACACAGACACAGAGGCATGAGTAACGGCACTTCGTTAATCAATCAGGCACCATCCATACTGTCTCTCCAACTGAATATACAGTTATTCTTGCAGCCTGTTTTACAGTGATCCTGTAGTCACTGCTGCCCATCCACCAAGTGTTCACGCTTCCACTGAATGCGTAGTCACTCACTACATACAGTACACCAGCCAGCCTGCAAGCACTTCCGAACATCTATGTTCTACCACTTCATGCACAGCAGGGCTCAATGTCCCTTGCATATAGCAAACTTTTCATTGATTTAACAGTTTACAGCGGCAAGACTGTTTTGTTATCATGCACACAACTGTGCAACACATCCTTTGTTCATCTCCAGCTTGTATTGCACCCTGACACCTTCTGTTGCCAAACACACACTTCAACTTCTTTCTCCGAACACACCCTACACACGACTGACTCGCCACCAAGGCTTTGTTCCATCTCCCTCCATTGTTTGTCATCTAGCAAGCCCTTCAAACTACATTCTAGCTTTGTCATGGATCCCTACATGGTGGGTGGTTCCCCCATCACAAGCTTTCTCTTTCTGTCACCAGAGAGCAGTATGATCTACTGAGGCAGGTATGGTTCAAGGCTTAAAAGCATTTCGAATACAAAGTCAGTCTGGTTCCTGAAACAGTGTCCCTTTTTCTTTCTGCACTTCACTAGTTTACTGCTTTCAGTGCTATTTGTCCCAGCCATCACCATTCTGATTCACTTCTTGGTTTGAAGTTGGCAGAGTGGTTGGAGGTGTATGTAGGCAAGGTCCTCTTGGTCACATCACAGTGCGAACATGTTCAGAGCTTGTCACAGCCCTGTAACAGTGTCATATCAAATTATTATTTGTGATTTATTTAATTATACATTCAGTATTACACCAATTTTTAGAGATCTGTCAGATTATGAAGTTCTGACAGATAGCTACATGGCTAAACCCACAACCTGAATCAGAGCTGTCAGGATTATTATATGGGCCACAGTGCCACAGGCAGTGTCAGTGCACAGCAACAGACCGTACTTTGTAATATCTGCTGCTGTTGCAACTTTCACACAGTACACTGCACTTAATGCAAACGCTATGGTTTGAGACCAGTTACTTCATTCCAAGATCAAAATGTGTTTCATTATATTCATATTCCATGCATTAAGCATGTTATTCATAAAATTCTAACTATATGCACTTACAGTTAACATAGATTTTATTATTTCATGATATACACTCTCGTACATCTTTCGGCTTAAATAAGTCATCTTCAGGGAGAATCAAATACAAAGGGAAAAAGTATGTAAACGTAAGTATACATCATCATCAAACACTACAACATACATGTATAGGATATTACAGCAAGCTATTAGTATTGTAAGTTATTTTTAATGTTTGTAAATAATGTTTGTATACTTATCATTAAAAAGTTTTAGATTAAAAGGATCACATATCATTGATGTCTATATGAATAACTTTAATTACAGGTCATTGGTGTGTGCGCAAACACAGATGAACTGTAATGAAATGAAAATGAATGCTCCTGATTGTGTACAAATTATGTTCCTTCAGATGTTACATAAAGAAGGTCCACAATGCATGCACCACAGTGTTTGATGTGTACAAAATAACTTGCAGCCAGATGTTGATGAGACAGGAACTATGCAATAATGAAATGTGCTTAATAATGGACACATAAAAAAGAGCACCCCATGTTCACACTCTATTACCAGAAATGTCTTTGGTACAGGATACTCCTCCTCTCCCACATGTGTCCTTAGATTTTTATACCCATCGCTTGATTTTCATTATGAGAAGGTGTGTGGCATGTCGTGGTGCATGATCCAGGTTCAGCTTGCAGTAAATCCAATCAGTTCTGTACAACCAGCTTACCATTACCACTGTGACTCTGCTGTCTCACTGTCTCAAACACAACACACTGTTTGAATGTTGCGGTACTCACAACAGTGTTGCTGAATGTTGAAATCTTCTGGGCTGTTTTGCTGGGTCCATCTTCAGGGTAGTCCATGAAGTGTTAGCTACTCTTGGTAGTGTTCTAGGACTATGCTGAGGGTGGAGGTAGCAGCATTTGCCAAATGTTTGTGTATATGCACCAATCTACATGATGTCAGATCCAGAAGACTGGAATCTTCAGGCTTATAGCAGTTCCATTTTGAACAACATTTATGGCATCCAGTCTCGCACCTTGCAGATAACAGTCTATTCACTTTGTTAAATGAATGGCGTTCAGCATTACTGAATGTCATTTTGTGAGATACGGTGATCCTACGGTAATGGTAAAACTGTATTCAGACCATGAATATGTTGCCATTATCAATGGGATCAGAGCCTGGGATAAAGTACGGCGTATGGACACTGAGACAGAACACACGCAATTCTAGTATGTTGGAACCTGGAACTTCAAAATAGCAACTAAGAGGAAGAGGGCAACAATCCACACAATACAATAGGATGTGTGCCAGGGGAAACAGCGAGTGCTTGGCGGTTATGAAGAGCAAAATGGGAGTTAGCACATACAACTTACAATGGCAACGAATCATCATGCTCCAAAACCAGCCATATATTCATATGTCTTCAAATGTTTTACTGTATTCATCCTAACCACACACTATGAAGTGAGGACAGGCAATGTTATAAGAGGTTCCATACCCAGGCTACTGGAGAGGTGGACAGTGACATAGCACTACTTGCAGAACTTGTCATGGATACATATGTATTGCCTACACAACACACTGGCACTCTCACAGGTCATAAATAAGCACAAATTATCTACCTACATACATACACACATACAATCCATGGATCCAAAGTCTGTTACAAAGACAGTAGGATGTGGAACAAGTCATAAATACACAAACATGCAAAATTTTGCAGTGTGAAATACTATAAACATTTTACAAAATAGTATTATAGATCATCTCTGCACATAAGAAATTCATCTACAGTGTAAAATGTAAAAGCAGTGTGTATTTAAGTATTTTCTTAAGGCTAATTTAAACTTTCCCTTCTAATTCTTAAGGATTCTCAGACTACGTGGTAAGGTGTTGAAAATTTTGATGCCAGCATAAAATGTACTTTTTTGAAGACAAGATAGGTTGGCATTTGGTCTATGAAGATGGTGCTTATTCATTGTATTAATATTGTGTATAGATGAATTTGTTTGAAAATGTTCTTCATTACTGACAATGAAGTTCATTAATTAAAATATATATTGGCATGGAAGAGGTAAAATCTCTAATTGTTTAAATGGATTTCTACATGAAGTTCTGGGTTGTGTACCGGCCATAATTATTACAATTTTGTTTTGTAAAGTGGAAATCTTCCTACCATTGGAAGAGGTACCCCAGAAAATTATTCCATATTTTATAATGGAATGAAACTATGCACTGTAAATTGATTTGAGAGTGTCAATGTTACTGGTGTGGACCATCGACTTGACAGCATAACATGCTCCAGTTTACTTAGGAATCATTTGCTCAATATGGTTCTTCCAAATTAAGTGGTTATCAATTTGTAAGCCAAGAAGTTTTGTATTTACTGTATCTTCTATATGCTTTTTGTATAACCAATATGTAGTGTAGAATGTGATATATTGTTATAAATTTCATTATATTTGTTTTACCTAGATTTAGGACACGTATTAGCAGCGAACTATTTAATCATAAGAGAGAGAATTAATATATATTGATAGACCGACAAATGTACAACTTAATCACATTAATTGAGTATTTTCACTGTCCTACATGTTTCGAACCCCTATTTTGGGTACATCTTCATGGACTCATTATCTCAAATCACACACTATTTACACCAACTGACACAATTGTTTACATGAATTCTTTACAATTGTGCATATACACTGTTTAAAACAAATAAAAGGTAAAAATTGTGGTTGTTGGTTGTTTCGAGTCTTACATTGGTTAAAATGTTAAAAGTTGTATAAAAGTTGAATAGTCTGTGCTGTTTTAATATCCTGCTGTATCGGAGTTGGTTGCTTGTTGGGTGACCACCCAACAAGCAACCTATTCAACTTTTATACAACTTTTAACATTTTAACCAATGTAAGACTCGAAATAACCAACAACCACAATTTTTACCTTTTATTTGTTTTAAACAGTGTATATGCACAATTGTAAAGAATTCATGTAAACAATTGTGTCAGTTGGTGTAAATAGTGTGTGATTTGAGATAATGAGTCCCTGAAGATGTACCCAAAATAGGGGTTCGAAACATGTAGGACAGTGAAAATACACAATGTGATTAAGTTGTACATTTGACGGTCTATCAATATAGAAATCATCAGTATATATATATATATATATATATATTATATATAATATATATATCAATATGTACGAAATGAATAATATTAAGAGAGAATTAAATTTTACATTTAACAGAAATCTTCGAAATTTGTGCTTGAAATTACGACACTAGTGTCAACAGCAAATGACATTGTTAGCATGTAGAATTTATTCTCAGGGGAAGGTCATTTGTGTAATGAACAACAGAGGCCCTGGAATTGAACCTTTGGAACCTCCATGTTTCAATGTACCACAGTCAGAAAAAAAAAATCGGAGTTGTATTAGGTGATTTTCCAGCACTTGTCCATCGGGTGTCGACCACATATGTGCGCACACATTTCCCCAGCCGCTGTAACCGTACTCTATGCATAACATATCACAGCCGTGGATGACAGTTACAATCACGGATATCAGCACAGATTAATAGTAGAAGTCTCCGTGTCGCGGAAGGTGTTTACATACTAGGTAATCTGTGGCGTTAGAGATGTTTCGTGAGGCTTCTTTTGGATGAGGAGAGTTTGTGTGAAGTGTTACACTGTTCGAAGATTTTCGTTGTTATACAATTGTAATGGCTGCTAAACAGATTGTGGTTGATGATGAAGCTAAGGACGAGCTCGATGAAGTGACTGATATAAAAATTGAGAGTGAGGACGATGATGATGGAAACGGGATGTTGCCTGACCATTGTTCAGAAACGTTGGATAGAGATACAGATGAGGAAATAGAATTATTTTTGAAGCAGGATTTAAAATCAGAACAGAACGTTTCTGTGGATAAGGTAACACCGAAGCGAAGTACCAAAGAACAAAGTCTCAATACTACAGAAACTGGTCATAGGAACATGGCCGGGCTCGTTGCTGGTTGTAGGGAGGCGAAAGATCGAGTCGATGATTCGTCGGAGATAAAACACCGCGTACAAATTGAAAAGAAAGTGCCTGAGAAACGGAATGATCAAACTGAAATACCTTCCAAGAAACGAGTGCGCGACGGTGATGTGGAAGATGAGAAGGAAATTGATTATGGTTTGGGAATCGTTGTTGAAAGTGGTACAAATTCTTTGGAAAGCATGGAACATTCCGATAATGTATCAGGAAGTAAAATTGGCAAAAAAACTGATCGGAATGTATTTGATGTAAAAGCGAAAGACGTTGATGCTGAAGCTGAATCTATGGAGAAAACCTCTGTAAGAACATATCTAATAAGTCGAGATTTGAGTCCTTTGTGGGATAGTTACATACTAGCAGTAAAGGGGATTCCTCCAAAGGAATCTGGGGTAAGTAAAGTAAAAACTCCTATGGTACGTATTTCTACTGGTAGCAAGTTTGCGATCATTGGGCTTGGTTGTTGTGGACAAACTTCGGGGTGTTCATTGAAAGAAGGCCAGATTTTATACCTTTTCTTTTTGTGCTCATAAGTTGTGACTTCTTTGGTATAGGCAGATGCCATAAGTGAGTGAGATCTAAGTGATTTGCATACTCTAAATTTGGTACAATACAGGTTGGATCTGTTTTGTACTGAGGTTAGATTTTGAGATCCACAGTTAGGAGTTAGTACTTATTTTTTGTGTGTGAGGTACTGGAACTTCATTGCATGTAAAACACATCCAGTCCTGGCTTTAGTTTGTCATGACTTTTTAAGTTTTATGCAATTCCCAGTAGATAAGTAGTAGGCTGTTGGAAGCCTATTTTGATTCAGGTTTGATATCTGTGAGACTGTAATGAAATAGGAAATAACATTTGGAATTATTCACTGTTTGGACCTTGTTCATTGTCCCACATATAATAAATATTTAAACATAGGGTGGTGGACAAAATCCAAATGGTGAATGATTTGAAATGTGATATGTCATTTTCAGAAGTCTGTAGAATTGCATTAGAAAATGACATGTTGTGACCACAAACTTAGCATACTTAATGCCATTGAATGGTGGTCTGAGTATATTATGTAATTAATATTTCGATTAGATCTTTGAGGGGCATTGTTAGTGTTTTCTTTTTCTGTCCGTTCAGTTTACATTTTTTATTTGTATATTTATTAACTTTTGTGTAATGATACTGTCAGCAGCTTAGTTGACACTGGTCCATAATACAGCAGACAGTTATCCTGGGTACTCTTATGTAACTTTATTATGAACATGTTTTCATTGATGTATTGGAATATTGTTATTAGAAATCAAAAGCAATACACAGTCGAATTCAGTTATAACATCATTGAAGGGAGCAAATAAATTGTGTTGTTATAAACAAGTGTCGCTGTAAGCAAGGTGAATGGTAAAAGTGAAGGAAAAATATTTCAAGACGAAATACAGGCCTGCAGACATATTAGTGAATGTTGATGCTATGATCTATTTAAGATTTAAATTGTAGTTAAAGTTTAGAAATAATAAAAATTACTCTTCTATAATTGTAAATTTCCATACAGTTTTACACTAAAAATGCATTAACTTCCAATTAAAAAATTGGGAAGAACAAACATTATCATGAGAAAAGGACCGCTTACTGGTACATTGTCGCTTCTCTGTTGCTTAAACCACTTAAGCAGCACCTCATTGATGTCACGTCATTCAGGCTTTTGAAATTTCTTTATTCTCGATCGGTTCTGTTCAAATGCACTAATCATTTTGGTTCGGTTTTTCCAAATTGTTTGGATTTTGCATGTCTCATTTCTTTTGTCTTATTAGCTTAAAGGCCTTGGTGTGCTTCCTCTTATATGCTTCTGCATTTGATCCTTTATTGCATTGTATTACTTTCTGTCTAGCTTTATTCTTTTCATGTATTGCTAGTCTGCATTTTTCATCAAACCACTCTTCTTGAAGTTTTGGAACATTCCTAAACGTATTTGAGCTTTGTGGCTTATTATTTCCTCTGTAGTTTTCCACTCCTGTGTTATTTCATTTATATTTGCTAAATTACTTTCGAGTTTTTCATCCAAAGCAGAGAGAAATTCTGCTTTAATATTTTCATGTTTTAATTTATCTACATCATAATCACTACTTCTACAAATGTTCGTGTACTAGGTACCTGCTACCTTTTGCATTGTTTTTATTATAACCAGACAATGGTCCGAGTCAATATTGGCTCTCTGTAGCTCCTTATGTTACTTATGGTGGAAATGTGTCTGCTGTCAATGAGCACGCGGTCTATTTGGTTTTTTATGTCGCTGTCTGGCGACTTTCAGGTTACTTTATGGATCCTTTTGTGTGGAAATTGTGTACTGTGTACAACCAGATTTTTAGTTACTGCCAAGTCTGTGACTCTCATTCCATTCTCATTTGATCTATCATGTACGCTATGTTTCCCTATAGTTGGGGCATATATTTCTTCTTTTGCAGTTTTTGCATTGAAGTCGCCCAAAATGATTTTCATATCATAGCTGGGGATCTTATCTATTGCATTTTCTAATTTGTGATATAAATCTTCTTTTTCTAATTTATCTTTATCTTCTTTTGGGCCATGTACATTTGCTACCATAAGAAATTAATTTATCAGTTTAAAGTCTGTTGCATCTTGTGTTCTTTTGTTTACTATAAAAGCCCCACCACAAATCCCTTGCTTGCTTTTGGTGTGCTACAACGCTGCATCTCTTTGACATAAAATTTCTTCAGAGGGCCATCTTGTTTCTTGAATAGCCAAAATATCAGTTTTGTATTTTATTATTACTTCTTTTATTTCTTGTAGTGCACCAGGCCTATATAGTGTTCTGGCATTCTGTGTTCTAATGCTGATATTTTGACTCCGTTTCTGTTGTCCGTCCTTTCATTCGAGGCTCACAGCTGGGTTTCAAAATCTACACTGTTTTACAAGGCAAGGTCATAGGCCTTGCACTCAACCCTCATCCTTTTCCTCAGCTAGGAATGAACATGTCACCAGAGTCACAGATGCCTGTCACAGAAAGTCAAATTGTGGTGCCCAGGATACACGGACTCAAACTACAGACCTATAAAACAAAAAGAATTTGTAGTCCATATTAGTTAGAATCCAAGGTTTGAATTTAATGACAAAACAATAGAAATTTAATTCATGGAAGTTAGGGTTCCAATTGTCAGTTTAGTGAAATCCACAGAGGTTGTGTTGAGTCTAGTGATGAAGTTCACATTATCCAGTTTTATGTTATTCACAGAAAGTGAACTTGAAGAAAAATAAATGTTTCATTTTAGTGACAAACTTAAAAATATAAATGCAGGATTTAGTCACAAAACCTAAGCTTCCTGGGCACCTTCCTCACCCAGGTTGATACCCATCATGTAGTGGGTAATTTGAATGTTGGCAGCTCTGGCATGTGGTTGCCAAAGCTTATGATGTGGACTGCAAGCCATACAGTAAAGTGTGTGTGTTGTGATAGTGTTAAGGAGTTGAATTGTTAGTGTTGCTTCTCTTACATACATCAGAGTTAACACTGAGTTGGAGGGGATGGGAAAGGAGGTGGTCATGGCCAAATTTCACATGTTGGTCCATCATTTACCTGGAATGACTGAAGAAAATGACCATAACTTCAGGGTGTCCAGTTTGGGCCAGATTTGAATTGGAGGCCTCCTTAATTTGTACAGGAGTGCCACCCAATCAACCTGCATTTTTAGTACACTCTCTGCAACAAAAAGGGCCTAAAATTTTCTAAGTTCCAAGCCTGAAGTGATGTAAGCTCACAGCTCCCATCCTAATTCCAGTCATTCGTCACTTCCCTGTATTTTTCTGCGTTTGTCTGTGGTCACGCTTGTGCACTGATGCTCTAAACCAGAATGCCAAAAAGCAAGAGATCACAGAGCAGTAACAAATATCTGCCTTACTGACACTTCCACACTTACCATTGTAGCAAAACTTTTGAAAGCGTAGTTAAGTACTGTAGTAAGTGCACAGTTTAAATTAGTATTTGTGTGAACAAAATGTGCACAAAGAACCTAACACTAATACCAAGACTCAAATTAGCATTTTTGATGTTCAAGGAATACTGTTTTCTTGCCTTTTCCACATGGCTGTGAGTGCATATGAATGTTGAAGTCTTTATCTATGGTTTGCCTTGGAAGCTAGTTACATGTTTGTAAAATTAATGAACTTCAATTTATGTTTATCTTAAATTAGGCAGCTGTATTGGTGTCTGGTTAATAGATGCCTGGTGTGATGAATGATAAGTAGAGAAGAGCCACACACTGACATATACAAGGAACTTACAAATGATGGGAATTATGGCAGCTGCTGTACGCATACAAGGACTTTGAACATTTTAGGCACTTTATTTTTGTTACACAGAGTGTGCTTAGCCATTGTCTCATACAAACGTTATGATTACAGATGCTGAAGCAGGTTTTGAACGATGTGCTGGGTAATAATCGTCACAGAGTCAGACCTCGCCAGAAGGGTGATACAATTGTTTATGTACATTTCATAACCTTCGAGGATATGAGAATTGCAAAAGAAACTCTGGCCACACAGGGCGCTGCAAACTACAAGCTGACTTTGACGGTATGTTGGTATTGTGGCAGTGTGGCTGGTTTGAAAACTTGAGTCACGTAAAGAGAAGCCTAGCTTCAAAGTAGAAAGTTGTTACTGACCTTACAGTACTGGATGTTTTAAAGTTGTTTTGCTGAGATTATGCTCATGTTCCATGGAAACACCGCTTTATTTACAACCATCCACCAACAGAAAATGACAGTGAGGAGCTACATAAATTGTACAAATTGCTGTCCACCCTGTTGATTGTTGCCAACTGTCGCAAATAAAAAGAAACTATACAATTGAAAGTAATCACAGTTAAGTACTTCAGTATCTCTGTAAAGTGACATTAGACACCATGAATGTGTAAATGAACTGAGAGCAGTTGGAATATTTCAAGCATTGGCCATTTATATGAGTGGATATTTATATTTGTTTGCTAGGTGGAGAGTGCTGAGGGACAGAAGAGCAAATCTGAAGACACTAATGAAGGGCCAGTTAGCAAGAAAATGAAGCACAATATTTTATTGCAGTTTTATGAGGAGGCCTATGAGAAACAGGTAGGACAGAAGTAGAAGTCTGGATTTGCGAGTAGCCAGGCTTTTGCATTCGAGATTCCTGTAGTGTTGACTTCAGAGTGTATGTGGTTTGAATCTCATCCATGACTCTGGCTGTCCTGGGTGAAGATCTGTACATTGATGTACTCTTGCAATATGATGTCCGTAACTGTTCATATTTATAATTATCCTGCAGCTGTGCTTTTGTATATATTTAGACTAGTCTGTTGCCTGGTCTTCGTGTGCGATGGCATCGAATCACATTCTCATGTCGCAACATCTAACACATACCACTGTATACAAGATCAGTCATCTTGATACATTTGTAACTGTTTTGTGTTATTAAACAAAATGTACATAATTCATCCTACTCCTGTTACCTACCTAAGAGAGAACACACTTGGTAATCATGGCAGCTGTCTTGGATTGCCTCAGTGTGTGGTGCCAAAAGAACACAGCAACTGTGGTTACCATGGCAACCTACCAGCCGTGTCAAGAATGAATAAATTAATCAGTCATTTTTATATATAAAGATTTTGGCTTGGCTTGTGTTGCTGTGTTGTCCTTTCAGTGGATATTAGTGTTTTTGGGGAACATGCTGCTTGCTTGCCGTGAGTTGAAGTTCATTGTCAGAGGTGCAGGTAACTTGCTGCTCTCAAATTCTTATGTCATGGTGTTACAACCCAGAAGATCACAGGTGGGTCACACATTGCTGTGCGAACATCAAGTCTCACTACGTACAGGGTGTAATTCTAATCATGTCCCTGAGTGTAAGAAAATACAAGATCTCTTATGCCAAAATGACACTGCTGAGACTTTTGTCTTATAAGCGCTGAGTAACAGATGCTGGTGTTCCTGAAGTCCCCATGCAGTTCCTGAACTTCCGTTGCATGAGTCGTGTGCCGAGAGTCATAAGGCCTGTGTTTTTCAAGAAAAAAATTAATGACTCGTGGGTCATTCATCTTATACCGCCAGAGATTTGAATCCGTTTGATTCTTATTTGTGGGGGGTGGGGGGGGGGGGGCTCTGAAAGTTAGTGTATGTGAACAATCTACACCCTTAGAAGAATCACATTACGTGCGTAGGGGTAATGATGTGTACCACAAGCTTTCACATTCAATAATTCTGCATTTTGCCCGTACAGTTTATGTTTCTGTTTTGTATAGTGTTCTCAGAATAACTGATGATTCCCCAAAGAGTCTTAATTCTTGTGGGATGTGACACTGTGTCTGGTTCAGTGATCTGGAAGCACGAGATCACTGCCTTCTGGACACTTGAAGATGAAGGAAGTACAATCCTTTGAAACATTAGGAACTGGTTACCTACTAACACAACATCATGTCTGACAAGAGTGGATTCTGTAACTGCACCACTGAAAATCTCAAAACTCACGTGGATGATCTTTGTCATGTGTACTCACATGTTTTCGTGAGGCAGGAACAAAATTTGACACTATTCAGGTTAATTTCAGGCTTCAGAGAATTAACAAAGAGTGATAATAAAAGTGCAGCACCATAATTTTTGTTAGGCTGTTGCTTAATGAGTCACGTGCAGTTTTGGTCTTTCTCTGATATGTAATCTGGAAACTGATTTTGGAATTTTGTTACAGATTGAATTCAAGATAAAGGACATTACTTGTAGGCTGCAGGATATAGAAAAAGATATACTCAAAACATATCCCACATACTCTCCTTTAATTCATCAGAGAAAACTTCAGCACGATGGGGTGATTTGTGCTGTGGACAAGCTAAAGGATTGCCCTGCCAGCCAGCGAGTAGCGTCCACTTGTTGGTTTGCAATAGGTACGTGCATTTCTTTCTAAAGAGTTAGGACATAATTATTCCTAGTGAAGTGAATTAAGATGATATGTACACAGTAGAAGCACATTTGTATACTGGGTGCCCAGAAAGAAGTCCCATGGATGGTGGGGATGATGGTGTGTGACATTTCCTCGTGTGTGTGTACTGCTGTATTCCTCTCAAGCAGTCCCAGTGTTCACTGTTAACAACAGACATTCATGCAAGCAGAATTGCTAGTCATTGGAGGGGAATATAGTGCTTGTGTGTGTGTGTGTGTGTGTGTGTGTGTGTGTGTGTGGTGTGGTAGACAGCATAACCTGTGGAGGGCAACATGGAATGGGTCTATTGGTGAGACTTACTTCTATGATATTGTTGTACAGGGTTGAACGAAGACAGTGGACAACTTGCATTGGGCATTTATCAAGGGAGTGGACACGTGCGAAAATTGTCATCAGTGAAGCACAACTACCCTGATCACGTGGTGAAGGCAGCAGAGGTACGTTCCGGAGAGACTGGTTGTTCTCGCTCATGTGGCATGAATGTTTGCTCTTTGGTATAGTTTTAGAGGCACTCTGTTCCCCAAGATTTGAGGTTCTGACAGTGTTGCTGCTGAGTATTCAAGTCTTCTGGGATTTGACACTTTGGGTGTGTAATGCCCAGTGTTGGGATGGACTATGTTGCCTTTGTCTTCAGGGTCAGCAGTCGAAGAGGAACTGCCATGCTTATAACGTAATAGAGTTCACACACAGAAGAGAAGCCTGCAGAAAATATTCTTATTTATGAAATTTAGATATTTAGATAAAGATTATTTGGGTGATCAAATCAAGAAGAATGAGGTGGGTGGGCATGTAGCACGAATAGGTTAGGGGAGAGGTGCATACAGGATTTTGGTGGGGAGACCTGAGGGAAGGAGACCACTTGGAAGACCCAGTTGTAGATGGGAGGATAATATTAAAATGGATCTTCAATAAGTGGGATGGGGGGGCATAGGGACAGGTGGTGGGCTCTTGTGAATGCAGTAACGAACCTTTGCGTTCCATAAAACACAGGGCTTTCTTGACTAGCTGACGACCTGCTAGCTTCTCAAGAAGGACTCTGCTCCATGGAGTTAATTAGTTAGGTATGTGTTTATTGTTTTTTAAAAACAGGACTCAAGTGACTTCAGTTTCAGAATGTTTGCCTGTAGTTTAAACACGCAATCTTGCAGTTCATATGTAGCTTCCACGATTCTGTCATCTGCATCACTCGAACTTACCACTGAAACCTGTGCCAACAACGTCATTAGAGCATCTTTGTGAGAGGGTCAGGTGTGAAGTGGCCATGTTTTTTCTGTCTTCTCCTCTTCCTTGTCTATCACGTGCACACAGGTGGGGCCTCGCCTTCCAAACTTGTCGGCTGATTACTGGTGGTGGGAACAGATTTATCAACATTAAGAAACTCGTCAAAGATACTTTGGCAATCAGTGTGGCCTTGCACTTCCACCCATTCAGAATTTTCTTCATCATTGTTGGCGTTGATTGAACTTGCAGTTTTGAGACCACATTTCACAAAGCAGGTCTGAATTACTACAGGCGTAATGAATTTCCATGCCACAGAAACACCGTAAATGGCAGTGAAGGTGTTCCGTTCCCTTATGTGTTCTGCAGGAACATTCCTGTCTGTTTTTTTGCAACACAAGCCATATTACACACCTTCAGTACACTCTTTTATACTGTGTGATCTCCTCATCCAGTGGGTGAACGTAATTGGTGATGTTTTTGCAGTAGCTGCAAGAGGCGCACTGTTGGATGGTTTGTAATCATGTCAGTATGCCACAGACCCTCAAACAATGTGGTTTGTCAAGCTTCTCGACAATTTAATGGATGACGTTTCCTGGTGCCATCAGCATTGCAGCTTAACAAGACCATCACGCTGTCTTTATAACCTTTTGCTCCTTGCCACTTCACTCCTTTTAATGCCAGAGTCCTCTTTGGTTGTGCATTATAAAAAGTGCTGTTTCATCCAGATTGAAAATGCCCTTGGATCATACTGGATAGAATAATATTGTAATATGTGATAGATATTGCAGCACTGAGCAGTACACAAAAGATGTGCTTTCTTCGCCCTGGCGTTCACACTACCCAGCAGCATACAATGACGTAGCACTCATCATGCTTGCCTCATGCAGGTTTGGTGCTCAATAGGAAACCCACTCAAGGACAACTGCATTCTTACATGGTTTAAAGAATTTCAAGGGGTATACAAAGTACATACTACTGGGATTTTTGTTTAAGTAGCATGAGTTTATGCTAAAGTAATTTCAAATTAAAGATAACTATATTTTGAATTAACCAGAGTAAATTATATTGAAAATACTACACTTGAAGCTGGGGACTGGCATTTGCTTTCAGTTAAGTGGTGTTTTGAATTAACCAATATCAAATTAACTAGGTTTTGCTGTACATTCATAGTTTTATTTTCTGTTGCAATGTGACTGATTTTGCAGTAATACAGCTTTCACATTCTATTTTCGACACAACTTAGCTTCAAACATGCAGGATATATTACTGTCGGATGCAAGAACAAGGTGAGCCAAAGACTTTGCGTTGATTTCAGGAAATAACTGTCCTTGCATCTTGAAGCAGTTGTAGTTTGAAGTTTGTACTATTGCATTATACAACTAAGCTCAATAAACTGTTTTCAATTGTGAATTTGTGAGACAGCTTGTTTCAGAATAACTGACTTGCAAACGTGACTTTTCAGGTAAAAGATCTTGTTATAGTTCTAGTACATGCTTACAGGATTTCAAAACAAAAGTGCTTGTTAGTCTTATAGAAGATAAAGTTACATGTTTTTGTGTTTTACAAATAAGTTGTCAGTTCTGGAGCAGCCAGTATGCTCAGTAACATCCTTAGCAAACTTCGTAGATGGCCATATGTCAGTCCTGGTCCTGAATGGCGGTTGTAACATTTTTGGATGTCATGTTACATGTTTTTCTTGTACTGTCGTGTAGATTCACATTCTGTAGGTCTGGCCATGCACTTTTTGTTCACTCTGTATACATCACTGCCATCTCATTGACGAGCTTACAGATGGCTTCACACACCCATTGTTTAGGGGTGTTGTGATACCAATCATGGACGAGCGCCTGGAGTGCTTCTTTGGATGGAAATCGCTCACTTTGTAGTGCATCCTTGATGTTGTCGAACAGAGTGTAGTTGGATGGTGCCAGGTCAGGTGAATGGGGAGGATGAGGCAACACAGTGAACCCTAGTGATGCCGATTCGCACAGTTTTGTGACTGGTATGTGGGCGCACATTGTCTTGCTGCAGCAGGACTATGTGTGACCATCTTCCCTTGTGTTACTGCTGGATTCTGCATGTACTTCTTGTTAGCATTTCAAAGTACCTGTCATGGTTGAGTGTCACACCAGTAGGAAGCAGTCCGTTAGCAGTATTCCCTGTGAATCCTAGACTATGGTAACCATTTGCTTCCACGCAGAAGAAACAGTTCCAAATTTTTTGGGTCGTGGACATGCAGGGTGTTCCCATTGCATTGACTTTCTTTTCTTTTCAGGTGTGCTATGATAATACAAAGATTTGTCACCTTTGACGAATCTTGCAAATAAATCTTTGGTGTCTTAATGGTGCAGGGCCAGCAATTGGCAACAAATTTCCACTCTTGCCTGTTTCTATTTCTGTTGCTGTGTCAGGTCTCATGGGACCCAGTGTGCGCACATCTTCGTCACCTTTAAATCTGTGTGGATTATGTCATGAAGAGTTGTTTGAGCAATGCATGTTTCATGCTGCAGCTCATCAAAGGTTATGCTTCTATCCGCCGTGATCAAATTTGATACAGTTCACACTGTAGCTGGTGTACGCAATGTTGCTGGACGTTGGGGGCTTAATGCCTTTCTGTGCAGTTTCCTTGGCCGCTGTTGAAACTCTGTACCCACTGCACACAGTGCTGTGTGCAGGTGCTTTCCACAAGTTGCAGAAAACGGACGATGAATATCTGACCTTTTGTAAAGCCTTATTCCCACAGGAAGCACATGGTCCATCTCTGCCCATGATGATTGCCTTCCATGTGCCTTGACCATTAGAATCTGTAATGATACAGCAGTTTTTCAGAGGCAAGCACAACTACAGCCATCTGGTGGTGGCACGATGTACAAAGACCACACTATCCGATGAGGACTCGTGCAGTTGTACAGCTCGTTATTTGCCGAAACAGCAGCCCCTGTCCAAATAATTTTCGAACGTTCCTTGTATAATGCTACCCCCACATCTTAAACTGTATTTCATGAAAGTGTTAGAAGAGATGGTGGTTAATGTCCATGTTGCTAATTTTATTGATAGACGCTGGTCAGTGATTGGCTTCACATTTTGACCATATGTCATGTTGAAGCTGGTGGAAGTTGTCTGCATGTTTGGGGGTTCCTGGTTTCACATCACATCCCAGAGGTTTTTTGTCCTGATTGAGGTTTTTGAAGGCCATCCTCACCCTTTGCAGGTAATGCTCAGATAGTGCAGTACCTGAAGTAAGGCTACAGTTTCTTTTGAAAGATGCATCCCAATTCATTATGTACTAGTCATGCTACCATTTGACACCACATAGTTGGAGCTGCTGATGGTATTCTATAAATTTCATCTTCTGAGTTTCATGCCAAGGCAGAGAGCCCCCAGTAGGAGGCTGAGAGATTCCAAAGTTATTTTGGATATGGTGCTGCAGTAATCAAGTCCTGGCCATCCTGTTTTTTGACTCTGCCAGACTGCTACAGACTTGACAGATTAATGCTTTTACTGCATAGAAAGTTTGTTTGTAATGTAATTCCACACAATGTACAGACAAAATCCTGTCTTTTTTTTTGGGGGGGGGGGGTAACATTTGCTTAATAGATCCCATCATTTCCTTCAGTTTCCGTACAATGTACACCCTTTATCAGAAGCCATTTTGAGACAAGTGATGGTAGTAGGACACTGTCACTTGAAGAGGTGCCTACTGTAGTGGGTTCTGATAAATAGTTTCATGTGTGAAAGGTGCCATGACAACAAAGAACAGCCATACATGCCTGTGTACCATAGTAAGGTCATTGCATTGCATTCAAAAAGGATGCTGGATGTCAAAATCATAGAGAGGGGATGCACAGTGGATGAGATACATTCACAGTTTAATGTTTGAAGTTATTGACACAATTTTAAGAACAGAATTTGTCCTGCAGAGTGCATGTGTAATACAAACCCTCTTCATCCAAAAGCAGCTGCAGTGAAGAGCAGTACAAGTTTCCTATGCTGCTTCTGATATCTGTGTGTTTTCATGAGCATGTACACCGTGTGAAACACTGCACACATACTTCGGCATGTATCACTGGTTAATGTATGAATAAGCAAATTAAATAACAGTGTGAAATGTATGAATAAGCAATTTAATTGTATCACATTTGGAATTCTCACAACAGTGAATACTGAGATTATGGTATTATGTGATATGACACAGTGTAGTTCAGTAGATTGGCAACTATATATAGTGTCACAGTGTGTAATATGACACATTGTAGTAGAGTAGATTGATAACTGTATAGTGTCACATCCTAGAAGACAGTAGTCTGAGTATTCATCTTCATGAAAATGTAAAACCTCATATGGCGATCCTCTTTTGGGAGGAGGTTACACATCTGTAGTTTTGAAACACTCACTTCTTGTACTCTGAAGATGGAGGCTGAATTTTGGTAGAGATGGATTACTTCTATGAACTGCATTATCATTTTGCGTAAATACATTGTGTCTCACCTGACTGCACAATCCTTCTGCTTGTCATATGCTCTGTGCTGCTGCATATAAATAAGTGGCAGCATATGCTTGCACCGCCTCCTGTGCAATTGCTGAACTTAGCACGTACGACTTCATGGCTCTTGTGACGTCAGCCCAGGCTCACTGATTGAACACCAGAGTCCCGTGAAAATAATTGTATTGTACCTACATACCAGTCTAGATTACATCATACCCCAGAAGACCTTAATCTTAGTCAGCACATGTGTCTTATAAAGTAAGTAATTCTAAAACCATGCACTTGTCCGTCCACTTCTTGCCTCGGAACTCAGAAGTGAGTCCTGTTGTTGTGTTCAGTTTTCCAGAGTTTGTTGCCTGTTGGATGCACTGATGTTGCCCTTACATTTTGGCAGGTGTTTGAAGCGTTTTTGGTGGCTGAAGAGAAAAGGAAGATCTGTCGCAAGCTATTGATATACACTAATCATGTGAAGGACCTGATGCTGTTGGTGTTCGTTCATGACACCAGTCATGTGAAACAAGTTGGTGATGAGATGAATGTATTCTTCACGTCTGGAGACGGGGCCAAGTGTCACGTGACATCGATCCACATCAAAGTCATGAAGAGCAAGTACGTTTATTGTCTGTTGGTGACGTATTAAGAGAAACTTGTCACACAATTCTGCTTGGCCATGCTGCCAGCATCCTTGATGATAGTTTCCTTCAGCATCCTTTGTGATTCATGATTTTCCTGCCGTGTCAGGGTTGCTGCTAGAAACCTAGGCGCTTGGTGCAGCATTGTAAAATAAGCCGATGACAACGTGCTTCACTTCCTGTCCGTGTGTATAATTGGCTTTCGTTATTATGTCCTAAAACAATGTGACCCTCCTTCTGTGATGGGTTACAGGTCACACTGTGCAATGCTGTACAACGGTGCAACGGTTTTGGAGTCGTATGTAGCTGAAAGAACAGCTTCGAGATACTGGAGCTACATTTTTCTCATTATCTTATTTATGTTGTAGATCACAAAACTTTTGAATTTCCAATGTACTCTCTGGTTACAATAACCCTTTAAAGCCCAGTGGTTACTATATGTACCACCATGTTTAACATTCACAATTCTACGTTCTGCCCACACCGAGTATTTATGTGTTTTGTGTGGCTCTCAGAACAAACAGTGATTATTTCACTAT
Organism: Reticulitermes speratus; assembly: GCA_021186555.1. Taxonomy (NCBI): domain Eukaryota; kingdom Metazoa; phylum Arthropoda; class Insecta; order Blattodea; family Rhinotermitidae; genus Reticulitermes; species Reticulitermes speratus. The sequence goes on along the minus strand of JAJKFL010000237.1, from coordinate 1,253,012 downwards.
ACAACACTAACTAATGTGTTTTCGCAACCGAGACATTGTGTGTTTACTATGCAGTATGAACTGCATCTTGTTAATCTTAGTCTTTAAATGGATAACTTCAGTTTGAGAACAAACTTCTGCAGAGTCTGTAGTACTACTGCTTTGTATTCAGGACCTCAGCCTGGTGACTGGCTGTTTTATTCTTTTTGCAGTTTTTCTCAGGTCCTCTATGCGAATGCTGAGATACTACCTCAGATGAAGCCATGACTACTTTTCATACTGTTCCAAGTCATTGGTTACTAATAATCGTGCCATTTGATTCTGTACAAAGGTAACATCTCTGTGCGCAACATGAAGGCATATGGGTGGAGCAGAGGTATAGCTCCACACACTCTTAAGCTCCATACTAGATGCTTTACTGCAGGGATGGCATCTGTGGTACCCTGCTGGTAAACAGAGCACAGGTCCTTGGTTGTACTGCCTGTAGCATAGTCATTATACTGACTATGCTGGCCTTCCTCCTGCTGTGTAGTCCAAGAATTTTTAAATGAAATATACATGATAATAAGAAATGTGCAAGGGAGACTGTATGATTTTGTTAGTTAATTAGAGGGAAGGTGCAGTGCGATACTGTGTGGTCTTTGATTGGCTGCGAGAAAGATTTGTGCAGTTTATATTTTGCAACCACACAACCTTGAGTTGCACCACCTATTTTCAGTGTTGAAGTTAACTTTTTAATGTTGTGTTCTGTGTTACTGCATTATACGGTGCACCTCCTCTGCTTCCTTGCACTTACGTTATCTAGCATACAATTGCTTAAAGCCCATGCTGGACTGTGTTATGTGGGAGGATCCAATAGTTCCTGGAACGTGGACATAATCCATACTAAAATGGATGTGTATAAAACCTAATTGAATCGCCCTGAAGTGCATCCCTTCTGCACGTACAGCTTGCTCTAGCCGTCCTGCCATTGCTGGAAGTGTCTGTGGTATGGCTGTGAGACATGCTGCAGATGTAAAATGATGACCTTTGGGTCTTGCGAAATGACGGAAGTTGCGCAGAGTGATATTTGGAGGATTGGTAGTTGCGGGATTACTACAGTTTGGTTCTTCACCAAAAACTGCTGCACTGAACCAGAGGTTTGATCGGCACATTGTCATGGTGCAGGATCCAATTTTTGTCCATTTTGCTTGGTTCCCCCCCATCAAATGGCATCTTGCAGACACCTAAGAACTTCAGTATAAAAAGTGGAAATTTCTGTTTTCTTCTTTGTGTGAACTTTGGCTGCATTTTATTGTTCCTGGATGTTGCAGGCCTACCACTGAACGCATCTTTAGTGATTCTTGGTAGTTTTTGGACGTACCTGTTGTGCAGAGCAGATTTGTAAAGCACTTTATCTTCATAAACCCTATCAAAGATCACAAGAGTTTTTGCTGCTGATTTTAGTAGTTTGCAAATGAACATAATTTTTGTGTGCTGTTTGAACTTGGAAATTGTCACGGGCACTGGTGACACGCTTCTGCTGTGCAGCCAATGGTAGCACAGGCTACCCCTGTGAACTTCACCCTCCTCACTTTAACAGGCAGTGCGGTTAATTCAATCGTAGTGAACTGCTGAAACCTTCTGATCCTCCCATGTATGTGTGTCCTTGATTTACATGAATGCTGTGCAACCAAAATTTGCTTGTGCAGGCCGTGGCAGTTGTCATGGTTCTGGCAGCACGTGAACTGAATTGTTGACAGAAAGTAGCTAGTAACTGCCAAACATTTATTGTTTGCAGTTTGCTGAAAGTCAACATTTCTTCTCTGTGTGTGTATTTGTGTGGTAAAGGAACAGTTCATTCCAAGGAAATGTGCTACAGTGCTACCTTGGGAGACATGTATAGCAGGCCTCATTTCTACATCATTCTGTACCTGTTGGATTTTCCACAGTAGGGCCACACACCTGGGACTTCTCAGGCTATTGCAGACTGTATTGCAGCATTTTGCCCGAGATGTCGCTGTCTGTAAATTTCACTTCCTTGAAATGTGTCTGATATGATCAGTACAGTCAGTGATGAGCTGTAGGTATACACACATTGTCATTCTGTGAGAAACATTTTGTTGTATTTGTTTGTTTCAGCAAGTTATGATAAGTCTGTGAGCTAAGAAATACTCTGCACTCAACAAGGTTATTGATGTGAATGGCGTTACCATCATTTTGAATCTTGTGTAATGCTGTATATATAGGCATAAGTGAATCTCAGTGAGCTGCATCAATAAGGATGCTAATGCTTTTTGTTCCATTACATTCATGACATCTTATTGGCGATAGGATACCAAACATGGATCACCCAAAGTCAGGTTTAATGTTTTCTTTTTAACAGTGATGTGACAGGTATCAGATCATCTGAGATGTGACACTGTGTCTTCAGAATGACCCATGAAGATGAAGACACTTTGTTAGTTCGAAATGTCAGGAAACACAAACCCGGTGATAAGAGTGTCACATCCCAGAAGATGTGAAGGCTAACCAGTGCTGTGCAAACCTAACTCTCAAATAGTGGTGTGACGCTTTGAAGATTCAATCACCATATAGTTTATTACATAGGTAGCAGTTTTTTTTTGAGGAGCATACTGTTTTGGTGTTTAGGCCCAAGTGTGGAGGCAGCATGTCCCTCTGAGACATTGATGTACATATCCACCAAACTACACAGTGTAACATTTTTACTTTTCTACCCTGAAGTGGGTGGCTAGACATTTCTGTGAAACATTGCTGCTTCTCTGGCATCACATCCCAGAAGACACTACTGATCACAGTCATCACCTTGAGAACCTTGAGTCTCGTATGTGACACATTGAGCCTTAGGCCCTTCTTATTCTTGTGCTGTGCCTGGCCCAGGTGGTTAGCCACTGCCCTGGCTTCAATCCCAGGCCCATCTGTGTGGGGTTTGTGGTGTACAGAGTGGCACTGGGAGAGATTTTTCTCCAAGCACTAAGGTTTTCACCTGTCGGTGTTATGTCGCCAGTACACAATACTCATTCATCCAACACCAGTGCTATACAATCGTATAAATTGACAGAGCTGTTAAGTAACACAGTTAATAAAACTGCTCTTTCAGAATTTGCCTATTTTCCCTGTTTTACATAACTCAGTGTTTCAGATATTTGCTTGGTTTTATTATTAAGTGAAAAATACATTCTTGGGTCTGTGATTAGAGTTACTAGATTTTCTCCAAATCACAAAAATTAAATGAGAATTTGTTACAACGGTAAATGTAACTCATTTATTCCACTTAAGTGTTTTTGTTTCTTGGCATAATCCCTGAGCACATTAATGCACTTGTCTCATCTTTGCAATGGTTTAAAAAATTTGTTGTGGTGGAAAGCAGGCTTTTGCATTTGCAGCCATTCATAACCACTTACTGCTGTAAGAACTAAGACAGTGGATGAAGTTGAGAAGCGTAGTCTTAGTGGGTTATTCATATTCATCCAATAATAGGCATGGCATTTGCTGTGAGAACTGCGCCAGTCACATTGTGTTGTATGCTTACGTTTGGTGTCAGTAACTAGTCATGTAATTCTCGTACTCATGTGCGACATATTTACTGCACCAATCACTGTTTCTAAGAGACATATTTACTGCACCAATCACTGTTTCTAACAGACATATTTACTGCACCAATCACTGTTTCTAACAGACATATTTACTGCACCAATCACTGTTTCTAACAGACATATTTACTGCACCAATCACTGTTTTTTAACAGACATATTTACTGCACCAATCACTGTTTCTAACAGACATATTTACTGCACCAATCACTGTTTCTAAGAGACATATTTACTGCACCAATCACTGTTTCTAACAGACATATTTACTGCACCAATCACTGTTTCTAACAGACATATTTACTGCACCAATCACTGTTTCTAACAGACATATTTACTGCACCAATCACTGTTTCTAACAGACATATTTACTGCACCAATCACTGTTTCTAACAGACATATTTACTGCACCAATCACTGTTTTTAACAGACATATTTACTGCACCAATCACTGTTTCTAACAGACATATTTACTGCACCAATCACTGTTTCTAAGAGACATATTTACTGCACCAATCACTGTTTCTAACAGACATATTTACTGCACCAATCACTGTTTCTAACAGACATATTTACTGCACCAATCACTGTTTCTAACAGACATATTTACTGCACCAATCACTGTTTCTAACAGACATATTTACTGCATCAATCACTGTTTCTAACAGACATATTTACTGCACCAATCACTGTTTCTAAGAGACATTTTACTGCACCAATCACTGTTTCTAACAGACATATTTACTGCACCAATCACTGTTTCTAACAGACATATTTACTGCACCAATCACTGTTTCCAACAGACATATTTACTGCACCAATCACTGTTTCTAACAGACATATTTACTGCACCAATCACTGTTTCTAACAGACATATTCCCACAAATGAAATGTGTAGTACAGCTATGATTAGAATAAAATATAGTATAACAAACAATGTATGAATTCACAGTCATGACATTAAGGATGGAGCTGTGCAGTTAGTATTCGGGGTTCCATGCCTCCATGAAACAGTCGCCGGTTTCAAGTTAGAGCTTCCCCCAGTGAAGAACGTCTGGAATACCATACATGGGGCTGAGATGTTGTGCCAGGCTGTGGAAGAACTTTTGGAGCCATCAAAGAAAATGACAGTGTTGGACATTGGTTGCGGCGTTGGTCTTCTAGGGTTATGCCTTTCGAAGGTTTGTGTAGCATGCAGCAATTGTTTGTTTCTTTGTTTTAAAGTACTGTAGAGGAGAAGTAAGGGTGGTGTCAGTTTACAGGTTTGTTCCCCTCCCCCTCCACCACCTTTACTGCAGCAGCAGCCACAACTACTACTACTACTACTGGTGCTATAGTCTGTCATGAGCCTTGTCCTCTTCTACCATTGCCCTCCATTGGTCCTGATCGTGTGACTGTCGACTACAATTTCTAAAGCCCCGTTACCTTTAGATCTTCTTGCACCAAATCCAACCACCTAATAGCAGGTCTGCATACTCATTGATTACACCCTGTTTTATGGAATGTTAGCTTCCTGCAAGTGTCCTGTTCCTGCACTCTGGAGGTGTTCAAGCCAGCTCAACCTTCCTGCTTTGATCACCTTAACTATTTCTGGTTCTAAAGTTCATGATTAAACCTTGATCTCCATATACCATTTTCCATAATTTGTCCATAGATCTTTCTTTGTATTCTTCTTTCAGTGGTTTGGAGTATACTTTTTTCTTTTGTTGTGAGGGGCCAGCATTCACTACCATGCGTTTTGTGTAGCTTACATTTTGTCTCTCTTCCTAAACATCATGAGCTTGGTCATGTCTTCAGTTGGCATTACAGTTCTCACTTTCATCCTGGTAATTATCATCATCTTCTGTTAAGATCAATTCAATATATTTGAAGTCTCTCATCCTTTCAAATTCATGATCATCCACTTTAAATATTTTTGTATTTGTTGGTTTTTATTACTTCCATGTATTTGGTTTTTGTATTTTAATTTTAAGTCCCATTTCCTTTGCTGCCTTATTAAGGTTTCTCATTGCTTCCTTCAGTGTGCCTGTAGTCTCCCTACTATCATGATATCATCTGCGTAAGCAAGTATCTCATACTTTTTGTTGTCTGTGGTTTCCTTTAGTTTCAATTCCCGTACCTCTCATTACTGTCTATATGTTGTATTGACAGCAACACACGACTCCTGTTTCAGAAAGCTCAGACAAACTGTCCTGCATTTTGACCCTCCATTTAACATGCCTTAGAGTTGCTGTGACTAGTCCAATTAATTTTTTGAGCAAATCACAAATTAAAAAACCAACATATGCACTGTATTTTCACATGTATAGTCTAATGTCCCTACATATGTTTCAGCTTTACCAAGCCATCATCAGGGGTCCAAGGTTTACATGTACTTAACATCCATTAATTCATCCAATAACGTATCTTATATCACACATAAAACAGGTTTCATTATTACCAATGGGTTAGAGCACTTTCAATATCAGTTATTTTTAAACATATAAAATCCTGGGAATGGGTTGCATATATCTTTTATGTTATATGTATATATATAATATATATATGTAAAAAGTTAAAAAGTTTTTAAAATTACGTTTTCCATATATGTTGGTTAGAAATTCATGGCAGTCTTGTTCTTTAGTGTACGGATTATCCAATTAAAGTTGAACATATCCTGTAATATGTTGTTATGTGTCCTGTGTTGTGATTTGATTACACATGTGAAAATACAGTGCATATGTTGGTTGTTTAATCTTGTGATTTGTTATCATAATGCACGGAGAATATAATGTGAAACTTCTGAGAGATTTGAAAATGTTTTATAATTTTGAGTAGTTTTTCTCTATTTATGGTGATGTTGGTGGCTTTGAAATCTATGAAAAGGTGAATGTACTGACTCCATATTTCAGTATTTTTTCCAAGATCTGCACATTGACTGTATTCGATGTACTGTAGATTTTCCTACTCTGATACCTCATTGATGTTTTGCTTCTGTTTTCTTTACATGTAGTTGTAGGCATTCATACAGGATGTTGGAGAATATTTTATATTCATAAAGCTAGAATTGTGAGACTGCATGCATTAAACTATTGTAAATAGTGTTAATATTTATTTACAATGTGTTTTGTAGTTCTAAAGTTATTCATTGTGTTTGTGAAGTGATATGCTTGATGGGGGTTGAGGGGGGTTAAACTATAATGTTGCTTGTTATTTTATATAGGTGTGAAACTTGGTATTTTTTATTAAAGGAAGAATGTAGGTTCTGTTCAAGAATAGGTTGCAGATGAAGGTAGTGTTGTATAAAAGGAAGGATGAACAGGAGGCTGGACAAAATTGCATAATGAGGAGCATCATGATTTGTACTGTTCAGCAAACATTATTATGGGGATAAAGTGAAGGATGAGATGGGTCGGGTATGTAGCAGGTGTATATGGAGGATAAAGTAAATGCATACAGTGTTTTGGTGGGGAAACCTGAAGGAGGGAGATCACTTGCAGAACCTAGGCATAAATGGGAGGATAATATTAAAATGGATCATAAGGAAACAGGATGGGAGACTTTGAACTGGATTCATCTGGCTTGTGATAGGGAAAATGGTGGGCTATTGTGAACATGGTAATGAATCTTTGGGTTCCACAAGATGTGGGGAATTGATTGACTGGCTGAGGAATTCTTACCTTCTAAAGAAGAACTTTGCTCCATGTAGTTAGTTATGTTGATCAACCTCAGGATGTTTGGGTTCAGAATGGTGGTGCAAAAGGATTAAAAGGAAAGATCACATGTCCATGGAGACATGTAGGACATGCATTAATGAGTTGCTGCATACAGATCAGGTAAGAGAGTGTGCAGTACTGTCTGCTTGCAGGTGGCAGGAGAGGTGCTGGGTCTGGACACCGACTCAGCTGTGGCCGTGGCCACAAAGAATGCAACGCTGAATGGGATTACAGGCTGCAGATATTTTGCTGGGGACCCTGAAGTTATGATCCCAGTACTTGCAAAGAAAAGAAAATATGACAGTGTATGTGCTGTTGTGACATGCTGCATAAATACCAGATACAGGAGTAAGTGTAGTTATTAAGTTCATGTAAAGTGTCCGTTATTGTTCCTGATTTTGAGCAAAATGGCAATTCAGTTTAGTGTTTCATAAATTTCTCCAGTGTTGAATTGTATGAAAATCCATTAAAGTCAGTTCTTGAGTTACTGCATGTGTGCAGATGGACAGGGTGATTTGAATAGGTAGTCCACAGGGATGTGAACTGACAGGGTGATTTGAATAGGTAGTCCACAGGGATGTGAAACTGGATCAGGGTGATGTTGAATAGGTAGTCCACAGGGATGTGAACTGACAGGGTGATTTGAATAGGTAGTCCACAGGGATGTGAACTGACAGGGTGATTTGAATAGGTAGTCCACAGGGATGTGAACTGACAGGGTGATTTGAATAGGTAGTACGCACAGGGATGTGAACGGTGAACAGGGTGATTTGAATAGGTAGTCCACAGGGATGTGAACTGACAGGGTGATTTGAATAGGTAGTCCACAGGGATGTGAACTGACAGGGTGATTTGAATAGGTAGTCCACAGGGATGTGAACTGACCTAAAAAGACAATATGCATGAAAAAAGTTTACCATTCTGAATAATGTGTTTCAGGTTGGAGGGTAATAGAAGAACTGAGGAAGGTACAGCATCTGGACCGGATTGTGCTCGTAGAGGACAGGACCATGTCTTCCAATGTGATACTGTCATTGAATAAACCCAGCAGTGAAAAGAAAATGGGCAACCCATTTTTCCCTTTGAAAGTAGTACCAGTGGACTCTTTGCCAAACTCTAAAGGCTATGTGTTGTTGGTGCTGTTGGAGCGTGTTGATAGTGACGACATAAAGAAGTTTGGGATTGATAACAAGCCAGTGGCTGTTGAGTCAGAGCTGAACACTAAAGGAGGTGCATCAAGGAAGCCATATGAGAGAGATTCCAAGCTGAGACTGAGGCAAGGCGATAGACATTTGCCACCAAAAACCCTGTGGGAGGGGAGCATTTTCACAGCAGAGCTATGATACAGGTGCTGGTCCAGTGCAAAACTCTTTGATACAGAACACAGCCACCCTGTCTGCCTCTCGCAGACAGTTCCAAGCAGCAGATGTACTGAGGGCATATGTGGGTACTGTCAACAACTTAAATGTTGCAAATGAATATGATATGAGGAGACAGATGGAAGAAGATTACAGGAGACAAGTGATGGAAGAAGAACACATGCAGTGGCTGGCTGAAGAAGAACAAAGAAGTCTAATGGAAGAAATGCATTTGAGACAAGTTCAGGAAGAAGACTGGATTAGATGGGTCCATGATGACCAGATGAGACAAATCCAGGAAGAAGAATGCAGAAGAATTGAGGAAGAGGAATGGAGGAGACAAATCCAAGAAGAAGAACGGATGAGACGAATCCAAGAAGAAGAAGAAGAAGAACGGATGAGACAAATCCAAGAAGAAGAACGGATGAGACAAATCCAAGAAGAACGGATGAGACAAATCCAAGAAGAAGAACGGATGAGACAAATTCATGAAGAAGTAGAAGAGTGCATGAGACGAATTCAAGAACAAGAACACAGAAGAATTGAGGAAGAGGAATGGAGGAGACAAGTCAGGGAAGATGAATGGAGGAAACATATCCAGGAAGAACAAAGAAAAATCGAGGAAGAAGAATGGAGGAGACGATTCCAGGAAGATGAACGGAGGAAACAGATCCAGAAAGAAGAACAAAGAAAATTTGTAGAAGAGGAATTGAGGAGAAAAATGCAGAGAGAAAGTCAGAAGAGACCAGTTCTGGAAGAAACATGTAGTGAACAAGTGGTAGAAGAAGAAGAATTGAGAAGACAAATGAAGGAGGAGAGAGAAAGACAGTTGGTGAGGGGTTCAGTCATCAGAAGCAGGAATGACCTGGTGCAGGACCTGATAGCAAACTCACGCAGAGCAGCTGCAATGCCACAGCTTTCTGCAGATGCAGCTCAGAAGGTAAAACAGTTGGTAGCCGATGCCTTCAGGACTGTCGGAGCGTTGGACCAAGGGGAGAGACATGGTGTTGTTAGAAGCAGAGAAGTTGGTGGCATCAGTCCTGAAGATAACACAGTCTCTCGGTTTGGTACGTCTGACAAGGAAATATTGCCATCAAGACATATGGAGGAGGAATACATGCGATACATCAGGGAAGTTGAAAGTGGCTATGATCATAGCCGCGATATGAGCGGAGGTGCAGTGGGGAGATACAGCAGTGAACAGAATGACCTGAAGCCACAGCACCAGGCTGTTAATACTAAGTCAAGTGAAAAATTACCATCACTTCTGGACTTAAAGCTTAAACATCCAGCATTAAGTGGTGAAAATAGTTACAATGCGCAGCATTCCAGTGACAGAGGCTTTTCATTGGATGTTGATACTAATCAGTGGCCAGGAAGGGTACTGACAGCACGGAAGGAATTTGACAGTCACGCAGATCATGTTCGACTGACCAACAGATCTTTAAACCATGGAAAGCAGGCTCGAGACTTAGTAAGAAGAGATGAAAAGTCTACATTTCATTCTGTTACTGAGGAAACTTCAGATATTTTTATGAGACGTAGTGATCTGGACCAGGAGAAACTGAGGAGTTCCATCAGGCGAGACAGAACAGACATTCCGGGCACCAACAGCAGAAACACAATTGGTGGACCTGAACACAGCAGGAAGGATCGTTACCGTATGGTTTCTGGCCAGCCGTCTTCTAGGCCGTGGATGGATGAAAATTGATTTGCTTGACCAGGAAAAACTGATGCACAGAGATGACTGTTTCAGTGATGTGGGAACATGATACAGGAGAAACAGGTCACTACTTCGTGTACTAGTTTCTCGCTTCCAAAGTACGTTCTGTTGAACCATGTCTTGGTGAATTGTTCCTAATGTAGAGCATCAGTTTCAAAAAATCTTTTCTCTTTTCAAGGGAGTTAAAATGTTCTGTCATTTTACAGCTTTACTCCAGGCCATTTGTAAACTAGTTAGGATCAGAAAATACATGCATGCATACATACATACATACATACATACATACATACATACGTACGTACGTACATAAGTACCAATTAGTACGTACGTACCATTTACTCATATAAGACAGAAATCAATTTGACACTGTACAGAAGTCATCAAAATGTTTACTAGAAATTGTGGTGCTAGTGTCATCATCAAATATAGGTTCTTTTTTACATTATCTTCCCCATGCATTTTTTAACAACTCACAAATTACACACCAACAAATGCACTATATTTTCACTTTTTATTCTTTAACCCCTACATATGTTTCAGCCTTTACAAGACCATCTTCAGGGGGCTCGTAAACTACATTTACTTTACATCCATTGTTTATTCTGCTGTTACATTATATATCACATGTAGTCAAGTTTCATTATCATTATGGATTACAGTTTTTACAATTTCTGTATTTAAATATGTAAAACAGAATATAAAAACCTTAAATGAGGTGTCAATTTTTTGTAATAAAATGTATCTATATGGTTTTTTTAGGATGTATCTTCTACCATTAGCTTGTTTGTGAATTCTGGCTGTTGGTTCTGTATATTTAGGTAATCAGTTAAGTAAATCAGGTCCTGTGAAACAATGATCAGTTATCAGCATCGTAGTTATATTGTACTGTTATTTTATATATGAAGTGTATGCAAATTACATATTTTAAATAACAGATATGAATATGGCCCTAAACAGAATACCATGGAGCTTCTTAAAATATGTAAGAAAGGATGGCGCATGAACACCACAGAAAACTTTTACATACAAATATACCATCAACAAAGCTCACTCATAAACGAGCAAATTCAAGGTGACGAAAACCCTCTATTTAGGATTATCACCCCCACCAGCCACCCTTAACACACATACGCCTACCTTGACACAGCTACTTAAATATACAAACCACAAGACAGCCAGTCGGTACACACCGCACCACTGGACACTTACAACACAAACAGGTATGTCATTCTACTCAGATTGATAACTTACAATATTTGCATACACTTCATATATAAAATAACAGTACAATATAACTACGATTCTGATATCTGATCATTGTTTCACAGGACCTGATTTACTTAACTGATTACCTATATATACAGAACCAACAGCCAGAATTGAAAAACAAGCTAATGGTAGAAGATACATCCTAAAAAACCATATAGCTTCATTTTATTACGAAAATTGATGAACCTCATTTAAGGTTTTTATACTCTGTGTTGTTTGTATATTTAAATACAGAAATTGTAAATAACTGTAATCCATAATGATAATGAAACTTGACTACATGTGATATATAACATAATAGCAGACATAAACAATGGATGTAAAGTAAATGTAGTTTACGAGTCCCCTGAAGATGGCCTTGTAAAGGCTGAAACATATGTAGGGGTTAAAGAATAAAAAGTGAAAATATAGTGCATTTGTTGGTGTGTAATTTGTGAATTATGGGTTCTGGTAAGGAATTTAGTCTCAGTGGAAGGTCATTTGTGTGTATTGTGAACAGTAGGGGCCGTAAAATTGACCTAACCTGATGATGACGGTCCTGTTTATGGTCCTGGACATGTAAGTCTCTCACAAGGCACTCAAACTTTATTACCCGTTGATGGTGGTCCTCTTATATCCCTGGAACTGTGAGGTCTGTCACCAGGCATTTCAAGTTGGTAACCTGATGACAAAGGTCCTGTTATATCTCGAAATATGAAGTCTCCCACAAGGCACTTTAACTTCTTAGTGGCAGTGTGTCTTTCAGCCAACTGTAATGCTATATGCCATCCAGAAGTAAAATTCTACAAGGTTCTGATGACAATATGTAACATTGAGAACTAATGGGTTTCTGGACTTTGTACATCGTCCGGAAATCTAAAATAACTAGATAACACGACGTTTCAGAAACTGGATCTGTTTCCGTCTTCAGATGAAGGGGGAGGGAGACACCTACTGTGTTGGGTCCCTTAGATAGAGCAAACCTCAATCACTGGTCCAGTGATTGAGGTCAGCTCGGTCTAAGGGACCCAACACAGTAGGTGTCTCCCTTCACCTGAGGATGGAAGCAGATCCAGTTTCCGAAACGTCGTTTATCTAGTTATTTTTAGATTTCCGGATGATGGACAAAGTCCAGAAAGCCATTAGTTCTCTTCCAGAATGTGTTTAAAACCAAATACCTATTGCATACCAGATTTAAATATCTCATGCTACCCACAGCATCTGGGCATTTAATTTGGCTGCAGAAATGTGTGTGTATTGGCCATCCATAAATGAACAACAATCTGACTGGATGGTGAGTGGTTTACGTAACATGTGTATTGAATATTTATGAAGGTAGGCCTACCTAGTACTGTTGGAGAGCATGGTACCTTTGAACACAGCTCCTTTTGCACGCCAAAAAACTTAGTAATATTTTTCATTTGATTTGTTATAATGCCTGTACATGCATTTCTTGACGTCGTGTTTTAAACTGTTCCTTGCCACAGATCATACACTTCAGCTCCTGTACATTTTTTCTTTTGTAACACTAAATATGTAGGAAAGTTTGCAACTATGCGAACGTACCTAGATCACTTTCAGATAACTGTAGATTTTGAGGAACGTTTGGAACTACAGTAACTAACCAAGATCGCCTTCAGGTAACACGTTTTGGATGAAAATTGGAACAACAGTAACCCACCAAGATTGCCTTCAGGTAACAGTAGATTCGGAAGGAACGTTGGGAACTACAGTAACCCACAATAGATTTTTAAGGAACATTTGGAACTACAGTGACCCGCCAAGATGGCCTTGAGGTAACAGTAGATTTGGAAGGAACATTGGGAACTACAGTAACCCACCAAGATTGCCTTCAGATAACAATAGATTTTGGAGGAACATTTGGAACTACAGTAACCCACCAAGATGGCCTTGAGGTAACAGTAGATTTGGAAGGAACGGAACAGTAAACCAAGAAGATAATTTTCAGGGAACTTTAAAGTTGGAGGAATCTGTGGTTCAGTCATCCCTGTAACCTTGTTTTACACTTAAGTATTTTTTTTTCTTTTTTTGGTGCAATCCGTGATAATGTTGCATGATCCAAAAGAGTTACGATAGCTCGCTTGTGGAATGGCTCTGTGCAAAGAATCATAGTTCAATTCCCACCAGAGATATCGGGGATTTTCATTTTGTTACTTTTTTTTTTTTTTTTGGGGGGGCTTACCCAGACTTGTAGGGACTCTTTTCTGCTGAGATAAATTGACACTGTAATATGAAAATGATTTGTTTCTGGTGTATATATAAAGGTGTGGTATGCATAGAGTGTTACGTCCTTGTGCACACTCTGTGTCATCATATGGTATTTAGCAGTAGAAAACTTGTTTGGTATAAGATGCTTGGTTATGTTTGGGATAGCAATGGGAGCACATATGTACTTTTGTTGACTCAAGAGAATAATTTTGACCTTGACAGTGTGGGGTAGGGCCCCTTATATGCATGGTAACATAAGTGTATGGCATTGTGTCTGTCACTTTCCATTTGTTGCAGTTTGTTATGTGTTCGGTTTGTAACAAGAATAAAGTCAAATTTATGCAAATCTCTGACTGCCTGGAATGCAACAGAAGATAATGATTTTAACTTGCATGGACAAGACACAATTACACTTAAGCCCAACTTATTGTTAACTGGAATACGTCGGTTACAGGTCAAACTGACTTCCTCCTGTGTTAGCACTGTCAAGGTCAGAGTTCTCACAAGCCGATGGTAGTGTGTGAACGTGGTATCAGGCTTGCTTAATGACAAACCTCAGTTGGTACTCTCAACAGATGTTTTGAATGTGTTAATATTTATTGACTTTGTGACTTGAGTTCACACTATGTGAGATGTATTATTAATATAAATGTCTGTTCAGTGGATAATTTTGTGAGTGCAGCATTGCTTCATTGAGTTCAGTATAGATTTCTGTCCCTAAACTTGTTTCATGGAGCTGTTTGGTTTCCCCCCTCGTCCCTGAAGCCAAACTTTCCTTTTAATACAGGATCAGAGAATATTCAACTGCATTTATACCAACAGCATGGAATGAAGCAAAGTATTTTGTATCAAACCCAAACATGCATAATCCTCAGTAAGACTGCACCATGGAGTATGTGTGGTCATGCTCAAAACACATTATAAGCTATCGTTACAACTTTACTTGCAAATAAAGCTTTATGAAGACATACTATTTGTGCATCATCTGCAAGAGACTCAAAGTTCGACCAAGTACATGGTAGATGACAGTAAACTTTGTTTTCCCACGCGCTGTGACTGTGTGTGCGTGTGACTTGTCATCTCTGTCACCTCGAATGCACAGAAAGTATATTAGGGAATGTACACAGTTCATAGCTCGTGTCGACGTACTTGGAGTGCAAAGACATGAAGTATGCATTACACATTTTTATTAGCCACATTTGGACGTCCTGCACCTCTCTTGTGTAAAACACTTCCAGACTCCTTAGTCTGTCTGCTCCAAATATATATTGACGTTTTTAGTAGCGTCTTGTGATGATTTATTCTGAAATGTCTGGGCCTGTGTGTGCATCCCTCTGTGCAGTGTATCTTCTGTAGATTCATGGTGACTGAATTGGTGAGGCACATGTTCACACACATATGGTTATAGTGGGGTGGAAGAAAAGTTTACCACCATCTGCAGGGTACTCAGTGATGGAATGATAGTTTAATTTAGGTACCATCATCCTGTTGTGTTTATCAAATCAGTATTGATTACAAGGTCTGAATAACACAACAGTATTAATATTACATATTAATTATATTTTGCTACATGTTTCGATAGTCTTACAAACTCATAAAAAGGAAACGTGTTTTAGGAAGCGGCCTTGCCTTTACAGACGAGAGCTGTACAGGACGCATTTTCACAAAATGTAACTTGTAAGTACAGGATTATTCATAATTCCCTACACACATTTCACAAAATCGGTACACGTGAATGGCGGAAAGGATTGTAACATGCGAACTACAGATGGAAAGAGAACCTTTCCAAGTTGGTTTTCTTTGTATTTTTTTTTTTGCATAATTCATAAGTGCTCCATGTGCCCGCCCGTTGTGACACGGCAGAAGTGAAGCCGATAATTCATTTCCGCCCATACCCGTTGCAGCATGTCACGATCGATTTCTTCGTAGCTCAAGCAGATCCCGTGGTAGAGGCGATAGAAAGACAGAGTCCTTCACATATCCCCGTAAGAAAAATATCGAATGGCGTTAGGTCAGGTGATCTTGGTAGCCAGAGAAGCAACGCCTTGTCTGCTGCAGCGGGTATGGGAGGAAATGATTTATCGGTTTGATGTCTGTTGTGTCACAAAGGGCGGACACATAGAGCACTTATGAGGTATGAAAAAAAAAACACCTTGGAGAGTTTCTCTTTCCATCTGTAGGTCACATGTTACAATCCTTTCCACCATTCAAATTTACCGATTTTGTGAAATGTGTTAGGGAATTATGAATAATTCTGTATATACATTTGAAGTAATGTGCAAATTATGATTTGAAGGTATCAAAGAAATTGGGAACACTATATTAATGGTTTATATTTTGTCCGTAACTCTGATCCGTTATAAAGGCACCCTCCAATTGGTGCACTACCAACCAAAAAATCCAGGTGATATCCGAAATGCCAAAGAGATTCAACTTAAGTGTTGTCAGCAGGCTGTAAAACTAATGGCTATTGTCGATAGAGTGTCGTGCCTAAGTTGGCTATTTTCAGCATTGAATGAAACGACAAGATGTGATTTATTACTTTGTTAAGTGTTTAAGTGCCCTGAAATTATTTCATGTTTGTGTACTAACCAGACGTAACATCGTTATTTCCTGAGAGTATCACGGAAAGTAGTTTGTAGCATATTTGATCTGTGATCACGGGGTAGTGACTAGATTGGGTCACCGTTCAAAGAATGCCGCGAGGTCAGTGAAAGGAGTGTCTGTGATATGCAGTTTTATTACTGCAACTATAAAAATTGAGGATGCTGTGTGGTGTGTGTGTAAAATACTAGTAATATGTGTGGCAAGAACCACGTTCAGCAATTTTGCAGGTACGAAAGAAGTAACGTATGTAACGGTAACTTCAATACCCGCACTTGTCTGATTGATGGCACTGTGCATTCTGTGCTTCGGCTGCTACAAGCAAAATGATACGAAGTATATGACTTCAGAATAAAGACATTTGGTTTAAAGTAATAGTTTCGGGCATGGCTGCGTATACGACGACGTCTGGTGAGACTTGGTTTTACGTCTATAGGTTATTTCAAGTTTGAGTGTGTGTGTTTTCTTTTCTTCAGTATTTTATTACAAATTCTTACGGCGGCTCTGGTGCCCACCCACTCCGCCATTCAATGGGTACTGGGGTATAGGATCCTTTACCCAGGTTAAAGCGGCCGGAGCTTGAAGTTGACCGCGAACCTTCAGCTAGTGCCGAGGTTAAGAATGAGTGGAGGTATACCCCTCTTCCCTTATATGTCTTGATGGTGTGGACAGGGAAAACTTTACCTTGCTCTTTTGGTAACGTTTTGAGTTGGAGTCACAACTGTCATGTGACTTTTGGAATATGTGCTGTATACAGTTTGATTAGAGAGAGATGTTATGAGATTGAGGAGTGTAATGAGGTTTGGCGTGCCTATCATGATGTGACATTCCAGGCAGGTAAGTTTCTCACTCCATAGGGTCTCTTGTTGATTACAGTACTTTTACTTTCTGGCACCTGTAACCCTGTTGCAGTGGTATAGCATTTCATGTGGGGAAGAGGGTAGGAAGGTAAGTTGGTGAGTCATTCAGGGATAAGGTAGGAAATGGTATGTGTTATTAGTTCAGAAAACATCTGAGAGTGCACTGTATTTGAGCCAAGTCCTGTATTGTTACTAATTCAGGTAGGAGGTGTAATATGCCAGCCTGTTTTCAGTGCTAAGGTAGGGCAGTCCCATTTAGTGAAGATGACTGTGTAAGTTTGCTGTTTTATTTATTTGTGCCAACAAAGAGGTGTGATTTGGAGATTTGGATTTTTTTTAACAGCCAGTAAAAGACTTGTGTGTACTCTGCATCAGTTAATTGGAAATAGGTCTTGTAAAATCATTAATGTCTAGGGCATGTCTATATACCGTATATTCTCGAATCTGATCCGCACCTTTTTTACAGTTTTAGAGGGCTAAAAAATCAGATGCGGATTAGATTCGCGTGCGGATTAGATTCGCGGTCTAGAGCTGGATTTTGGAAAAATGATTGAGCTGCTGTACAATATAACAATAACGTAATTAATAAACAACGTAAGAACAATACAATACAATAATCTATTATTTTATTATTTATTATTATAATTTATTATTCATCAGACTCGCCGTCATCACTCATAACTGAATCGTTATCCGTGCTCTCCACCCAGTCACTATCATCTTTATCTTCAACATCGTCCTCCCATACAATGTCATCTTCGGTTCCGTCCAAAGCATTGCTTATGCAACACTTCTTGAAAGATCTGACGATAATGCTCTCCGGGATGGCTTTCCATGCAGCCGACACCCACCGCGCCACTTCTGAAGGAGCTGCGTCACACCCGCTGATCGCTGCCTTGTGTTTCCGCCATAGTCGAACGTTGCATTCATTAACTCCAAAAATTGCAGCGGTTTTGCGGTTTCCATTCTCCTCTGCGCACCGAATAACTTCACGTTTGAACTTTGCCGTATATGAGAGTCGTTTAGATTTCAGGTGTCCCTCTTCCATAACTACGGTACACGACAAATTGGAACAAGCACCTCCCAAGTTTCAACAACTAAAGATCAGCTGGCTTCAGACGCGATTGCGCCCCGCCTCTATCGGTATGACTCATCGGCCACAGGCGTAGCGTCGGATTTTAACGCATTGGTAACATCCAATATTATTCAATCAGTCGCCCCGTGGGCAAGGGGTGGTTGAAGGAAAGGTGCGGATTAGAATCGCGAACAAATTTTTTTTTCGTTTAAGAAGTCGCGAAAAACTGGGTACGGATTAGATTCGGGTGCAGATTAGATTCGAGAATATACGGTAATATCATGGCCAGTTTACTTGTGTCTTCTTTACATAGTGGTGTGGTGTAAATGCACTGTTGAGTAGTGTACATTTGTGCTGCTATGGAATTTGATCAGAGAAGTATTTGGTTAGAATCTGATGCATGTGGCCAGATTACAGCATGCCGTACTATGGACATAGTTTGAGATTGGTCAGTAAGCCTGCATTTACTGGTGATGAAGTGAGTGGGGGAATATTATTATTGCAGTTCCTGACTCACTGTTTGAGGATCAGCTGTGGCCGCCTGTGAGAGAAGACGGCTCAATTGACTGGAAGTGTGAACTAATGGTGAGTTGTATTGCTGCTGCTCACAAAGTAGCTCAGTCAGAGAATTGACTGCTTACAGGCTTTAATGATATACATTTTATTGCTTGCAGAGGTAAAAAATTTTTTTTGCCACAAATTCAGAATCACTGTGGTGCTCACCCGGCCTCTTGACTTACATGTAGTGTGCTCATTTCTCAGGGTTAAAGCAACAGGAGTGTGATGCTGACTTCTTATTGGTAGATTAACCCTTTATTGCTGACCTCAGTGCACTGTACAGACCTGTATACACTGCATATAGCCATCCGGTCCGTGTACAGCTCGGCTTGTGTAAACACTGTACATTGCCCAATTTAATGTGCTCTAAAAATAAGACATGAAGTAAACTAAGTGGCTCACTCCATGCAGCAGAGTCCTTCTTGATAAAAGTACGAACTTTAATTTTCGAGGAAGTCAAGTTAGAAAGAGGGGGAAGATTGGTTTGAACCAGTCCTTAATATACGTACAACCTTTCCCCACTCTCACTCCAATTTTTTTATTTGCCCCTCTTCGATTCAGTAGCAAAAAGAAAACCATTCTTTGGTAGAAGAAATATTGGGGGGGGGGGGGGGGCAAATGCCTCCCCCCCACCCCACAACTTATGCCTATGTCCATTACTACTGTGATTAGTATTTTGTATTACTGCAAATTGAAGAACTGTACAGAGCATTATTGTATAATGGTGGCAGACTGATGCACTGCATAGCTGCAGCATGTGTATTGTACAACTGTAAAATGTTTGATGTTTGGATAAAGCTTCGAAAGGTGAGCAGAACAAGTACTTCCAGAAATCAGGGGTGGACTGTCTGCTGTGTGCATGTTCTTTCCAAGGCTCTGGATCCACTTGTCATGCAGTTCAAGTGCTGCTTTGTGCCAGAATCTAGAAATATTACAGTATACTTAGTTAATAATTACATACCAATGAATGCACTACACTGTTTTTATGATTTCAGTACCTACATATGTTTCGGCACTTTTGTGCCATCTTCAGGGTTGCCGTCGAAAGTTCACAATCCTAATGCATCGTGTTCACTTTCACAATACGTAACTCTTGCAAGTTACCATCACTGCACTTCACTGTTCGTAGTAATTGGTTCTTCTTCTTTTATGTTATTAAAGTTGAATCATTTAAGATTTTGGTTGTCACGGTATAGAATACTAAAAGTTGTTAAAATTTATTATAAAATTACAGTATACATTTATGAGTGAACATTATGTTTGTTACAGATGGTGGCACAGTCTTTGTTGGTTCCTTGTGTCAGGGTATGTGATGCTGTACACCGTATGTTGTCTTCACTTTGTCAGGTCAGTGGACGAGGTTCTGGGATCAAAACATACAGCGTCATACTGCCTGTTTTTATGTGCAAAACGTATAGTCCTTATGCTGTGCTGAAAGAAATGCTCTGTTGGGCCTTCTCATTAATCATATAATAAACCTAGCCCCAGCCCTACCATGAGAAGTTCCCACAAGCCCCACTGCTTAGATATCATATGTTCTATATAGATATTTTACTCTTAAGTTGAGTTTTGAGGAGTCATCTTATGTGTGAGAGTGTCATGCGAGGTGCTCTTGTAGTTATGTAAAGACAGAGTTCTGCGGCATAATGTTCATTTCAGCACAGGAACACCTTTATCATTGCCTTTGCATCAGTGTATGAATGAAATGTGTAATGGGAAGCAGATGTCTGTTTTTGCATTTTATCCACAGAATTACTGGGCAGGTAATGAAGAAGGTTGGTACGGAGGGTCTGTTTTGAAAGTTGTCATGTGAATTTATTTTAGGTTCGTATCAGTACAGCGTAATTGACATTGAAGACTCGAGTCTTTGGGATGTAATGCTGCGTTGTTCAGACAAGCAGCCCAGGCACTGTTTGACGTAGAAGAGAAGGCATTGTGATCCTTCGAAATGTCGAGAACCACTTGCCCAACAACACAGCATCACATCCCAGAAGACGCACTCTTCAGCCACACTGCTATGAGAACCTCAGATCTTATGTAATTCAGATTGACACAAAGCACAAGTCGTATGTAACCAATTCTTCAGGAATGTCTCGTCGTTCTTGTTTTAGTGAGATGGTGACAATTGATCGCTACTGCCAAGACAGGTTCTTTGACCTGTTGCCTGTGTTGGGGATGCGGATTCACATGTTTCATACAAGGACCTGACAGACATGTGGCCTACATTCCAGGAGATCCTAGCCATCTTTCCAAATCTGAGGTGTGGTGATGGACACAACTTGAATAAGTATGGTAGAGTGTTTTTGTATAGCACTTTGTTCTGGGTTCAGTCTTCATAGTGTGTTATATAAAGGTTGTTTGGACTTGCCTGGAGTCTGTGTGCATTCTTATGGCACATGTGCATGCAGTGAACTAGCAAACTCATGTATGCAAGTTGTCTTTCTATATTGTTCGTCCCTAAAACTGCTGAATGGTTGCATTTTTGTATTAATGGTCTACATTAAAATGTTTGTAGACAAATTTAACTTTTTGACGCTGGTGGTAACCATTTGGTGATGTGCCGTGGTGATGCTCAAAACACCGAGTGTCATCTGTTCGTTACAGCCAGTTATGGCGTCTGTTGTTCAGTCATTTGAATCCCTGTTTTCTGCACATCACAGCAGACGTTCAATTCCAGTGCCGAAGGGTTAATTGTGATTCATGTTGGTTCAGCGCAACATAGTACGACAGACAGATCGCTCTGCATCAGATTGGTACATGACATAAAATATAGCTGTAATTAATATCTGTAATTTTGTTTGAAACATGTTTTGATAGGGAGAATATTAATAAACACAGAAGTAACTATTGACTGTGTGATGGGGTATCTGTGGTGCTACTGTCTTTGTGGTAGTATATCTGTGGTGCTACTGTCTTTGTGGTAGTATATCTGTGGTGCTACTGTCTTTGTGGTAGTATATCTGTGGTGCTACTGTCTTTGTGGTAGTATATCTGTGGTGCTACTGTCTTTGTAGTAGTATATCTGTGGTGCTACTGTCTTTGTGGTAGTATATCTGTGGTGCTACTGTCTTTGTGGTAGTATATCTGTGGTGCTACTGTCTTTGTGGTAATATATCTGTGGTGCTACTGTCTTTGTGTAGTATATCTGTGGTGTACTGTCTTTGTGTAGTATATCTGTGGTGCTACTGTCTTTGTGGTAGTATATCTGTGGTGCTACTGTCTTTGTGGTAGTATATCTGTGGTGCTACTGTCTTTGTGGTAGTATATCTGTGGTGCTACTGTCTTTGTGGTAGTATATCTGTGGTGCTGACTGTCTTTGTGGTAGTATATCTGTGGTGCTACTGTCTTTGTGGTAGTATATCTGTGGTGCTACTGTCTTTGCGGTAGTATATCTGTGGTGTACTGTCTTTGTGGTAGTATATCTGTGGTGCTACTGTCTTTGTGGTAGTATATCTGTGGTGCAACTGTCTTTGTGGTAGTATATCTGTGGTGCTACTGTCTTTGTGGTAGTATATCTGTGGTGCTACTGTCTTTGTGGTAGTATATCTGTGGTGCTACTGTCTTTGTGGTAGTATATCTGTGGTGCTACTGTCTTTGTGGTAGTATTCTGTGGTGCTACTGTCTTTGTGGTAATATATCTGTGGTGCTACTGTCTTTGTGGTGGTATATCTGTGGTGCTACTGTCTTTGTGGTAGTATATCTGCTTCTACAATAAATTAATGTAAAGGCCATTGAGGTAGGAAAAATACCAAACAACATATTTGGAAAATACTTATGCTCCAAGTGCACTTTTGACTGTTACTGTTGTAAAGGAGAGGATGTGTATAGCAGAGACCAGATTACTGAGATTTGAGGTTCTTGTAGTGACATTGCTGAATATTCACATTTTCTGGGATGTGGCTGTGTGTTGGTAAGGATAGTTGTGCTTTTGAAACATGGAACTACTTGCCCAGTGACACAGCATTGTATCCTAGAAGATGTGATTCTTCGACTGGATTGTTTGCTAATTGTTGCTGTGAGGGTGAATAGGCAATGCAGTGATTGTGGAAGCACTGCACACGCACCACAGGGTGTTTTTTTATCTGTTTGAAGAATGCTCTCAGTGAGTAGCTATGAATGGACTCTCAACACAGTAAATGTTTTTGGAAGAGGTATGATGCTGCCTGGCTGTTTCAAGGTGAGCCTAGCTGCGACCACGCCGTGCCGACTGCAGCTGTGCGCATTGTCAAGGAGCTCAGCTAGCAAGTTACCTGGTCACTATTATACACATATGTGTACTGGTGTAATTTAGGTATATTCTGTATATTTAGGATGGTGAGACGTACTGCATTGATGCAAGACACTATGGTAACATAGCACGCTTCATCAATCACACGTGTGTTCCAAACTTGCTGCCAGTACGAGTATTCATCGAGCATCAGGACCTACACTTTCCACATATTGCCTTCTTTGCAAACCGAGATATTGAAGTCAACGAGGAGCTAGGGTGGGTCAGTACCCCAAGAGGGTCACATAAATATCAAATTTTACGTTCTCATTGTATTGTCCTACTGTGGTACTGGTTATTTTGATTTGTGTTTGTTATGTAGAGGGAACTAAATTTTGGAATGAAGTCATTTAGTAAGAAGGTAGATGTGGAACTCTTGCCAAAACTCCTGTAAGAATGATGTAAAATTTTCCCTGCATGTAAAGTTCTTGTGTAAAATGTTTTCTTACTAGAAGTTCATTTTCTTTGGATTTTTATTCAAAAATTCCCTATGCACTATGTTTACTATTATACTGGATAATCAGTTGCCTATGATCTGCTGTTTTCCAGTTCCACAGTTTTTGTTCCACATTTTTAGACATGTTCCAAAATTTGCGAAATGTTGCTATTAGCTTGGTCATGTCTGTCTGTCTGTCTGTCTGTGCGCATGGAAGAACTCAGCTCCCAGTAGATGAAATTTGATATGTTAGGATTTTTAAAGAATCTGTCAAGAAAATTCAAGTTTGATTAAAATATGGCAAGAATAACGTGTACTTTACGTGAAGATCTATTTAAATTTATGATAATATCTCACTGAATTCTTCTTAGAATGAGAAATGTTTCAGAGAAAATCAAAACACATTTTATGCTCAAAAAATTTTTTTTCCAAAAGTCGTGCTGTTTATGGGACATGTCGAAAAATGCTGTAGAGCCAGAGAGGCCACAGATGACAATATAATATAAGGTGCCTGCACATTGAATGCTGGATAACTAAGGCTACAGACACATATTCAGAATAAGAAATACTTATTGCTTTCCCATGGCAAGAATGGTTATGCGAACATGCCGCAGTGTTACCTTATACATGTATTGCCTGTCGTGTTTACTAACTGTAGCATGTCATAGAGGTGTTGCAGCAAGATTTGAACTTTAGGTGTAGTTTTGAAGATTTTATTGCAGTACATTGTAATGTACTGTAACTGAAGACTGTGTAATGAGAGCCCTGAGTTAGGGACACAAATGAGGTAATGAAGAAAGTGCATGTGTGCCAACAACAGATGACTTTGATTTGTAACTCTGATGGCCCATTGTGACCTGCATTTTGTGAATTTTTCTTTACAACTAAAGTAACTGTCTATCGAAGTTGTGCTGTTAATATTTGGGATCTTTATAATTGAAATATTACACAGTAGTTGTTTGGGATCAGAATACAAAAGTGGATTCAAAAAGTGAACATAGTTTTTAAATTTCCCTTATAAAAGTTTTTCCTTTTAAGAATTTTTTTTTTCACTGGCCTGTTAAAAAACTACTTATAAGGGGAACACTGTACATGTGTTGTGTTAGGCATTGTACATGTGTTGTGTTAGGCATTCAGATCACATTTTCATGATTCAGCCTGATTTTAAGGCTCATTTTTCAATAGGAACGCAGAGTATGAAAGTATGTATGTATCAAACACAGTGACACTGTGCTATTGGAGAGCACAGCTATTTGAACTTCCTGTATTACAAATATGGGATCTTTATCCAGAATGCTTGGGACTTCGGAAGTTTTTGGATAGTGGGTTTTTCCATAATTTGGAGTGCCATATCTAACATGTACTAAAAAAACTTGTGCAAATTATAAAAAAATAGACTCCTGTTCGGTGGGTTCTTTCAACTGGTGTAAAGCATTTGGGGCAGGAATCTGGCCAGTCAGCTCTACATGGTACTGAGGTTAAGAATGGGTGGACCTATACCTCTACTCCCTCTGTATACCTTCATGACATGCTAGGGATAACTTGATTTTTATGTGTCCAGAATCAAATTTAAATTACCACTTCAGCTAATTTTTTCCACCTCTTGAGAAATTTCTTGAGCCAGATTCCCAACATATCTTGTATTATCTTAATAGTTGCAACTACATTACCGCCCCTCTGAAAGTGTGCAGTGATACAGTTTGTTGATGCTGGGATGTGAGTGTAGTTCTGTTGTTTGCATTGAATAATATGTGTGTTCAAAGATATTATAAAGTGTATAAAGGTGACTTTAGTGACTGTGTACTGGTTTTAGATGTGTTATACTGTGTAAGTGTAAAATGAATATGTTGGGCGTTCATAAAGCACTGCACCGCATCTTATTTTTATTACAGTAGTCAACATAAATGTGCCTAATGTCATCCTTCACTGCTGCATCTAGAGTAATGTTGAACAATCCCTTCAGATGCGTTCAAGCTACGTTCTTGTATTTGCTTGGTTTGTACCATCACTATGACACATTGGGCAGTTACAGGTGCCTGTATTGACCTTTGTACTGCAAGGGCAACACAGTACCTAGATAAACGTGCTGGCCTTGTACTGCTTTGTTCAGAATAACTGCCTGTGCTGAAACATGTAGCAGTTTTATACTTGCTTCTGAGTGTATTTTATTAAGTGAATAATTTGCATGGTGTTTTGCTTATAAGAATATGCAAGGTGTGAGTAACAAAAAATTAAGCAAAGAAGTTTTAACAGCAATGATTTAAATACTGTAGTTGAAAGTGATGGTTGCATACTGTAAGGTGATGTAATGTTGACTGCTGAGAACTTGGTTCTGCTCTCTAGTTTTGACTGTGGTGAGAAATTGTGGATCATCAAGTGCAAGTCTTTCACGTGCACATGCGGCGCGGAGGCGTGCCGCTACTCAGAGACCACCATCAAGCAGACGCTGGATAACTACAACAAGACACTGCTTCAAGATGAACTGATGCAGTAGAGTGAAATGCAGTTGATTCAGTGAACGTGACGCCTCCTTCATAAACTGAATGCGCCTTAACTGTGTTTCTACTCGGAGAAGTGATAAATTGCAGTTGAAACACAATAAGAAGTTTATGTTAGACCAGTAATAGTCTATCGGCTGTCGCGACTTTATGCTCCTTTGCTAACACCACTGTCACTCGTCATTTTGATCTCTCAGCAAACTGTTAATATTCACTTACTGTTGGTTTGTAAACAAGCATTTTGACAGGCGTGACTGATGAATGATTTCTGTCTCACCGTTAAAAGTTTAACATTGCATTCCAGTCTGTTTAAAAGATAACACTAATAATAGTGATCTGTATTATCGGATGTTATTGCCTTCACCAAATTCATAGTAAGGCAACTGTCAGTTGCTGGTTTGTCAGCCAGTATAATGTTGTGTGTTACAACATGCATGCCAGGTGCTTGCCGGTGTTCCAGACCGTGTGGATTCTTTTGGTGCGAGTGGTTTAATTATTTTGAATATCAATAGTAAGACAGTGATTCTCAAACTATTTTTAGGTTCCATTTCATAAAGTAATAGTTATATGTATTTTTTCTTTGTGATAGTGTCACAAATATTAGCTGGCCATCAGATATTGTATATTCAATGTAAGGTAGTTACTTTTATATATCCCTTAGAATGATGTGCATGTCATTGGCCTGACATGCACCCACTTTTGAAATTTTAACCTTGCACAAGAATTTGAGAAGATTTAAGTAGCTGCAATTGTGCATCCCACTGGGTACAGAATGAAAAGTGTAAAAGTTAGATTTAGGAAAACAATACCAAATATGCAGTTGTGTTTATACAAGTAAATGTAGGAAAACAGTACCAAATAGACAGCTGTGTATTTGGTATTGTTTTCCTAAATGTAGTTGAATACACACAGGGGTATGCACCACACCAATGTTAAGCTTAAAATTTGTGTTACTGGACAGAAGAATTGTAGTAAATGTTACAAGTAGAAAGTAGTGACTGTTCAGCAGAATGATTTTGTATTTATTTCATGTATGTTGTGATAAGTTATGTATTCCGGCATATTTGGTTGTTAAAATAGCAAGATGCAGCCACTAAGTTTGTTTTAGAGGCTCATTGTTTGCTGCCATGCTTTCTTATATATTTACCCATTCCAGTCTCTTTTTCTTTCTGGAACTTACTGTAATTATGGAAGCTGCGATAGTGTAGCCAGTATAGTGACATTTTCCACGCTTATCTTGCATTTTTTTTTCAGCTGCAGTAAAACAATTTAGAATGCTCACCTGACCGACATGATGGTCTTCCTGCCATCACTGTTCTCTGTTTATATGGTCACAAGTGTGTGGATAAAACATGCTGGAAGTGAAGAAATGAATGAAATAACAAATGTATGTAAAATGTATTAAAGTAATCTGTATTCAGTAATTAAATTAAAGTAGTTTTGAAAGTTTCTGGATGTGTAGTAGAGCCTTGAAAATGAAGTGATGGCTTCTGTTCTCACCTACAGTAGTATGCCTTGCACAAACATAATGCACAATAGGCAAGTGTAGACTACTTGCCCAGAAATCAGGGAATATTACTGTATTACAGGATATGATGCTGCATAGTCAGGTAGCTTGTTACCAATCTTTCGGAGAGACCGTTACATCCAACATTCAGGGGCGAACCGAAATGTCCATGAGTAGCTACAAGGTTACACAGTGTAAAACCCCAGAAGAATACTGCCTTCATAGGCAATCCATCCAGAACTTTAAATCTTACATATTATAAATCAAGGGTTGTGGAAAATATGACATTCCTTAATATTTCTTATAAGGAAAAGACTTGTACAACTAGGCATATTAATGTCATCCATGATAGTCACAAATGGCATATTGGGTACATTTCAAAACTTTTCATAGGAGCTGCACATATGACCTTGCATACAAAAATAACATTTAATACTTTTGAGTAAAAGCAAGAGTGGAAAGCCACGGTTTACACTGTGAAGGTTATATAAGATGACGGGGAATTTCCATTAAAAATAAGTTCTTTACTGCAATAACCATACTCCCTTGACTTTACTCATGTGCACTGCGTTAGGTACTAATCGCACATCCCCAGCAGCATGCATTTGGTCGGATAACGTCATGAAACATATATCATCATGCTCGTCACGGATTAGAGGTCCCGGCCCATTCCGCATATTCGTGCCGGAAATATCCGGTTAAGCAATTGACGTACGTATCTTGAACTACAATTAATCTAAGAAAATACTTGGAAGGATGTTATGTATCTGAAATTACGTCTATATTGAATTAACGAAATCTGAAACTGTTAATAAATTATTTACTGACAAGCGCAGATCATTTTGGAAGAAAAATAATTTGTCTCAGATTGGCATCAACCAATCAGGGCTAAGGTGACGACAGCGTGTAGCGAATGGAAAGACAAGCTCTTGGAATGAAAGGGAGGGGGGCTGTTAATGTGTGGTTGGTAGTTAAACGGCGGTTCGGCGTAGTTCATTCGAAAAGACTGTTACCGAGCAGGCCGGTTGCTTGTTACGTTGTTGCTGTTCAGTTGTACGGCTCTTCAAATTACTACTTTTGTATAAATTACGTGGTAAGTCGCTAGTGTCGAAATGGTTGCTCCGGCAGAAGTGGTGCCCACGATACATGCACTGTAACGTGGATAGGCATGCTACGGGTATTGGGGTGAACTCGCTGTGTGTTTACGTGGGGTTGACGAAATAATTTCGACTGATTTTACCAATCCACCTTCGAAAACTGAGGTACGTACAAGACGCTTTCCCACACAGTGTTATGTAGATGTGTATAAAGGTGAATTATATGTTTGGATTATTCAGATAATTGCCGATAAGTCTGAAGAATTTGAGCCGCACGCTGTCGTTTGCTGTTTTAATGGCTGTGCAAACGACGGCAATATCGTTCGGCAGCTGGTGTAGGCATTATTGTTTTACAGATACACCGAAATAGAATAAGAGTAACTGAAAATGAAAAAGAAATTATTGAAGTATGTGCTTTAAGTCAAAATGCTTCATGGTTTGAATCAATTTCACGCGTGTCACGGCTTTTGAATTTGTAGGAGAAAATCAAATCAGCTTCAACAAATGTTAAGTTTATTAACTAGTGCACGAAAGAGGACTCTGGCTAAGACAACTAACCCTTGGATTATGGAGCAAGAACAAACTGTTACTGTGCTGGGTACATTTTTTTTTTTTTGTCCAGCGTTCTCTTCCAAGCTGTTTCTTAGGTTTAATTTATGGTAAAAATTGCTTATTTCTCACGCAGTTTTATGAGACGAAGAGTGTAAAATTTATAATAACGAGGGAAATAGACATATAACAGAAATGTGAATGAAATTTGTATCATGATTGGCCTCTGCAGCTGTTGACCATTACATGAAGTGCCTTGATGGAGTGGTACTTGCATGCCCATTCAGATCACTGGAAAAATTTCCAATCTGGTTTTTCTGTGCTTGGCTGTTGGACAACTAGTACATTTTTGATGCAGTCTTCGTAGTTTCTCTTATTGGTTGTAGGGGAAGTTGGTTTTTTTTTTTTTTTTTACAGGATACTGCCATTGCTGTCATTGCACTGTGAATATGTTTCTTGACATTTCCACTCTTAGCATTTCTGCTTATATGTTGTGTTACCGTCTCTTCTCCAAGAGAAAGCAGAAAGAGACGTCTTTGATTATTTTTCTTTTGTTGCCAGTTAGGATATTTCAGCATCCACAGTGTAAATAAATTTACACAAGCAACATTAATCAAGTTTGGGATAGTTTCAAAGGCCAGCATTGTAAGATGAAAACTTACAGTGAAACACAACACACATTTCATATAGGTATGAACAGCCATGTGTTCTTGATAATCAGATAGCCTTCATTGGGTTATACACATAAAGTTAAAAAGTAAAATTTCTGCTAGCCATTTAGCAACAGTGAATGCAGGCCCAACCAAGAGTCGCTCTTACCAAGGAGAAGCAATGATACAGCCTTCCTGCTGTTAACACGTGTTAACTCACTTAGTCTAGCTTAGATTATAACCAAAATTTGAAATTTACCTTTAATATAAGATTTAAAAAAATAATATTGTGTAGTTACACAAAACAAAACACATTTTATATGGCAAGTTGTAGTCAACAGTATTGTAACTATTAATTTATACAGTCCACAAAAATAAAAGGTATTAATCACAACAAGGCTGTACTGCAGTATAGGACTGCATTGTAATGAGGGTCGGTGTGAGTAGGATACTGGGTTTGTATCAATTGCACAGATGTAGAGAGTTGATTGTTACATACATTTTCCACTAACACATTTATACTATGGATGAGACTGGGATATTGACCATTGCAAGAAGCACACATTCTTCAGGGTCCTTGTTTTATTGCCACACTGAGCATGGCAGCTCTATTGAATATAAAGCCTGCGGGTCACTAAACACTGCAACATCTGCGGTGCTCAGGACAGCCATAAAAGAAACTCTGTAGCACTAGAAGGTCAGAAAATATTTGGCTGTGTCACCGGCTGGAAAAGAGGTGGACTGGTAGTGTCATTTAGATGGGCAGTATAAGTGGAAGTTTGTGTATCCAATTTTCATTTATGCTTGGTAGAGGATGACACCATGTATGGAGAAGGTTGGCCCTCCAGGTGCGCTCTGCAGTTGTTCTAAATGTGGGTGGGCTACTGAGGAACTATTTGTAGTCTGGTTATAACATTTTACGTGAATTGTGCTGAGGTTGAAAATCCAGTTCTGTGGACCACTAAATTCAGCATTGTAGAGGGATTGTGATCTGTTTGTGAGGAGCAGGGATATGTTGATTGCCCTCAGCGATCTGACCGATGTTCCCGGTGAGACAAATTCCCAAGCAGAAGGAATTTCTGGGTTTCAGGTTACTGGTCTTTGCCCCTATTTTCAGCATAGGAATTTTGTACACTGGCAGTGTTGCAGGAAAGTAAGACTTATGCTACAGAGAAGTCAAATGTTGATGAAGGCTGTGTGGTGCTGTATGCTTAGCTAGTGGACATTCTCTGGTTTGCAGTAAACCAGTGTGGAATCTTAGTAATTTATTGCTGAAGTTTTGGTTTGTAATGTACTTGCATAGCTTATTGTGTATTGCATTTGAAAGTACGGTGTTGTGGAGTGCACGACTTGCAGGTCTGTTTGTTACGGACATTATTGTGCTGTGTTTTATCAATGTGTGGCATGATGCATTTGTTTTTGTGCAGGATGTCGTGGAGAAAGATCAGCAGCCATGTGAACGTTGGAGTCTGTATTGTGTTTGTGCTGTCTGTTTACGTGCCTTGACTTGCCAAGAAAGATCAGCAGCCATGTGAACATTGGAGCCTGTGTTGTGTTTGTGCTGTCTGTTTACGTGCCTTGACTTGCCAAGAAAGATCAGCAGCCATGTGAACATTGGAGCCTGTGTTGTGTTTGTGCTGTCTGTTTACGTGCCTTGACTTGCCAAGAAAGATCAGCAGCCATGTGAACATTGGAGCCTGTGTTGTGTTTGTGCTGTCTGTTTACGTGCCTTGACTTGCCAAGAAAGATCAGCAGCCATGTGAACATTGGAGCCTGTGTTGTGTTTGTGCTGTCTGTTTACGTGCCTTGACTTGCCAAGAAAGATCAGCAGCCATGTGAACATTGGAGCCTGTGTTGTGTTTGTGCTGTCTGTTTACGTGCCTTGACTTGCCAAGAAAGATCAGCAGCCATGTGAACATTGGAGCCTGTGTTGTGTTTGTGCTGTCTGGTTACGTGCCTTGACTTGCCAAGAAAGATCAGCAGCCATGTGAACATTGGAGCCTGTGTTGTGTTTGTGCTGTCTGTTTACGTGCCTTGACTTGCCAAGAAAGATCAGCAGCCATGTGAACATTGGAGCCTGTGTTGTGTTTGTGCTGTCTGTTTACGTGCCTTGACTTGCCGAGAAAGATCAGCAGCCATGTGAACATTGGAGCCTGTGTTGTGTTTGTGCTTTCTGTTTACGTGCCTTGACTTGCCAAGAAAGATCAGCAGCCATGTGGACGTTGGAGCCTGTATTGTGTTTGTGCTTTCTGTTTACGTGCCTTGACTTGCCAAGAAAGATCAGCAGCCATGTGAACGTTGGAGCCTGTGTTGTGTTTGTGCTTTCTGTTTACGTGCCTTGACTTGCCAAGAAAGATCAGCAGCCATGTGAACGTTGGAGCCTGTGTTGTGTTTGTGCTGTCTGTTTACTTGCCTTGACTTGCCAAGAAAGATCAGCAGCCATGTGAACGTTGGAGCCTGTATTGTGTTTGTGCTGTCTGTTTACGTGCCCTGACTTGCCAAGAAGTGCGCTGATGCAGTTGCTAGATGGGTGGAGCCTTTGGCAGTGGTGGAGAAGGTAATGACCCCTTAACATATGGAGGGTACGCTGTCACACATTTCTGGAGTGTCATGAAATGTAATAATGCAAAGTAGCACTCAGTGGTATATGGGATATGAGGGAAATGATTTATGGTTAATTTACACCTTACTGGACGTGCAGAGGTCTGGAGACCATAGTTGGTAGAATGAATGTCTGAGGCTGAAACCCCAGTGGGGCAAGATATTTTCTCTTCGCCATACTCATTCATACCAGCCGTGGGGCCCGCCTAGCCTCCTGTACAATGAGTACCCAGTCTCTTTCCTGGGGTTGAAGTGTCTGGGTGTGGTGTTGACCGCCCATGTGATCTAGTGCTAAAGTTAAGAAATCTCCCCGTGTGTGCCTGCTGTGGCATGTAAAGTGTAGACAGTTTACCTTACCTTGTTGGGCTTGCATCACAGGAATGTTACAATGTTTTAATTAATCTTCAGGAAGCCAAATGCCACAGTGGTGTAGCACTTGACACACACTGTTGAAGGTTTGTCATAACTTCGGGAAGCTACAATGCATTAACAGTTTTCATTTTTGCCTGTTCTCACAAATGATTGGGGATATTGGTGTTGTCTTTTACTGACATGTTCTCTTGCTCTGTCAACAAGAAACTTGTGTGTACACATGCCTGCGCAAAACTGGTCCAGACTTTTATGTCATTTGTTTAACAGTGCAAATGTGCAAGTAAGGTACAGGATGTCTTAGCCCAGGGGTTTATAAATTTTCAAAAATTCTGAGAGCCTCGTGATTCATTCAGGTGTCAGTAGGTTGACATGAAACATGTTACATAGTGAGGACTCAACAGATATTAGGTGCCACTTTGGAAAATAAGCCACCTGGGCAACATGTACTCAGAATTTGTGCAGCCCTGTGAGTCACTCTTTGGAGCTCCCAGAGGTGTAAAAAATTGAGGCGACCCCTGTGAACATAAACAGCACTCCTCTCATTGTAGTCATGTTGTGTTCCACAGGAGTTATCCACACTGCCGGTGGACGGAACCTGTATTAGTGGCAGTAACTTGGTGTTATGAAGGATGAAGGACCAGCATCTTTGTTCCTGCTGTTACAGTGTCAGGTACGTTGCTTGTCTTGGTGCTTACTATTCACGTGGTACATGACATATTGGGACACTGCAGGATTACTTATTGGTGTACAACTGAGCACTTGCATGTGCCTTTTTACAGTGACATCTTGTGAGATTGCCAATTAAACTTGGAGGAGAATCTTCTGCAGAGAGAGCAGGACGACTGAGAACCATCATGCTGTTGCTGAAAGATGTAGCTGTGTAGCAGGAATGGTACATTGCCTTGTGTTGAGGAACAGTGCGCGCCGGCTGAGAACGGGCAACAGGTTGAGATATCTTGTGTACTGCTGGTGGCGGTGAGTCACAGACATTTTATAAGAAAAGTGTGACGGGGGAATGTGTGTGTGTGTGTCCGTGATCTGAATATGCCGTATTTACCCGAATGCAAAACGACTTAAGATGACCCCACAAAAATAAAATGTGTGCTAAGAAGAAGTATTTCACTATTAACTTCGTACACTTAATACACAAAGCGTGTCACATTCTGTCTGCCTTTACCAATCAGTGTCACTGTATGCAACGTCACAGTCAGTGCCTTCATCTTCCTCACACTCACTCCTAACATCCCCATCCTCTTCACTGCCGTTCCACTACATATCATCGTCAGTCTCATCCACTGCATTGGATATACAGCACTTGTTAAAACGCTTCACAGTCACTTCTGGTGAGATGTGCTGCTGTGCCGTTACGATC
Organism: Reticulitermes speratus; assembly: GCA_021186555.1. Classification (NCBI taxonomy): domain Eukaryota; kingdom Metazoa; phylum Arthropoda; class Insecta; order Blattodea; family Rhinotermitidae; genus Reticulitermes; species Reticulitermes speratus. The sequence continues at coordinate 1,218,744 of JAJKFL010000237.1, read as the reverse complement.
CACATTGACCAAATAAATAATACATTTATATTTCTTGGTTTATGAACTTACTTTAACCCATGAAGATTCACAATTTTCTTCACAGATGGTGTTAGTGGTGTTAAGAATTGTAAATACATGTGTTGTGGACTTATGTGATGTGTCTGTGGTCTGATTAGTCTGAGCTGATGGCTGTTTTTTATGGTTCTTAATTTGTGGATTTGTCCAGGTTGTTTTTTTGAGTCTTGTGGTTAATTTTTAATTTTTCAATGGCCATTTTCCTGTTACTGTCCTAGGACTAGATCTGTTCACAGGTGCATAACTTAACAAGTTTACTGTTTGTATGGTGTCCAGTGACAGAATAGCTCAGTTAAGAGGTCCATCAGGTTAGGTGCTTCTGTAACAAATCAGACACTTCACAAAGTCCAAACAAAAAAATGGTTGTGTCAGTTAACTTCAGTCATGCTGTGTTCACTTTGTTTGCACATGATGATTTGGCAAAGCAGGCCTTGGTTTGCCTCCGCATGATCCGGTTGATGGTCACGCGGTTTGCTGCAGTATGGTTCGGTATTTGATACTTGAATTTAAGAACCAAATTTAAGAAAAAAGAACCTCGGATTGCATTCGAGTAAATACGGGAATCCTATGAAACATTAAGTCCATTTCACAACAGAAGGACTTGGGTCGACATTTTGAGTTTTCAGAACCAAAAGGACGGGGAGGGGGGGGGGGGATTTCCTTCCTACCTTGAAATTGAAGTCTTACTTGTTGGCTCTGTGTTCAGTAAGTTCCTGACATAACATGGTTAATTTATTCTAACAGTTTCCATGTAGGTGGAAAACTGTAAGTCTGACAGTGCTGAAGTGTGATATATTGTTTGACACACATGTGCCTTTCATAGTTAAAGATTATTTGTGAGAATTGTGTTGCAGTAATTTTGACAGACACAACATATAAGTATACATACAGTAAATATGTTTGAGAACATAGCATAATGTAACGTATTATAATATATATGAAGCCATGTAAGTTGGGGACTTACAATGTAACGTGCTTACTCTGTACAACGTAACTTTGTAATACTGTGCATTTCATGGTGTTAAAATTGCTTTTGTTCATGCCTTGTGTTTTAAACGGCGTGTGTATATAAACATGTACATCTTCAAGTCGTCTGAGCCACCATTGGTATTTGAACTGCCATATGGTTTGTGGTTCTATGCTGCTTGAAGGAATTCTGCATGTGTGTCTGCTGAGGTGGCACACGGTTTGTGTAACTTGTCATAACGGTATTGTGCATAGCCATCAGTTATGTTTTGTGGAAACGCTTTAACTTGCACACTGTAAGATTTTTGCTGTCTCAGAAACGTGTTGCATTTGATTGTGATAGTGAAATTCGGTTGCTTCTGTTTTGTTGACTGGAAAAATAGTTGGCAGGATGTGGAAAGTGTGGAATTGTTTGTGTTGGAGGTTGAGGGAAATGTGGGGGTACGGGAGACGTGTTAAGGGTTCATACAGTGAAGTTGCTGCCAAATAGTGTTACCAGTTGCTGTGATATCTTGGAAGAGGTACCCTCAAGGTTCAATATATTGGGTGATGTCAGCAGGAAAGTTGATACCTGTTAACCATTAGTAGCCATTCAGGGAATCAGCAGTCCCTTTCCAGGATTCCACAAACGTCTGACTTCATCAGTTCGGTTCATGACGCTACAGTTTAGTGAGCGGCTTTCATTTCATGTAGGGGAAACCATATAGTAATTGGGCACTTAAGGAATATTCACTGTTTGAAGTGTAATAGGGTCCATAGATTTGGCTGCTAACTGCATTGCACATAACCCTTCCTGAGAAGCTAAGAGGTCCTCATCTATTAGAGAGATTCCCGCATTTTGTGGAACCTGGAGGCTCATTACCGCATTCACAAGTTCCTACCATCCATCCCTATCCTAAGCCACAGCAATCCAGTCCATGCCTTACCATCTTACAAACCGCCTGTAACAGCAACAACAGAAACAAACGAAATTATTCAAATAATTCCATTATCATTCTAGTGACATGAACACATTGTGTTGCAAGTGTTTAAAATGGCTTCCCCTTCCGAGAATCGACATGACAGTCGCACAACCACAGCCACTTATTATACCGTCTGAGCTATCCCGCTCCCTAGCACATTAATGAAATCACTCATTAAATGATGACAACTCTGGATATACGTTGTGTTCTTACACTAGTACAGATGTTTGTTAAGCACATTCAGCTTTCACATTTCCCCGAAATACATGTGCACCACTCACATGTCTTGTCACTACGAAACATGTGTTACTCGATCATGTTAGTTTCGATTTATTGTTGAAATTAATTTAGGTTAGATTTAATGCATGTGGAAGTGTCAATTTCAGAAGCCCATATATACGTTCTAAAAATGATATCGATGGTGTTTATAACGGGTGGGGGGTGTCGTAACCCCAGATGTTGGCCGGCACTTCTGAATGTCTTAGCCGAGCGGTTAGCTTTTTATTCAGGAATTTATCGATTGGCATAAATGGCATTTGTGGGTTAGCAACCACAAACAGCAATTACTCACTACAGATCAGAACTAAGTTTATTGTATATAGATATATATAAAACACTACAACCGTCAGACGTTCGTCTGATCAACCTTCCTCTACAAGCACTCAGACAAATGTCTGTGGTTATAAAAACTCAACTATATCACTCGACTCTGCCTCTCTGTTTTCACAGTACACAATTCCAGTCGTCTCAAAGGCGCACAAAAAATGTAAACAGCTGGGTTTTGTTTTAGGGGGCGAAGGAAAGGGAGCTAATTTATGGGTTTGCGAACTTAACTGGCTAGCCTCTATCCAAGATTTTAATTATATGTTGACCCTTGAAATGACTTCAAAGTTGTGTAGGGAAGGGAACGCAGTACTGTAACAGTGAAGTGAGTAGTCACGAGGGGGGGGGGGGGGAGGGGGGCGTCAAGACCTGCATGCATGAGTGCGTATGCTATTCAGGTTACGTATCACTTTTAGGAACTGCTGAAAGAAAGACAATATAATATGGACACGTAGATACACAATTCATAAAACGCTCACCAGAAAGCGCGCATGTCTTGAAATGAGACGCGGCTGTAGGATCATCGTAACAAAAGTACTTAGAACTGTGACAAGTATTGCAACCCGAACTTCAAAAGGCAAATGCCCTTGAAAGAAACCAGTTTTCAGAAGAATTATTATTAGTTTTCAAAAAGAAATGAAGAGTCAGTCATTCATTTACCTGTGTTTCGTGGGATATTTGGAATTTTTCGCAGCAATTCAAAATTTCAGAATTTGTACGTAGTTATAGCACGATTTCTCGCGGGATCCCTAACGACGTTCTGCGGAGCGCTGTTGGAGAACAACTGATGTAGGAGATGGGTGTAGACACGATTGGGTTTTGTTAATGCAGTAAATGGAAAAGAACAGACTAAGCAAGTCATCCCTAACAGGTTTAACTGAGTGGCCTTTCCAATAGTAGCAGTGTTCTCTGTGAGGTAAGAACTCGATCTTTACCTTGCAAAAAGCGACCTTTAGCTTCGTCTTGTCTGTCCGTCTGTCCGCCCGCATGGAACAACTCGGTTCCCACTGTAAGGATTTTCATTAAATTTGGTATATTTGAATATTTTTCGAAAATCTGGACAGAACATTCAAGTTTCATTAAAATCTGACAACAATAACGGTACTTTACATGAAGACCTATGTACATTTATGACAATGTCTCCCTGATATCTTAAAATGAGAAATGTTTCAGACAAAAGTTGCAGAGATAATCAAAACACGCATTTTATGTTCAATAACATTTTTCCGAAAATCGTGCCGTTTATGAGATAATGTGGAAAAATACGGTACAGCCAGACAGGCCACAGATGACAATATAATACGGCGCATGCGCTTTGCATGCTGGATAACTAAGGCTACAGACACACACTCAGAATATGTAGCTTATTGCTTTTCCACGGCAACAACGGTTACGCGAACGCGCCTCAACTTTACGTTATACGTTCACTGCCTGTCTTCTTTTAGTCTTCAAAGGCCCAAATAAACTTGGGTCAGGTCTGTCGAGCACAAATTGACCATTATAACTGTTGTTTAAAAATACAGGCCCACCGTGCAGCGGAGAACACTGCCTGACATAAAGGAAGACTTTTACACGTGGTGGAATTTCACAAAATACAAGAGAAAATAACGTCCATTTCTTTTTCTTTTATAAAAAGTCTTTCATTTATTTCTCTGTAATTACATCAACAGGTACACATTAATCTAATTATAATTGTTCCTTGGTACCAATTGCCCCGTCATGTATAGTGCACCGGGGCCCCTCTCTTTTCTGGGCTACCCCTCTCTGCTATATCTGCTCTACTATGCTGGGCCCCGCAGATAAGCCGAGATGCGCACACAACAAAAATACAATATATCGAACAAATCATAAATATATATTTTAACCAACAACATACAATAAAACAATAAATACAAAATACCCGACGGAGACTAATCAAGCAATTACTTGTGCACATACATACCAAAATAATGTACCTTGGCGTCGTCGTGGGGCTAAACCCAACAAAACCAAAGACCGGGACCACGACGACCGCCAAGGGACTCCGACCTCACCAACTCACTGCTGGACAGAATTTTGCCCCCATGGCCGAGACGAAATTTAGATGTTACTAGTAGACGGCTAGGTTCAGAGTGATTTCCACAATCACGCACAGGTCTGAAGTAAACTCAGGAGAGGAGGGGAAATGGAGGGGAACCAAGTAGGAGGGGATTGATGCGCGCGACGAAAGTCCGTGGTTCGAGTACCGCAGGGCGTGCTGGGAAAACTCCCGGCACAACCCCGACCTCCAAAACCAGACGTGTTGGTATTTTTAAAGAAAGTACACTGCGTTGCACTGCACACTGTTGGAGAATAATCGGTAGTGTCATTTGGCTATACATAATGGTCCACTGTAATGTCACTACACCATCCATCGGCTGACCCCTGCTTATGCACCACATGTGCCAGTTAAGTCCTGCGGGCCAACTTCCGTACAAGCTCACTGTCCTGCCACCGCCTCCTCGGTGGTCCCACAGCCTGCTTCGTACTTCTCCTACCGCAGTGGATTCGCTGCTCCTTCCTTGTTGCTTACGGGCCAACTATCCCTCGTCCTCCGAGGTGACGCACTCCGGTTGCCAGCGGGATCCATACCAACCGAGTGATGCCCTTCGCCCCGATGTTCTGATGATTCGGATCACCCGGCGCGCATCATAGGATGGAAGGGTTCTGAAACTTTGGGTTCATAAGTATCTAATCATGACACCCTAGCCAAAACAAACCTTCCTCTTGTGGACAAGTAATTCCATGCGCTCAACACAGCACAAACATTTGACTTCATACAACAATGAAAATATGTTACAACACTGGACCAAATCACCAATACATCGCTGTGACAACAATTCACAATACATGACATTTCAAACAATTACATTAACTGTTGTACATAATAATAACTGAATATGTGTGTAAATAACCGAACATACATAATACAAAATCATGACTAGTCATGGAAAGCAGGTTTTATCTGCGAGAGATGAGCTCGCGATACTGACGCCGGGTCCTCGGGGTCCACAACTCGTACAGTGACTTTGGTTAGAAATTTATCAACTATAAACGGGCCCTTCCAGCGATAAGACAACTTAGATGCAATGCCCTGGCTCCCCCGACTAAAATTATGGGCTTTAACCCACACAAGATCACCCACCTTATATTTGCACGCGACACGCCCTCGGTTATACTTCTTGGCCCTAAGTTGTCGGTCCTTTCGAAGATGTTCACGAACCCCATGCCACACCCTTCGCAACTCCCGTGGGGACACCTTACTGGGTAGCAATTCTTGGATACTCCACCTGTTACCCAATGGAGTACCAGCTCTAAACGGAAACATGACCTGAAACGGTGTGGTATTAGTCGCTTCATGCACCGCGGTGTTAAAAGCCAGCTGTAACCAGTCCAAATTCTCGTCCCACGAGTCCTGCGAATCCGCATGGTAAGCTATAAGAGCCGACCGCAAATTCCTATTAAATCGCTCGGCATGAGAAGGTTGTGGATAATATGGAGTAGTAGTAACATGTTTGATACCCAGTTTAAAGCAGAACTTACGGAACTCATGCGAAGCAAAACACGTCGCATTGTCAGACACAATCACTTCCGGCACAGAAAAGGCAGAAAAGATCCTTTGGCGCAAAGCCCTAATGGTAGCCCCTGATGTCGCCTCCCGAACCGGGATCAACCATACAAACTTGGAAAATGCATCAACACACACGAGCAACATCTGGTGCCCCACCTTGGTACGAGGTAGCTTCCCAACGTAATCGATAAAGATTTTCTGAAAAGGTCGTTGTGCCACCTCGGATGCTAAAAACCCAATTTTAGTGTTCTGGGCCGGCTTACTGCGCCCACAGTCCCGGCAACACGACACCCCCTTCTTAATTTCCTTCACCATGCCTTTCCATGTGAAGTACTCACGTATTTTCCGAAGGGTCTTGAACACGCCCAAATGTCCTCCCACGGCCGAGGAGTGAAAAAACTCGAAAACCATCGGCACCGCGGCCGCCGGTACGACAATTCTACGATTCTGTCCCTTCTTGTGGGTGTAATATAAAACTTCCTTTTCCAGCTGATACCCAGGGACCTTATCCCCTTTTTCCAAATGCTGGATAATTTTTCTCAGCTCCACATCTTGCCTCTTTTTCCAATTGATTATACAATGCTTCCAATTCCCCCAACTTACTACACGCGCAGCGATACAGAACTTCAAAACTGTCTTGCGCCAGATAACTCGCAAGGCTAGGAACTCCATCCGCTAGTACAACACGAAAGATTTTACGCAGAAACTGCACGTCCCCTGAACTATTCAGGCCCCTGGATGCCAACTCGTACTGAAGCTCATCCCTCAACAAATAGTTCGGGTTCATCTTGACTACCGAAACACAGGAGCAATTCCCCAGTCATACAACAATCTGTACTCTAGCCCTGTATCACTAGTCACCTAGGACTAATCAAAGCTGCCTTTCCATGACAAAATACAGTATATAACAAAATATGTACATAACTAAATTAAATTTAACCTTTTCAGTACATCATACTCTGTTGTTTACCGGCACACAGTGATCAGGTCTCCACTCACTGTACGTTGCCCTCAGGCACCTCACGTAGCAACAGCAGTTACGTCTATCCAAAGGTTACGTAACCGGTTCAGTACTTCCGCGTAGCAACAGAATGAGTTACGTAATGTAACAGCCCCCAATGGCGTCCAACCCCTAGCAATTCGACCGGCTGACACAATCTACTGTCATCTACGATCATCTATATTGCTAGTCACAAATCATTCAATAATTCTACGCTACTATGCCGAACGTTACCCTTGGTGCCATATCTATAGCAGTCCTGCGACAGTAGCACGCTCACATATTCCATTTTGAGTTCTTCTTACCCATGGCGACCATGAACAACCACAGGCACAAAAGGAACGAAACCACGCTCTGCTACCATCTGCACCGGGGCCCCTCTCTTTTCTGGGCTACCCCTCTCTGCTATATCTGCTCTACTATGCTGGGCCCCGCAGATAAGCCGAGATGCGCACACAACAAAAATACAATATATCGAACAAATCATAAATATATATTTTAACCAACAACATACAATAAAACAATAAATACAAAATACCCGACGGAGACTAATCAAGCAATTACTTGTGCACATACATACCAAAATAATGTACCTTGGCGTCGTCGTGGGGCTAAACCCAACAAAACCAAAGACCGGGACCACGACGACCGCCAAGGGACTCCGACCTCACCAACTCACTGCTGGACAGAATTTTGCCCCCATGGCCGAGACGAAATTTAGATGTTACTAGTAGACGGCTAGGTTCAGAGTGATTTCCACAATCACGCACAGGTCTGAAGTAAACTCAGGAGAGGAGGGGAAATGGAGGGGAACCAAGTAGGAGGGGATTGATGCGCGCGACGAAAGTCCGTGGTTCGAGTACCGCAGGGCGTGCTGGGAAAACTCCCGGCACAATAGTTAGACTTTTTCTTCCCTCTTAATTGTTGAGCTGGGGTATGCCATCATCGTAAGAGTAGTGAAAAGACGAACAAAAACACTACCATTGAATCGTGGTTATTTACAGCAGGGCATGCTTAGGCCGTTTGTGGCTGTACCTTGTGTACATATTCTTTAAGTCGGTCAGGTTATATTGTCCTATGGTCGCGACTAGAGGATTGTCGTGTGTTTCACATTTGGTATAGAATCTAGCTGAAATTTGAAGCATGTAGGTCCTGATGTACTCAATTCCAAGCGCAGAATGTAGTTCTGTTATAGGTGTACGCCTTGGTGCATTTGCAATTATGCGTAAGCATTTATTTTGTAGCACTTGGAGCTGTTTATATGTGGAGTGGCTGATAGAGCACCAGACAGGTGCAGCATACGTTACTATTGATCGCATGGCTGTAGTGTAGAGAAGCAATTTGGATCTGTTTATATGTGGAGTGGCTGATAGAGCACCAGACAGGTGCAGCATACGTTACTATTGATCGGATGGCTGTAGTGTAGAGAAGCAATTTGGAGCTGTTTATATGTGGAGTGGCTGATAGAGCACCAGACAGGTGCAGCATACGTTACTATTGATCGGATGGCTGTAGTGTAGAGAAGCAATTTGGAGCTGTTTATATGTGGAGTGGCTGATAGAGCACCAGACAGGTGCAGCATACGTTACTATTGATCGGATAGCTGTAGTGTAGAGAAGCAATTTGGAGCTGTTTATATGTGGAGTGGCTGATAGAGCACCAGACAGGTGCAGCATACGTTACTATTGATCGGATAGCTGTAGTGTAGAGAAGCAATTTGGAGCTGTTTATATGTGGAGTGGCTGATAGAGCACCAGACAGGTGCAGCATACGTTACTATTGATCGGATGGCTGTAGTGTAGAGAAGCAATTTGGAGCTGTTTATATGTGGAGTGGCTGATAGAGCACCAGACAGGTGCAGCATACGTTACTATTGATCGGATAGCTGTAGTGTAGAGAAGCAATTTGGAGCTGTTTATATGTGGAGTGGCTGATAGAGCACCAGACAGGTGCAGCATACGTTACTATTGATCGGATAGCTGTAGTGTAGAGAAGCAATTTGGAGCTGTTTATATGTGGAGTGGCTGATAGAGCACCAGACAGGTGCAGCATACGTTACTATTGATCGGATGGCTGTAGTGTAGAGAAGCAATTTGGAGCTGTTTATATGTGGAGTGGCTGATAGAGCACCAGACAGGTGCAGCATACGTTACTATTGATCGGATAGCTGTAGTGTAGAGAAGCAATTTGGAGCTGTTTATATGTGGAGTGGCTGATAGAGCACCAGACAGGTGCAGCATACGTTACTATTGATCGGATGGCTGTAGTGTAGAGAAGCAATTTGGAGCTGTTTATATGTGGAGTGGCTGATAGAGCACCAGACAGGTGCAGCATACGTTACTATTGATCGGATAGCTGTAGTGTAGAGAAGCAATTTGGAGCTGTTTATATGTGGAGTGGCTGATCGAGCACCAGACAGGTTCAGCATACGTTACTATTGATCGGATGGCTGTAGTGTAGAGAAGCAATTTGGAGCTGTTTATATGTGGAGTGGCTGATAGAGCACCAGACAGGTGCAGCATACGTTACTATTGATCGGATGGCTGTAGTGTAGAGAAGCAATTTCGTTGACGTTGCCAGGTGTGAATCTCTGCTAAGGAGTGGGAACAGCTGTCGCATTGCCCCCAGCGCCTTTCCAGTTTGCCCGTTGATATGCTCAGTAAAGTAAGACGTAGCCCCAGGTACTTTACCTCAGCTGCCCATGAGATTGTTAATTGCCCGATCTTGGGAGAGGGTGGTCTTACTGGTCGCGCTTGGTGAAGAGAATTGCTTGTGTTTTATTTGCGTTAACTTGCAGTCTCCATTTGGTAAAATATGAAGTGAGTCGTGATAGGTTGGCTGTTAATCGGCGTGCTAGTGTATCTGGTCTCCACGATTGTGAGAAGATTGCAGTGTCATCTGCAAACATTGCAAGTTGGACGTTGGGGGACCGTGGTAAATCTGACGTATAAATGTTGAAGAGGATGGGAGAGAGGACGGCGCCTTGGGGAAGCCCCGCCATAATATTGTGACTGGAGGAAGCACACCCTTCAACAGTAACACTGAATGTCCTTCCGGTGAGGTATGAGCTGAGGAATAGAATGAGATATCGCGGGAAGTGATAGTGAATAAGTTTGTACAGCAATCCGTTGCACCATACCGAGTCAAAAGCTTTTTCCAAATCAAGAAGTACCAATCCTGTGTGTTGTCGTAGATTAAATCCGTGGGTTATTTGCTCCGTTAGACGTGTCAGCTGTGTTGTAGTTGAATGTTTCCGTTTAAACCCAAATTGTTCATGGGGAATGATTCCTTCTATATGTATGTGGTTTAGCAGTCTTTTGACCACTATCCGTTCTAAGATCTTGCTAAGGACCGGCAGGAGACTGATCGGTCGGTATGATCCCGGATCGGAGGGTGATTTTTGTGGTTTTGGAATGGCTATTACTGTCGCATGTTTCCATAGTGGCGGAAAATAGCCTGTTGCAAGGATGGCATTATAAATTGCAGCCAGGTGTTTCAACGCCGTAAAGGGGAGTTGTTTAAGAAGTGGTGTAGTAATTTCATCGGCGCCTGGCGCTGTGCGAATTTTAAGTTTCTGAATTATGTGCTTTATTTCCATATGTTTGATTGGTTGATTATCTTCTTGTGTTTGCTCTGCGCGCTTTTTGAAGGAAGCTACTGTCATGTTTACACGATGGCCATGTCTGGTCAGTGTGTCCGGGATTATTTGGTGGTTGGCAGCAAATGTATCTGCTAAGATGTCAGCTTTATCTTCCGCTTTATAATGCTGTTGACCTCTGTGGTGTAATGGTGGAATGGGATTTTTCTTCTTCGTGAAGTATCTCGTGATTTGCCATAATGACCGGGACTGTGGGTGTAGTGTTTGTAGGAAGGCATTCCATTTCTTGTTTCGGTACGTTTGCATAAGTGTCGCAAGTATAGTGTTTAGAATTTGTAAACCCACGTACAACAGTTTGTGTCGTACGCGTTGAAATCTTCTCCGTACATAATTTCGAATCTGGAT